>JAUJYZ010001512.1:0-397500 GCA_033675265.1 Actinostola sp. cb2023 | reverse complement strand
TTACGGATTAGAAGTGTGGAAATTGAAAAAAAAAGTTGTTTTTAAAATGAAGAAAGTTGTAGTTCTTACCTTCATCAGCCGCCCTTGTGTTCGTTATCTAACAAGGAAAAGAAACAGAGTTATAATACGAGAGTTCATAACAGTGGAGAATTCTAGATCACAAAAAAATGAAGAGACTGAAAAGTTGTAGTTTGATCAGTTTTTAAAAAAAAACGGTCAGATCTGTCGTGAAATGGCAGGATTGTCTTGATTTTCTAAATACAGTATGCATATAAATGACTATTTACAGTCAATGCAACTTGTTTGATAACTTAGCCTCGACTCATTAACAATTCTATCATCTAGTTTTCTTGAAAGGTAGGCCCAACTCAGTTTAACCCAATTGTATTGTAATGATTTACGACAAACCTGATGAAGGTACAAGATAACGAACAAATTGATGTACAACATCTCAACAGTCATGATTTTGACTCCAGTCCTGATACAGTTCGTGCTTAGCTTGGTTAGCCCAGCGACGGAGTGAGTTCGTTTTAGCAGGACTACAGCCAGATAAATGGTTGAAGCAAAACAGTTGATTTATTAATTAGGTGTAGCCAAGAGACTAGCTATATAGAACCTGGGATGGCATATCAATGCAGACAAAAGACTACCAGTTTCACGGCAGCTGATCAAAACAGAGTTTTATCAACAATTTTAATCGAAACTCTATTTGAAATCACTGGAGAAAGCAATAGCATTTGTAGCCTACAATGTATTCTTCTTGTTATACTGAGTGGTTTCACTTAGTTCTATAGAGTCTAAATTCTATGATATGATATAATTATCTTTTGTGTTGTTATTAGCAGTGTGGGAGGTATAGGAGGATCACAGTAGGTGATCCTGTGCGACATCCTGTGCACATATATCAGAACGACAAATAAAACAGATTTAAACTGACTGAAAGATTGATATTTCCAGTCTTCGCTGAATGAGAGTTATTATACAACGGGCAGTGTTGTTTTTTTGTTTGTATTATCCAATCACAACAGATCTTGTAAGCAGCTGCGAGACACTTGGTTGTTTTATTCGTGGATTACAAACCTATTGTCATCTAAAAATAAACTAACACTACATTTACCACAGGGAGCCCAAGCTCATTATCTGTGAAGACCGTTGTTTAATTTGCATATTTACAGTAAATGTAAATGGCTTTAAAACATCCCTCCGTATTTCAAGATTTTTCGTAAATAATAAAACTTTTTGTTCACTAATGTTTTGTTCTTACTACTTTCGATGCTGTGACGGCGTTTCAGCGCCATTAGAGCGTTTTTAACGAAAATACCCCTAATGGCGCTGAAACGCCGTCACAACATCGAAAGTAGTAAGAACAACACATTAGTGAAAAAAAGTTTTATTATTTACGAAAAATCTTGAAATACGGAGGGATGTTTTAAAGCCACATACATTTACTGTAAATATGCAAATTAAACAACGGTCTTCACAGATAATGAGCTTGGGCTCCCTGTGGTTCCAATAGGATTGCTCATCGATGAGTAATTTTTTCCCCTAATATTCTTACACTAGAAACTATCAGCCGAGTACGTCCATATTTTACCGTATTGAGCTCGCAACATTGACCCAAAAGGTCTATACTTCTCATTAGAAATGCTCTCAAAATTCAAAAGTCGTTTTATGTTTTTGTTTTGAAGCATAGAATTAATGCATGGCAGGCCTTTCTAGTTTTATAACAATACTACTCAAACAGAGTTGTACAAAACAACAAACTGTGAATTACTGCCCGCTGATCGTCTTAGTAATCTGTGTTTACTCTGACTTTCCCCTTAAAACACTGTCGCACGGCAGTGACAATATTGTGTTTGTTTTAAAAATAGTGATCAGAACTGTGTAGGTAGACACTTGTTGTGAAGTACAAATGTTCTTCTGTACTCGATTCACAGAAACCAAATGAACTCCATGGAGTCAAAGTCACAATGAATAGCTATTTTGTGACAATACAATGACTTCACCATGTTCGGTATGCAACATAAGTGACATCACTGACATCAAACTGTCCGTTCAGTGTTGAGGTTAATTCTGTCTGTTCGTTATGGTGTAATGGCGGAACGGAATATAATACTGTGTGTTGGTTCGAGACAGGACCCACACGTAAACGCCGTTCAATCCTATCTAAGAGACATCAACAGCGAACTGAAACTAATACTTTTCAACCCACTTTGTACGAATCATTACATCGATATTACAATAGGCAACGACAGCTTGTACAGTTGTGTCATTACAACAGGAGAGCAGCGCACTTGTGCCGAGTCTGTAAGAGCTGTGTGGTACCGATGGAAACCGAAGAAGTTTTCTGCGGGAGATTCCGTGGACGATGCTTTCATAGCCAAAGACTTCGCACTGGAGGAGTGGAAGAACGTAATGCAGTCGACAGAGGTGTTTATCCCACGTGCTTTGTGGATGAATCGACTTAGAAGTGCTGATCAGATTCAAAGCAAGGCTTTTCAGTTACGTCTTGCACAGGGGTGCGGTCTGAAGATACCATTAACGAAGATAACCAACGATTCTGCATCGGTGCAAAGTCTCTTCGCTGCTAACCCACCTGTCCGCGTTATCTCAAAGCCTCTCACACCTCTTTTTATCCCGCCCACAAAACGTGTTCGTCCAAGAGAAATATCATTAGAATATGTCATTGCTGCATCTTCAACCATTTCCATTTTCCCAGGTATTTTCCAAGAGTTGATCGAAAGGGATGTGGATCTCTGTGTAGTTGTTGTAAAAGATGTAGTCGTTGCTGCACGTGTCCATCCCAAGAAATGCTTTGGTCATGCAACGAACAAGGTTGATGAAAGTGATGCCGAAGCGATTGGCCGTGGTACATATAAAATATCCGATTGGCTGGAGAAATGTATTCTGAGTTTTCATCACCAGGCAGGGTTAGTGTTTGCGGTGTACGACTTTCTGGAGGTTGGAGAGGATGAGTTCATATTTTTGGACTGCAATCCTTGTGGTTCTTGGCTTTGCTTGGATTACAGTACTGGGCTAGAGATCACCAGGCTTGTGGCTGAAGCACTTGCGGGAATTACACGACACAACGCAACCATGTCCGTATTGAAACAGTTTGAAAACCTTTGAGAACAAATAAGTTTATTAGAGACTGCAGACTGTACGAACATGTAGATAGACAATAGAAGTAATGGTACGGGGAGCAGACAGACAGGCAGGCTGGCAGACACTGAGACAGACAGACTGCAGACAGACAGACAGACATACAGGCAGGCTGGCTGGCAGACACTGAGATAGACAGACAGGCAGGCAGGCTGGCAGACACTGAGACAGACAGACAGACTGCAGACAGACAGGCATACTGGCAGGCTGGCAGACAGACAGGCAGGCAGACATAGGCGCCTGCGTAGCTGGCCCTTTCGGGAAAGGGCCGGAAAGGGGAGGAAAGGGCCAGCTACGCAGGCTAGGCAGACAGACAGACTGGCAGGCTGGCAGGCAGGCTGGCGCCAAGCAGACAGACAGACAATGATGTAGACACCGTGTGGAAATAAAGTTTTATTATTATTATTATTATTATTATTATTATTATTATTATTATTATTATTATTATTATTATTATTATTATTATTATTATTATTATTATTATTATTATTATTATTATTATTATTATTATTATTATTATTATTATTATTATTATTATTATTATTATTATTATTACCTATTGCTAGAAGACACAGATCAATTAATTGGACGATTTACTTCACATTGATTCATATCCACAACCAGTCGATCAACTTATGTCGACCACCGCAAGTGCATAAGTTGTTTGGGCTACCTGCATGTGGCTAAACGAGCACAATTTAACACTGACTGATGTGACGAAGAAAAACATGTACAAAATCGGCATTCTCTCTCTTCCCCTCTCCCGGCCAGGCCAATTCTACTGATTCTACAGCAACGAAGTTGGTTTCCAGTCTATAGAAAATATAGTATTAGCTCTATCTAGCTCTAGATTCATTATAAATAGTATACCTATATATTCTGTCAATTCAGTTAAAGTGTGTTTGGCCTTGGACTGAGTCTGGTAATATACGGTTATTAAATGCTTAATTAATTGATGTATGAAAATATAAAGACTGGTCAAATATTATTTGATCAGGGATATCGAGACAAAAGAGAAAATATATAAATTTGCATATGTATATTAAAACTGTTGTTCTCTCTTTCTCTCTCTCAGTCTCTCTCTCTCTCTCTCTCTTTTGTCTTTTTTTTACCTATTAACAAGCTGTCAAAAGTCCTCGACCGAAGTAAATAATTTGCCCAACAACTCCTCAAGGTACTTAAGGCCTGGTTCAAGCCTTAAATAGCAGAAAAACGAAAAAAATTATAATGTCTAATCATTTTGACTAAACATCACAAAACTTGGCACAGCTTGAGAGTTTTATATCCTCTACTCATTTAAGTGAATGAAATCCAAAACAGCGTATCACGTGGTTAACCACGTGACAAAGAATTTTGAAAACAAAATATAAAATGCGGTCGCCAGTTTAAGAGGAAAGTGAAAGCAAATAGTTGTGTATAATCACGTTTATGATCATCTATTAACCCTCGTTTAGAAAACCTGTCTTCCGCTTTTTGCAAGGAGAATATTTCGGAAAAGAGGTCACGTGACCATTTCATCAGATTATATTTCTGTAGTTTTTTCTTAAACTATATATAATTTCGAGGTTTTCTAAACGCTATCTTGTTTAACTGGTTATCCTTAACGCTATTACGTAAAAGGTATTTCATTGTGAATTGAATTCGCGACCGCATTTAAGAAAAACTATATTTTCCTCCATAAGGTCACGTGACCACATGACGTCACAATTGTTAGATCCAAATTGTCTAAAATCTTGTATAAAACCTTTATGCCTAAATATGAGTGCCTAAGGTAAAATTAGAGCAGCGAGTTATTACAAGAAATGTGATTTTCCAAGTTGCCTTTTTGAACCAGGCCTTAAGTACCTTGAGTCAGTCTCGCTTCAAAAGGAAATGAAGAGATGGCAACGGAAGTACTATTAACATGCATCGGCTGACTATTAGAAGTCCTTATCATAACAGCCGGCATTTTCACACACGAATTTCGTCTTTTGTGTTTTTATCCCCTTTAAATTACCGTCTCGTTATTTTGTGAAAAATACATGTTCATGATAATTGTGCCCTATCTTATTAATGATGGAACTGCAAAGAGACAAAGAAGAGACAAAGAAATACATATCTATATATAGAGATATATAGAAGATTTGCATACACCTGGAACTCCCCAGAACTCGATCTGGCTTCTGATTGGCGCAAACCTGAAAACGAGGTAATCCAAAATGGCGGACGCAAGAAAAGCGATGATTTGTTTTGGTAACGACCTATTATATAGTGTTTTCCTCTGACGAGGCAGACGACAGATATGATTTGCAAGAACGGAGTACCCATAAAAGCCATGCCGAACATTCACGAGGGAGGTAAGGAGCTTTTTTCTGTTGAAATACTCGCAATTAAGCCAGAGAAATCCTCCTAAGTACAATTGTACTTTAAAGAAAAGTCTGATCACTTGTCAGTGAGAGTAGTTGAATCGAAATCTACGTTAAATTAATATTGATTTTGAACAGTCGTTATGTTTTGAATACTGCTCATGTCGCGTTGATATTTTCTGTCAAAACAGATGCTGGCGCATGGGTTTATAGCTCAGGGATCGCTTTTAGAGCTTTTCCCGCGAACACAGGTACACTGTATTAAAATTTGTACTAGTGACATCGTGTGTTCTGTTCTCTCTTTTTTTTGCACAGCTTTTATTGGGGACATCAGGGAAGTCACTAAAGCACTTCAAAGCGGCCAGGTGTGTATAGAATCGTTGAGCGTTAATTTAACGGGGGACAGAGTTTTCTGTTGGGAGAATATTGAGACTATAATCGTTAACTTAATTTAAGTTAAGCTTACTCATATGAGAAGTCTGTATAAGCTTTCTTCATATAAGCTTACAGGATTTTGTCTGTAGACTGCAGCTGCATGCTGGGTGTGTTGGACTATTACTAGTAAGTGACCTGTAAATACAATATTCATGATCAAGTCAGTTAATATTGTGCTAGAAGATCTCTGTTCTACCAATTGGATCGTAAAAAAGACTAGTCTTTTTACGATCCAAAAAGTCTGACTAGTCTTTTTTACGATCCAATTGGTAATACAAAAAAAACAATAAATGGCAAAATGAATATTTTATTTTTTTGTCTGTGTACACTGTAGTGTAGTTGCTAGGTAGTATTTCTATCCTGTGAAACACTTATACATGTTCATAATCAAGTCGTTTAATTGTGCAATTAAATATCTCTGTTAAATTACAAAAAAAAAAGACAGAAAATGAAAAAAGGAATCAATGCAAAATGGATGACTAATCAATTTCAAAATTACAATCAGGGAAAACAGGCACATTCCAAATATCAGTGTTAATGTATAGCACTACAGTGTATTCACCATAATATCCATATCCATCTTTATCAAATATGCATTATTTAGAATCCTGTATTTAAACTAACTGCTCGCTGAGTGACACGCATAGATGAGAAGGTATTTAGTGTGGAATTCAGTAGCTTCAAAATCTGAATTCAATCATGGTTTGAAATGCTGAATTGCATGAAAATACAGGAGGCCCACATTTTGGTTTTGTTTTATTTTGCTTTTTTCTGTCATGACAAACACAGTATTGGTAGTTTGACAAGTAAATATTAAATACTTGTTTTGAAACTGAGCTGAACTGAACATGAAAGCAAAGCAAATGGTTGAATCTGGCTTTGGTATCTCTAACACTAAATTAATACAATAGGGCCATTTATACGAGACCAAATAAGCTGCGGCTTACATAAGACGCTGCTTACATAAGACGCGAACTAACCCATTTATACGAGCGAGTCTGTCCATGGCTTACGCTACATGCGGCTTATATAAGACATGAACAAAGTTTTTGTATCATTTATACGCATGCTTTGCGTCTTATGTAAGCCGCATCTTATGTAAGCCACGGCTTATTTGGTCTCGTATAAATGGCCCTAATGTACATGTTGTATATCCAATATGAAGCATATTTTTTTCAGTTAGTTAATGATAAGAATCTAAGTTTAATTTGAAGGACATTACAACAACAAGTCATGGTGAAGGAAATACGATTTCAGACTCAGTGAACTTGTGCATAATCAAACTCCAGCCACAACCACAATAGAAGCCAATAGCTAAATGAAAAAAAACCCATAAAAATTAAATCAAGATTTACGCCTAGCAAAAATCGTACAAAACTGCAATAATTATTCAGTTGGCTTTGCTTTGAGCCTTAATTGTACTTGTAGCTGACAGTGTACATGTATAGCTTCACAATCTCTGTTACTGAATCAGAGCAATCGTTTGCCTTCAGTAGAATAATTATTACTTGATCAGCACTCACATATATTTTAAAACTTAATCCATCCTCTGAAATGTTGGAAGTTTCTGAAGGCAATTATGTCTTATTGTAATCAACCCATCCAAGAATCCATTCAAAGGCTTTAAAAATCAGAAGTAAACTATGAAAGATAAATCAAAATTACAATATTTCTTCTTAAATCTCTTCAACATACTGAACGTTTTCAAGTCCTTGAAACAGAGCGACTATTAAGCCTGTGTGAAGAGAGCCATTTTTACCAGATGCTACATAGAACTTTAAAGCTGAGACAACATCTTTATTTACACTATTGAAGAACATTTACATTTGTATTTTAAGATTGGGGATTTTTCAGGTTATTGTTTCATGTTACGAGTACGAAAAATGCATATTCTTAAATTAAAGGTGTATTTTTATGGGTTTTTTATTTATATTGATATCTTTGTTACTATAAACTATCACTGTAATCTAATGGATTTACTGTATTCAATTTTAATTCACTGTATTACATGTGTTCAAGCATATGTATTTGGAATAAGTGTACCATGAAACACCTACCATTTTTCATTTGTGTATTGTTTCTGTTATCCATTAGTTCACTCTGATCCATTTTGATATCGGTTAAGGCAGATGGCAGTCTAGATTACCACCAAGTCCATATACTCTTATCATGTCAATATTGTACTGTAAGCAATGATATAATATGCCTGTGAATTCAAATCAAATAAACTAAAAGAGACCGAAATGTCTGTTTGAAAAATATTTTTTTCAATAATAATTATAAACTTCAAGTCAGAGACAACACCTATATTCTTGAAACTAAAAGCCATTGTATTGATTTATAACCAAAAAATGTCAGTTTTCCATTTTCAATGCTTGAATATTGCATTACCCCGGTAGTTATCTAGCTTGATAATTTTAATGTAGTGGCAGCCCACATTGAGTAAAACATTCATTTATAAATTAATATTACAGTCTTTCACTTTTGTGAGTACATTTACGTCATGTTATTATTATTAATATTATTATTAAATAAATTGTTAGAGTACAAACACTAAAAGAATGAAACAGTACTAACTACATTGTAAATAGTACTAAATAGTACTAAACTAGCCACTGACTGGACTACCCTGCTGTTTTATTTGTGTTTAAATAAAGGTGTCTATCTATCTATCTATCTATTTTAAAAGCACTAAATAGAGTGATGAAACAATAGAAAACATTTAAAAATAGTAAGTACTTAGTAAATTGTATAGATTTAGTACTATTTCACACTTTAGTGTTTAGGGGTGGACCATTTGATCGTTGATGGGGGCGGGGGTTAAATCCCAAAATAAATATCGAGCAAGCACTTCCACCTTTAAAAAAATATCGTGCAAGAACAAATGCATCAAAAAAAATATCGTGCATTATTGTGACACCAACTTCAGCTTTTTTTTAATTTGGTAGACCTAAATTTGAGTGTTATACCTGTGTACCCTGCACGGGACAGGTCTTGAATTTCAAATTCAAAACCTAGCATTGTAGTCCAAGGGGCGTAGCGTGCATTATGCACGTATGTATACACACGTGCGTACAATTTTAAAAAATTAAAAAATATATATATAAAAAAATGAAATCTAAGACAAAATCGTAAGAGTTGACTAGCTTTGAAATTATGAAATCCGGGAAATGTCACTTCAGAGAGTGTGTACGTATATGTATAATATTATTGTAGTTAGAAGCAGCCCCAGTGAACAGTCTCTCAAACATATCAAACTTATGTTATACAAAAGGTCATTGTTTCACATATGCAGATGAGGCGAGTCTTGTTTAGGCGGAAAACAGCATGATTTTGATACATTTTTGCTTTTTACTGCATTGTTAAAATACAAATCAAAAACCTACCAACGGAATATAAAAGACGAATATGTAAGGAATGAATAAGCTGGCAATTCAAGCACAAATAAAGAGGATCATATTGGTGCTCTTTATCCCGGTCTGTATGTAGAAGCTACATAGACAAATAAATTATGGCTCGGAAAGGACGTTTTTGAAGGCAATTTCTAATATTTACACACAAGATCAATAGGTCTGAAGTTCGAATTTGTGATATATTTTCCCCTGTTGAGGAAACATATGCAGCTCAATAGCATCCTCTTTTATACTTCTATTAAATTTACACATTGTCAAAGGCGGAAAAGATCAATTGAGAAATGCTTTATTTAGCGGCCAAAGAACAAATTGCTCGATTAATTGGGCCTCAAACGTGCTTTTAATAGTAAACAAAGCACATTTGTAATTCAATAATTTCATCTTGCACAAGCGCATTCAAAAACGTTGTCCGCGTGATACTGTGTCCCAACAGGAGCAAATGTTCAATGATGCAGGACATAAGTTTGATATGAAAATAAACTACAAAAAAACCCTGAGTGATCAGCATTTTACTATATATATTTGTGTAGCAAGAAAATCCGCTAGAAAACGAAGAAAATGGTATTTCCAAGGCTCTAGATTTCAAAATTTCCAGGGGGAGTATGCCCCCTTACACCCCTAGAAGCGCACGGCTTCGGCACTGGTTTCTCTGTGCGTACATTAGAAAAAAAGCATGCTACGCCTCTGAAAAGTATTGTAACGCGAGCATTGAATACTTGATAATTATATATTTAACTAAAAGAAAATGACTCTCCGTGCTTCTATACAAAATTAATGCACACTGAGGTCTTGAAACTGCTGGTAGTGGATGCACGAGCGGAACGCGAGTGCATTCAGCAGCTTTCAAGACCTCAGAAGTGCATTATTTTTGTATACTGAAGCAAGGAGAGTCATCTTCTATTCGCTTTATAATATAAAACTAGTTTTAAACAGGTTTTCTGCTTTGCTTTCGCTGCTCCGTACTTCTATATCATAACAATGCACGCTCAACAACCAATCAAATCGCGCGTTCTTGGGAGGTACACATAGTTTATATTATAATAGCTTAGACTCCCTAGGATTTTTCTGTTTCAGTGGAAATTTCACCATTCATTGATTGATGGCATGTAAATTTAATAAATCATGATGTAAGTAGAACAACAGACTGTACAAATAATTAAATAAAAATAACAAAGGTAATTTATTATACAATTTTCAATATTTTCAATTTGGCAACTGAATAGATATTGGCAAACAAAAATAAATTTGGTTAAAAAAAATATCGTGCAAGGGCCTAAGGCAGTGAAAAAATATCGTGCAACATGAAAAGGTGAAAAAAAAAATCGACCATACTTTAAATCGCCCCCACCCCCCATCAAAAATCAAATGGTCCGCCCCTTAGTGTTTGTAAGTGTATTGTATATATATGTACATTGTATGTAGCTGAAGTACAAGTAATATTTAAAATTAGTATTCAGGATGGAAGGGAAGTTATTAAGTGTGACTCAAATTGGATTTCTTTTTGTGTAATTGCTTCAATTTCCTTTGATATTGGAACCAAGGATGGCATTAATCATTAACCCTCTGGTACATTCAAAATATTGGCATATATCATAGCACTCAGTACTGTAAATAATAATTACAAGTTCAAATTAAGAATTTGGTAAATTATTACTGAGACTGTGATTATACATACTAACAACATTTCAATTCATTTCCCAGTTGAATCGAGCTTTATTATTTTAACAAGCTAATTTTTTTATTTGATAGTTAATAGTTTTATATGCTTGGAGATATTGACAACTCTTAGATAATATTCATTATTAATGCGGGCTTTAAGCCTCAAATCCAGGAGTTGTTGTTTTGTTATTCTAATTTCTGCTTTTGTTTTCTATCTCAGAAGTGAGGCTAAGCCCGCATATGAATATTATTTAAGAGTCGTCAATTTGTTTATTTCAAATGAAAATGATAGAAAATAAGAAAAAAGAGAGATTTAATAAAAACGATCAAAAGAAAGATAAGAAAACAGGAAGGATACAAAGAAAGTCTTAAATGGTCTTTAGAATTCAATTCAATTGATCTTTTTCCCCCAAGAGCCCTTTAGACCTTGATGAATGTGGTACAACAGCACTTCACAAAGCAGCAGCTAATGGCCACCTTGAAATAATGAAGCTGTTAGTTGATCATGGTGGCGATATCAACAAGATGGACATCACTGGGTGCTCCTCTCTTCATGCTTCATCTAGAAATGGCCACATTTCTTGCGTGAAGTACCTGGTGGAGCAAGGAGCAGACTTCAAGCTGAAGTCAATCAAAGGAAATACTCCCATGATTGTTGCTAAATCCAATGCACAGCAGAAAGTAGCAGAGTATCTGTCTTCATGTGGTGAGGAAAATACTTTAGCCATTTTTTGGGTAGGGGTGCTGCCATGATCCCAAAAACCATTGTAATTTGCTCATGAATCATTAACGAGTTTGATAAATACTAAATAAGGATATTTCTATTGATTTCTATTTAATAAGTGATATTTAGTACTGTATTTAGTACAAAATGTTGCAGTTTTAGTGTTTGTACTGACCATTCAAAACTTTGAGATTATCAATGAATGATTTTGAAAATAATGCCCCTGAGAGCTTAGAGTGGCCTTCTTTGTAGCTGTTGTACGATGAGCCTCTGACACATCACATACAAAGATACAAAAACTTCAAGATCTTGAAAATAAACTCATTTTCTCACACCACTTGATTAGCACTTCTTGGCTCCATTTTGCTGCAATAGAAGCAATTATTCAGTTGTGATGACATTTTTAAAGACAGCCTCAAGGGAAATGCAGAGTATTGTTAATTTATTCCTGAACTTTCTCTTAATGTGAAGGAAGAAGAAGTGGAAACAAACTTGACGGCCGACCTTCAGGGCATTAGTTATTTTAAAGTGTTGTTATCTGTTATCTACCTCTCAAGACAATATGAGATGACATTATTTTTTCTTTCTTTCTCTTTTTCATTACAGATAGAGAGAAATTTGCATGGGAAGTCCAATAAGGTTGATACATGTAGAAGCATTGGGTACAGAGATACTGTATAACAGTCATTTATTAATCCCAAAGCTACATACATAAAGCTATATCTTTACTTGCTATTTTAATATAGAGAAACATGTACACGGTACCTGTTCATCTTTGTGGATCTGTCATCTTTGTACATCTATGTTAACTATCTAATATAGACATGAGTTGCCATGGGAAATAACAGAAATTGTTAGTTTGTATGTCCATATTCTCATGTATGAATGAATATAAGTGATTGTCAGTGATGTATGGTGATGGTCATTGATGGTCATATAGAGTACCGAAGTGATGACGTCATAAAAATATAATTTTCGCTTTATCAACTTTAGAACCCCGATTTCGAAACAACATCAATAAAGAAGATTACATGCCAAATTTGAGAGCAATCGGTTAAATAGCGGCTGAGATATATGCCCAGTTAAATATATAATTTCCCCACACAAATCACTGTAATTTCGGCTTGGATCAAGCCGAAATTACAGTGATTTGTGTGGGGAAATTATATATGATTGGGGATCGAAAGTTGATAAAGCAAAAATTATTGTTTTCGTGACATCACACTCCGGTACTCTATTGCTTTAAATATTGTTTTTTTCTTTTCAAAAATGCTTACAATGTATCTGAATCTATTATGGTATATTTGTAAGGTCTCAATGAAAATTAATGATAAATTACATATTGCTTGTGACATTAGATAGAGCTATATATCAACATTGAAATACAATGTATGGTTTAATATATTACATATAATAATATATATAATAATATCTAATAATATATTCTAATAATAATAATAACTGGTTTATTTGAGCCCTTTGCAGTTGAATTGAATTACAGGCTATAGTGTAACCAAAATACTTTTGTCTGGACACTCAGACTCCTAAAGTAACAAACTTTGGCACAATTTATCCTGAAATGACACTTGACACTACACAGCAAAGTGCTGTAGTTACATTGTTTACTGAGGGTCTGGCCACAGGCAACCCAAGCAAAAGACTTGTACATACTGGTTGTAAATGTTTCTTGGCTCATTATTATGTTGCTATGTCAATCAAATTTATTATTTATCAGTACAATAAATATCAACATACTTGATCAACAGCATTGTGTTTGTGTTTGATTTCTATAGCGCAAGTGTCAATAAGATTTTCAAATGCACTTTATAACTCTACAATACATATAATAATATTCATGTAGTGATTTGCAAAAATTATGTAAAAAAAAAAAAAGGTAACAATATATCATTATAACATAGCATTGATATAACGCGCGCTCTGATCGGCTAATTACTGTAGTGTGCGCGAGCATGCATCCATAACTCAATGGACGCACGCTCACGTCATAGCGCGCGCTCTGAAATCAGTTGGAAAATAAAATTGTTTTATTTGAATATGCAGTAACTATGTTATAAAAGAAATGGTCAACGCTTCAGCTGTGCGTTCATCAAGTTATGGATGCACTTGGTCGGCTGCTAAGCACTCAAGAAGCTAGAGTCGCACTCGGCTACGCCTCGTGTGACTCTTACGCTTCTCTCGTGCTTAGCAGCCTCCCGCGTGCATCCATAACTCGATGGACGCACGCTGAGCATTGACCATTCCTTCAATATATGGGGTGCACAATGCCCGATATGGTTAAGCCCTCTAAAGTTCACATACATGTACATACTACAAAGGTTAATTGGGTTTAGATTCAGGCTTAAGAATATCTAAAATCAAAGAATTAGGACTATGTAAATTACTATATGTCGATATACCGATATATTGGGATTTACATAATTTTTGCAAATCGCTGTACCAAGAAACATTTACAACTAAATGTATTAGAATGATCCACATCCTTTCCCCGAGACAAAAACTACTGAACAGATCTTTTCCGCTTGCCTCAATGTTGTCCCATTTCAGACCATGTGACCATTCCCTTAGTATAATTTATTTCCTTTCTTGTTAGCGCATGAACAAATACATTGATGTGGGAAAATGAGGTTTGAATTGGGAAACATGGAGGCAATTTATGTACATGTATTTTGTAGCATTTGAATCAAGTTAAACTAAGAACTCACACATAATTAACTACCCACTGCATTTTGGTTCCCTTCAAAGTTTTGAAGTAGAGCACTAATACATTTTGTTAAAGCACTTCTTGTGGGATTGTCTCTCGGTTTTTGACTAGCTATAGCATGCTCTTGTGATTCTTATTATTCAAAAACCATTAAAACAGCAACTAGTTACATGTAGATGTTTTTGTATTGAGAATTGTCAGCAGTGTTTGGATTAACTGGTGAAATACACTGGTTGCCATCATATTACCCCACAACACATCAAATTATTCTACAATTATTTCAATGTGAAAATCAGAAGTCAATTTTGAAAATATATTTTATCTTAATAATAAATGCTAAATTCCCATAAAGAGGGTTTCAGTTTGCTTAAGAAAGCCTTTCTCAAATGAGCTCTCTGAAAATCTTGCAACACTATGGCGTGCATTATGACAGATGACGCTCCTTTCCTCTGGAGACAGGGCAATAATAGTTTCCATGGCGTCGGCATAACTCTTTTCATCACTAGCCAAGAATCCAGTTGGCTTTCCATCCCATTCAATAACGATATCCATCCTGGGACCCCCTGAATCATGTGCAAGCATGATGCACCCCCCTGCCATGCACTCCACTATACCAATACCAAAATGTTCATTCCACATTGTATGGAGTCCTATGGTAGCATTGGCTATGTAGGTCTTGAGTTCATCATATGATACGTTTAAAGCAAACTGAACATTCCTTCTCACTCCCATTTCTTGTGACAATTTCCTTAATTCGTCAACACGATCGGCATCGCCTTGATCTCTACAGCTTCCAATGAGAATAAGTTGGTATTTTCTTTGCTCATGTTTGAATTTACGTCTCAAGAATTCTGCAAATGCCTTGATCTGAAGAGGATGGTCTTTTTCAGGTCGGAACTGAGCTATCGAGATAATGTAATGTCGAGTATCTCCTTGATTAAGGTTGATGGGAATTTCCTGGAATGATCTGGTGTCACATGGTGGGTATACAATCCAGGTATTCCTGGCATTTTTCCAAATGGTTACAATGTGTTTGTAGGTCCAGGTGGAATTAACCATCACTACATCAGAGCATCTTCCTGCTAACCCATATGCCATGGCAAACAGATGATAGTATACAAGTTTTACAGAGCTGAGTATACGGCTGTTGCTGATGAAGGATGCATTGTTATAAGTTGCCGATTTGCTGCTAACAAGTTCAAGCATGTCTGTACTTATGGTAGGATAGTGTACGTAACAACCGACCTGACAACCACCAATATATTTAAACAATGGTAAAGTGAATGCATATCCCATGGTATCGATGTATATGTCAGGTACATAGCTAGTCAAGGCTTCCCATCCAAGAATCACTGAACCAAAGCTTTGTCCAAGAAGCGTGAAAAATGGGTACATCACAGCTTCAACCCATCGTCTCTTCTTTAAATAGACGAACTCTACTGGTGCAGCAAGAGAAATGTTGAATCTTGTACGTGCCTTCTCCAGTATTTCAGAACCATTGGCATCTTGATCACCAGTATAAACCAGACACTTGACAAAGTTATATCTCTGTTGTATAGCACGTATTCCTATCCATAACACACGCTCTCCTCCACCGCCAGCGTTACAATATGGATGGAAGAACCCTACAACGACAGGCTTGATGTTGGACTGCTTAACATCGACGTGTCGCAGATGAGGTAGCAATCCTCGTGTTTTACTCTTTACATACACATGAAGAATCAATACTAAGATATAAATCACTAAACAGAGGGCTAGAAGCACCAGTAGTAGATAGAAAAAACAGAAGACAAGTCTGCTAAAATTGAAATCAGCCATGAGTAACATTTTCTTGTTACCAGTTCGACAATGTTCTTTAATAGCAGCAACCGCTGACACCAGATGAGATTTCATCACCAGTCAGACTCGACCTGTATAACACAGGAATCCCATGCACAGCACAAATAACATTGTTATTGCTTTCATAACAGGGTAGCAAAGGGGTTACACGTGACGCGGGATTTGGCCCAAAAATGGCGCGTGAATCGTGAAAAAAATAGAAAAAACCGTGATCCGTGAATTTGCAAGAAAGAAATGCCTGAAATGATTCTTTTGAGTCGTGAATTAACGAAAACTTGTGGTACGTGAAGCGTGATCACAACCCCCCCCCCCCCCCCCCCCCTTGCTGTCCTGTCATAAGCATCGTCATCATCAATATGATCATCATCTCCACCTTTTTACTAGGGTTTCGTTTTAAAGTTAAAACTGTCCAGTTATAACCAAAGCCAGAGAATATAACAGCAGCACAAGCAACGAGTAAGAAAGAAGGAAACAACTGATAAACATCTACATTTTGTAAGCGTTAAACTATACTTAACTAATCGACTGAATAAAGCCACACGGGACTTTCCTCGTATATTTATTTCACTGTCCCCGCGGGCTGTTAGTCAATTCCAAACCTTATTCACATGACGTCCCTAAGGACAATTACACTATCAATGAAGCTTTGCCGAATAGACTACAAAAATCACACCTTAATATAATATGAGTGACTAGATGGAGCAATGGTCTAATAGGGTTTATCTGAAGCTATGGCTTAGGGGCCGGATATCCCCTCGCTCACTGGCCTTTTGGTTAGGACCTAGTTTTATGTAGCACCGGGATAGTGCGGGCGGGGCCGAAATCTCTACCCTTTACGTAAGTCGATTCGATGTCTCAGCTTCTTAGAATGTCTCGGGAGAATCGTCCCATTATTTATGTTTTCTTTTTCTTTTTTCGATTTTTCTTTTTTCGTCTTCCATTTGAAACGGGAGGGGTGGGCCCGTGACCAAAACCAAGGAGCCAAAGGTCTGGAGTTCGACTCTCACAGGAGTCGATCTTTTTTTTCTTTTTTTTTCCCTTCTTTTTTAGCGCTTTTCATTTTCTCGCTCTTTTTTCCTGTTCTTCCCTTTTAGGTTGATTGTCTTCATTTTTTATCGGAAATGTCTTTGAGATATATTTTGAAATTTTGACAAGGCAATGCACAGGAACCCCAATAATATATCTATGCAAAGATTTCAAACATTTAAAACAAATCTTTAAATACGGTTTTCGCCGTTGCAAACTGGTCGGGCATTAGGATTTTAAAACGATAGCTTGACCGTAAGCTAAGTTCTGATTACATCTAGGATCATTCAAACAAGTACGCGAATACGAGTATAAAACCACAGTTCTGACCTATCAGTAGAAGCCGTGATTTAGGATCGCCGCTAGACTCAAAACCAGAGAATAAAACACAGCACAAGCAACGAATAAGAAAGAAGGAAATAACTGATAAAGATTTGAACTACTTCAGTTTACTGTAATAAATGCTCGACTGAATAAATCCACACGGGACTTTTGTGGTGTACTTGTTTTGGCCCGGCTTCTCAGTTAATGTATGCATCCATGTATTGATTTGAACACTGTCCCCGCTGGCTGTTAGTCAATTCCAAACCTTATTCACATGACGTCCCTAAGGACAATTACACTATCAATGAAGCTTTGCCGAATAGACTACAAAAATCACACCTTAATATAATATGAGTGACTAGATGGAGCAATGGTCTAATAGGGTTTATCTGAAGCTATGGCTTAGGGGCCGGATATCCCCTCCCTCACTGGCCTTTTGGTTAGGACCTAGTTTTATGTAGCACCGGGATAGTGCGGGCGGGGCCGAAATCTCTACCCTTTACGTAAGTCGATTCGATGTCTCAGCTTCTTAGAATGTCTCGGGAGAATCGTCCCATTATTTATGTTTTCTTTTTCTTTTTTCGATTTTTCTTTTTCGTCTTCCATTTGAAACGGGAGGGGTGGGCCCGTGACCAAAACCAAGGAGCCAAAGGTCTGGAGTTCGACTCTCACAGGAGTCGATCTTTTTTTTCTTTTTTTTTCCCTTCTTTTTTAGCGCTTTTCATTTTCTCGCTCTTTTTTCCTGTTCTTCCCTTTTAGGTTGATTGTCTTCATTTTTTATCGGAAATGTCTTTGAGATATATTTTGAAATTTTGACAAGGCAATGCACAGGAACCCCAATAATATATCTATGCAAAGATTTCAAACATTTAAAACAAATCTTTAAATACGGTTTTCGCCGTTGCAAACTGGTCGGGCATTAGGATTTTAAAACGATAGCTTGACCGTAAGCTAAGTTCTGATTACATCTAGGATCATTCAAACAAGTACGCGAATACGAGTATAAAACCACAGTTCTGACCTATCAGTAGAAGCCGTGATTTAGGATCGCCGCTAGACTCAAAACCAGAGAATAAAACACAGCACAAGCAACGAATAAGAAAGAAGGAAATAACTGATAAAGATTTGAACTACTTCAGTTTACTGTAATAAATGCTCGACTGAATAAATCCACACGGGACTTTTGTGGTGTACTGTTTTGGCCCGGCTTCTCAGTTAATGTATGCATCCATGTATTGATTTGAACACTGTCCCCGCTGGCTGTTAGTCAATTCCAAACCTTATTCACATGACGTCCCTAAGGACTATTCACTACGTATTAGCATATCAATGAAGCTTCGCCGAATAGACTACAAAAATCACACCTTTATAATATAATATGAGTGACTAGATGGAGCAATCGTCTAATAGGGTTTATCTGAAGCTATGGCTTAGGGGCCGGATATCCCCTCCCTCACTGGCCTTTTGGTTAGGACCTAGTTTTATGTAGCACCGGGATAGCGCGAGCGGGGCCGAAATCTTCACCCTTTACGTAAGTCGATTCGATGTCTCAGCTTCTTAGAATGTCTCGGGAGAATCGTCCCATTATTTATGTTTTCCTTTTCTTTTTTCGATTTTTCTTTTTCGTCTTCCCTAATTGATTAATTGATAAGGGAGGGGTGGGTCCGTGACCAAAACCAAGGAGCCAAAGGTCTGGAGTTCGACTCTCACAGGAGTCGATCTTTTTTTATATTTTTTTCTTCCTTCTTTCTTAGCGCGTTTCATTTTCTCGTTCTTTTTTCCTGGTTTCTTGCTTTATTTGTGTTATAAATAATTGAAATAGAATTGCATCATCTCTTGTTTCTAGACTTTCTTTCTTTTCATTTAATTTTGTCTTTACGGCCGAGGTTTCTCAGTCTTATTCTTATTCACCGGCGTTACGTCATAGCCGCCATATTGGTTCCCAAATACAAAGCATTCCTCATTAGCTTCTCTTGTTGGTTCATCCAACATGGTGGCTGCATCTTTGTTATTTATTTCTCAAGGGATATTCAGTCACGTGGTGGTTGCACACCAAGAATTCTGTGCAGGACTTACGCGGGTAGCAAGTGCGAGTCTAAAAATCCCGCTTTAATTTGTCATAAATATAAACACGCTGATCACTTTATTTCTCGATCCTTTTATCGTCAACAGGATGATAGTAGAACATACCGACGTACCAACATGACCTGATAGATAACTAAACATTTGATTAAAAATGGTTATTATAGTTGATAATCACTGTTTGCCTTTGTCACGGCTATAAATGGACTCGAAATATCGCAGCAACAGCTCACGTACTGCTGAAGATGGACTCGTTCACTCAGACAGCTCTCACATATGTTAAGATCAGATGCTCGATTTCGTAAGTTTCCTATTTCCTAAAGTATTGTTGACCTTGTTTTAAAACACCTCATAACCTGTCAGACCACGTACTACGAAATGGGTACACCTGCCCTGGGCGTGACCCCTTAGATCCTTAGACCCTCCTATATGTTTTGAATATTACGGGTACAACTTTTTTAATATATGAACAACTTTCTGCCTATTATCGTTTGACGTGTGGATATTTCTATACCAATAAATGCAGAACTATACTGTTGATTAGCTTTACCTACTTTTGCTATCTAAACGATAGCATTTAACAGCTTAGCGTCAAGGCCGTACATAACCCAAAATTCAAGGGGGGGGGGGGGGGGATGGAGGGGGGGGGGGGGGGGCAGTACATATATAACAGCAAAATATAAGTAAAAATAGTACAGTTCTCAGTACATTTTGGTATCTTTTTCGCCCTGCTAGGGGGACAACTGCCCCCCTGCTCCTGTGCTGTGTACGGCCCTGAGCTTGTTTGCTTTTACTTCATTACCTCAAATAAGCGCCTCCCCAAATAAGAGCGGTCACGAAGGTCCCCTCATACCTTAACGCAGATCGCCGTAAGTGTATTATAGATCCAGAGACGAGCGCGACTCACTAACTCTACCAAGGCCATTATCAACCAACTGTCAAAATAGAATAGTGCTATATGGACTTTATGGGTATCTTTATATTGCTTTAACTTTCCCTCAATTTCTAAGTGCATAGATGAGTTGACCGAGCATTACGTAGAGTGCACTTTAACACCGATAATCGTATTTAGAATGTTATAGCACTACAGTATGAAGATACCTTCAACACAGATTTTTGTAGAACGAACGAAGTTTGCAGAATTCAACTTCAATCGATACGGCATGTCAGTATAGATCAGTAGCAGTCTTATACGATGACATCACATCCGCTTACTAATTGAGTTTATTTTACCATCTTATATTAAATAATTAACTTATTGTGTCAACTGTGCAATGTAGTTAGAAATAAAGTTACAACACTCTGGTTATTTATAACCCTGGAGAGCTATTTTAGTCAGCAGGACCCGATGAATACGAGCCTCGATCTGGTAACTATTTCCCATTGTTCTAGAGCCAATCAGATTGCATCAAGTAAAAATATAGGAAAATACTAATAGATAGTAAAAATAGATCGTATTGATGGATGCAGACACTTTTAGTGACATTCCAAGCTCATTAGAGACCATTTTCATGCCGCGCCGATATGCGGTTACTAAAAATAGTCTGGTCGAGAGCCGGATGGCTTATACGAGAGTATATATACTGAAGATGGGCGCGCCTAGTTATGATACAGCTGAACTATATTGCATTGAAAAAGTTGCTTGCATGGACCAAATAATGTTTATTTACTGTTAAACGAGCTGGTAAAGAATATTCACTTTTCAATCAAATAAATACAGAGTTTACATTATATTATAGACCCATTAATTGGCCATTTTTGCACCAACAAAGACGCATGCATCTGTACGTTTCGCATAGTTTGTCGCGTCTTTTTACGCGTTCCATCAAATCAAAGAGACCGGCAAACGTGTAGAAAGGGTCATTCACGTACTCTCTCTATTGTCATTCACTCACAGACTTCCCAATCGATCACTTCGTTCGTTCAATCGGTACGTGACCATTCATTTTAAATCATCGTTTTTATTCAGGGTTCAATGGTGTTCTTTTCTTTTCCTCTTTCGTTCCATCTTCGCCGACTCCATGTCGTTCTAAATCTGTTCCACCGGAAAACAAGTTACGATCCACCACCTCCAGTTCACAGTATTATTTCCCGTTTTATTTCGTTAAATTTATCTCTTTCACATTTTAGTTGATTAAGTTCGGAAGTACACTAATCAACCTATATTGATGATCAACGCGGTACGTGTTGTGCTTGGTAACAGAACTAGAACGTGGACATCGAATGCTCTTTCTCTCATTTCCTTTGTAATATTTGTTCAGTGCAGACGATGCCGAAAAAGCTGATATTCTTAATTAAAAACTAACAGACTTTGAGTCGCCTTTCAACCCTTTTTTTAAATCGTGAGGATTTTAAAAATCTACTTGGATAACATTTACAAAGACACTGGCTATCCAAGATTTACATTAGTCAAACGTTTATCGGGATTACGAATCCACTTACGATAAGCTGAAGCACTGAGAGCTAAGTGATAACCCGCCATGTTGTTTAGAAATACAGAATTGACGAGTAAAAGACAGAAAATGTTGGGCAATTGAAAGGAAAGACTCTGCTTCTTTCTTCATTAGCGTATTGATCGAAGTGCAGTTTAATTGTTAGGTGGTAAACACAATGACCAAAACAATTCCACAACTGCGCTTGTTCAACTTTCTTCCGGACATCAAAATAGTGGGGGAGGATTGTGAAATGGGCAAAGAGCACATAAATGCGTGCACACAGTTTGAAGTGTTCACAGTATCTAGACGCTACAACACGAACGCTGCAGAGTACACTTCCAATCTTCCAAAGTTCGCCAAGATGCTTACAGGAAAGCTAGCCGTCATAATGGTTCTACTTATAGCGTTTAATTTAGTGCAAAAATCAGAATCGTTTATCAACCAACTTACGGCTCATCAGCGATATCGTGTAAAAAATGCCAAGTCAAGAGGAAAGACAGTCGATAAACAAAACGTACGTCATAAGAAACCACAAGGAACCGGCGTACCAGCAGCAAACAGACGATGGCGTTCAGGAAGAGTGGTCGAAGGTCCATTTAATATTTATGGGAATTAGGTAAGATTCACTGCACTAATTGAAAGGAATTACAGCCGTTAACACCCATAAACTATCAAGTCGATAACTGAATTACACGTACCGATAATAGACGAAAGTAGCCCACTCAGTGTGCAATCTGAGAATCATGAGACACGCCAAAATCTTTACTTTTCATTCAATTTTTGAACAGCTAAAACGCGCGAGGGTGTTTGATTCGTTGAGTTTTAACGAAAAATAAAAAGGGACAAATATTTATATTATTTGGGAGTTTTTGCTGTCATTACGTACGTTATTGTATCAAGTTGAAAGACTTGAACGGCATTTTAATAATGTGAAACTAAAATATTGCTTTCTCACATGCAGGATGCAGTTTTGCTGCGACCATCTTTAAAGAATCTAGGACCACCTGACCATTCTAGCTACGGAACTGAGGTTTTCTAAGACAATAATCGTTTGTAAAACAAGTAAATGCGAACACGTTTATATCAATGTTAGTAGATGCTGTTTCGACTAATAGCTATGAAATTCAGTACGTCTACCGTACTAGCTTACTCGGTTAAGCGCCGCGGTGCTTCGGGGACGGCGTTAATTCGAGGGCGGTGTTTATTAACAAATAATTAACCTATATTTATAAATGATTTAATACGTTAGCCAAATGTTAACAAAATAAACGTGTTTAAATGTTCAAACTTCGATTAAGCGCCGCTTTAATTGTGCATGTGAATAAATGCGGCGCTTAATCGGGGGAGGCGCTTAATCGGGGCGGCGCTTAAACGAGTAAAAACGGTAACTGCAATGTAACTTTTTAAAATTGTCTCGAATACATGTATATTGTAAATGAGTCCTCGCCGGCTCATTGTATCGAGCTTAAACAGTAAAATTGCCTGCCTGCCTGCCTGCCCATCTACGTTCACTCTCCAAAAATTAAATGCGGCAAAAAATGAGTTAACACAAGCATAGGCGATCGATATATTAGGCCATTATATCAGTACAGCACGGGCTGTGTCTTATAGCATTAGGTCAGAAAACTAGTACTGTTTGACAGGCAGGCACTGAGGATACTGATGAGGGTTTATCACGTAATTTCAAAACTTATAGGAGACATAGGACAAAAAAATGATGATCATAGCTGGAAAGAGCTCGTTGAAATGAGTAAAAAAAGATCGCTTTACAAATTGCGAAGATATGAATTTTCAAAAATGGAAATTTTGTATGAAAACCTTTGTTGGAGGCAAGAGTTGCCTACCAGCGTAAATTTCCAAAGGTTTTCATATAAAATTTCGATTTGTGAAAATTCATATCTTCGCAATTTGTGAAGCTAGCGATCTTTTCCAAACTTCACATTTTTACTCATTTCAACGAGCTCTTTCCAGCTATGATAATCATATTTTTGTCCTATGAGTTTGGAAATTACATGTTAAACCCTCATTGAATCTCAAAAACAAGACTTTAAAGCCCCACCCCTTTCCGACGTAAATCAGACACAAGATAGATAGATAGAGATTAAAGATTAAATCAGATTTAAAAAATGTTTAGTAAAACGCTTGATATGACACGGCAGTTTGTATTGTAGTACTTGACGTCATGGACTGGAATAAGCCATAGTAGTGTACTTGTATAGAGTCGTTTTCGTATGAGTGGGAAACCTACGGTACGGAGTTATGGTCACGGTACGGAATCGAAAGACATTGTATTCAACCAATCACAGCGCGCGAAATCATTTCTCAACCAATCAGAATGCTTGGATACCGCACGATGGCGCGATATGGTCAATGCACGGCACGAACCGTAACTACTTCCCACTCATACGCAAACGACTCCACTGTAAGCCTTAGCAGTGTACTTGTATGGGTATCTTTACATCGCTTAATTTCTAAATGTATCACTGGTGTATTTGTACTAACAGTCACTGCGGCAATTCTTCGGGATCTTTGGAGTATTGAACTTTTATTTCGAAATTAAGAATAACATTAAGAACATGAAAGTTACTCTCTTTTGCAAAGTATTTCTTTATATCTAAATGTTCAGATGGGGAAGTGTCTTTGTATATAATTTGATGAATGCACCTTTTCGTAGTTTCCCAGAATGCTTCATGATTCTGCGCGCGCAAGCGAGGTCAGGGTACAAAATATTTAGAATTGATCGTGTCATTGAGGAAAATATGACTACTGTATCTAATCAAGAACAGAATTTTTTTTTTTTCTTTGCTTGAGAACTTGCACTATCTTTGTAATTCTTCTTACGCACTTTTAACTTAACAGTCTAAGTTTTCTACTGAATTTCTTCATTCTCTCTTAATATTTTCGATCTATTTTGTACCCTGACATCGCTTGCGCGGGCAGAATCATGAAGCATTCTGGGAAACTACGAAAAGGTGCATGATCTTCTGAGCGAGTTTGTTCCATGACTGGATTTTGCCTATTTTACAATGTTAGTGTAATTGTTCTTTATGCATGTTTGTGATATGGTCTATGTTGATACATCAACCATTCAGCTTTCAGAATTAGGAATAGAACCTTCTAAGAGCACAATATGATAACATTTAGTCAAAAACAAGAATATCCTTTAAAAAAACAAAAACTATAGAATCAGGAGTCCATAAGCATCTGTTATACTATCGCGAATACTGCCCCAAGACCAGGCTTATAAAAAATAACTAAAAGCCATCTATAGAAGAATCAGGAGTCCATAACCATCTGTTATACTATCGCGAGCCATCCTGCCCCAAGACCAGGCTATTTTTGTTATACATCAGTATATTGGTACGAAAATGCTTTCCGGAGGTTGGAATGTCAGTAAAAATAGAAACCAAAAGTGTCTGCAACTATACCGACTGTTAAACCAAGGATCATTCCTATGTACGATCTATTTTTACTATCTATTGGTGTTTGCCTTTATTTTGCAATCTGATTGGCTCTAGAACAATGGGAAATAGTTCTATAAATAGCCTGATCTGGGGATAAGATGGTTCACATACATACTCTTAGCCCCCCCCCCCCCCCCCCCCCCAGTCCCCCAAGAGCCGTCACGCAGGCTGACATTTACTCTAATCTTCATCAGAACTGGTCTCAATTTTCATAGCGGATTTTCGTCCGCGCACTTTGGATTTCGCTTTTTCATCATTGTCACTCTCTTGTTCATCACTCTCTTCTTCTTCTCCTTCTTCTTCTTCTTCATCGAGCAACTTACGTTTTTTCTTGATCTTTTTGCTGTCTTCTGAATGCCCTGCGTGTTTTCGTTTCTTGGCTGTACTTTCCATTTACTTTACTCGAGGCTTCACTTCCGTCTCCGTCGTCTGAAGGTACGTCCTTGGCCAATAGAATCTCTGTATTGTTATCCTTAGCTTTGGTTTTACCCGACCCATTAGTGACGTCATCTTTGTCTGAAGGTACGTCATCAGCTTTGGCTTTACTCGACCCATTAGTGACGTCATCTTTGTCTGAAGGTACGTCATCAGAATCGTCGTCCAATAGAATCTCTGTATTGCTATCCCTAGTTTTGGTTTTACCCGACCCATTAGTGACGTCATCTTTGTCTGAAGGTACGTCATCAGAATCGTCGTCCAATAGAATCTCTGTATTTCTATCCCTAGTTTTGGCTTTACCCGACCCATTAGTGACGTCATCTTTGTCTGAAGGTACGTCATCAGAATCGTCGTCCAATAGAATCTCTGTATTGCTATCCCTAGTTTTGGCTTTACCCGACCCATTAGTGACGTCATCTTTGTCTGAAGGTACGTCATCAGAATCGTCGTCCAATAGAATCTTCTTTATAGGTTTTTTCGTGGCCGTTTCGTCATCGCTTTCCTCACTGTCTATGATACCCTTTAGGTTACCAAACACCTTTGCTCGATAGGCGCGGGGAGATGGGAATATTATTGGTGCCTTTACAATTGGCTGTGTACAACTACGTCTTGTACGACCTCGACCTTCAATAAAGACATATAATCATAAGTACACATTGATCGATAGGCGCGGGGTTGTACAAAGGTGGATAGCGCTATCCGTTGGATAAACCCTTATCCAGTGGATAACTTTATTAGACAACAGCATCAACTTATGCACTGGATAAGGATTTATCTGGTGGATAGCGCTATCCTCTTTTTGCACAAACGGGACCAGATGTGTAATCCACGAGTTAACACATACCGTAGCGGCGCGGATTCCACAGGGAGCCCATTTAGGATAGGACAGATATAGATCACACTAACATACCTTGAGTAATAATATTCGAAGTATCAAGACTTGCGACTTCATCAGCTTCTTCTTTCTTACGTAAAAACGTTTGACATTTTTCCAATGTTATTCTCCCTACGAGTACACATATTTTGTTAGGAGTTTGAAGATAAAAAGTGAATGAGAGAATGTTTTTCCCATTTCCCATTTTAATTTGAATGACATTATTCACAATTCTCCACTGCCACTGAGGAGCAAGGATGGCTTAGTTGGTTAGTGCGCGGCCTACTATGCGAGAGGTACCCGGTTCGATTCTTCATGACCTCACATCCTTGTTTCGACTTCTTTCTAATCCATGTAGCTCAATGCAGCTTAAATACCCGTAAAATGGAGCACTGATGGAGGGAGGGGGTAAATGGGTACACCTTCGAGCGCTTCATACATGAGCCCCACTCCCCGCATTATCGAAGTAAAATACCTTTACCTTTTTTTTACCAAAAAATTTTCACCAAAATCTAGGTCACTGACATACTGCATTATTGCTCCTACACCAACCTTCAATTCCCGTGTCTTCACGTAGAACTTTTTCAAGTAGTCTTTCCTTGGCTTTCATACTTCTACAATCAGCGAACAGTCTGATGTATATCTTACGCAGACGACAGGCCCTCACATATTTCTTCAGGTTCTTTAGCTTAATACTATCTTCAATGGTTGACTTGTCTTGTTTTCTGTGTTTCTAAAATAAAAATGGATGCACACTTAAGTTGTTGAGTTGTAGATTAATTTCATTGTAAAGCGCTAACTTGGGCAATTTCTTGGAAATAGCGCTGAAATAGCGCTATATAAATAAATAAATATTTTTATTTTTATTATTATTATTATTATTATTATTGAGATTTCTATTAGATGGCAGTGGCTGGTTGGGCTGTCTGTGGATAAGCTTAGATTATTATTCAACTGATAAAGAAGGGGTCCATGACTCCACAAACTCTCCTTTGGAATGCAAATAGCCCAGGGGAGAATGTATTTTTTGATCAGTCGATGGCTTATGTATTTTTGTTGTTGCATGGACCATTGTTCATTAATGCCACTTTGGAGTGGCTGCCTCCCTCAAGAAGCTGGCAATTTCCACTATGAAGCCAGTAACCAGATAACTAACAACTAACTGCCCTGTATTAAGACATCATTCTCACCTTATCAGTTTTATGTGAGTGTTCTTTACTTCTTTTTCTCTTGCGTTCATCCACTTTCCTGACTTCTTCATCTGGTGAAGACTCTTCTGATGAAGACTTTTCTTTTCTCTTTTTCTTTTCCTGAAGTTTTTCTTCATCAGTGTCTGAAGTACTACCAGAAGATATTTCATTATATTTCTCTTGTTTTTTCTTGTTACTTGAGTCATCTTTATCTTCCTTGTCAGTGTCAGATTCAACGTTATCTTTCTTTATATTGTCATCATCATCATCATCGCTGTCATTATCATCATCATCTACTTCATTTGTCTTCACTTTAGTCTTACTCAGAGCTTTTCTTTTTGTTGAATGAATGTGTTTGGCAACATTCTCATCCTCTTCTTCATCACTAGATGAGGAATGATATTTTCTTTTGACTTCTTTCTTCTGATGCCTTTTCTTGTTTGTCTTCCTTTTGGTGGCTTTTTCATCCTTTTCATTGTCAGAGGATAGCAGCACAATTTCATCATCTGTTGATTCCTTCTTCTTTTTCTTGGATCTTCGTTTCTGAACCTTTTGTTCATCGTCTGAAGACAATACTTCATCTTTTTGTCTCTTCTTGAGTGCATTCTGTTTCTTGGCCTTTTGTTCATCTTCATCATCTGTGGACAATGATACTTCATCTTTCAGCTTCTTCTTAGATGGCTTCTGTTTCTTGGCCTTTTGTTCATCTTCATCATCTTCATCATCTGTGGACAATGATACTTCATCTTTCAGCTTCTTCTTAGATGGCTTCTGTTTCTTGGCCTTTTGTTCATCTTCATCATCTTCATCATCTGTGGACAATGATACTTCATCTTTCAGCTTCTTCTTAGATGGCTTCTGTTTCCGAGCCCTTTCGCCATCATCTGAAGATAATGATACTTCATCTTTCAGCTTCTTTTTAGATGGCTTCTGTTTCTTGGCCTTTTGTTCATCTTCATCATCTGTGGACAATGATACTTCATCATTCAGCTTCTTCTTAGATGGCTTCTGTTTCCGAGCCCTTTCGTCATCATCTGAAGATAATGATACTTCATCTTTCAGCTTCTTCTTAGATGGCTTCTGTTTCTTGGCCTTTTGTTCATCTTCATCATCTGTGGACAATGATACTTCATCATTCAGCTTCTTCTTAGATGGCTTCTGTTTCCGAGCCCTTTCGTCATCATCTGAAGACAATGATAATTTATCTGTCTGCCTCTTTTTGGATGCTTTCTGGAGTTTTCCACTTGATCCTTTAGTTTCTAGTTTTGTTTTCTTCTTCAATGATTTTCTTTTTTGAACAAAGTTTTCATCATCATCATCATCATCATCATCATCATCTGATGAACCCAATGAATCCTCATTTCTCTGTTTCTTAAGCTTTTGACGACTACTTGATGACTTTCTTTTTTCACCAATGTCTTCATCCTCTGATGACACATCACTATCTTGGTCGTCATCTTTACTTATTGTGCTTTTCAATGGGGACTTTTGTGGTGATTTTCTTGGTGACTTTCTTGGTGATTTTATCGGTGATTGTTTTGGTGATTTTCTTGGTGATTGTTTTGGTGATTTTATCGGTGATTGTTTTGGTGATTTAGCTGGCGAGGACAAGGATGATGATTGTGAAGGCGACTGGGAACTCTCTAAAGCAGAATCAGAAAATTAAATTCATTAATGTAAATTAAATTATTTTTTCATTATATATAATCATATGATGAAATAACTGGGGATACAATATGTATGATACTAGGACAATTTTTGGGGGGTTGAGTTTTAGCTATATTGGACTTGGGGTTTACCATTTTGGCTTCATTCTTACATCCCATCACTCTAATCCCCCTGGGATAAGACAACTTTTCTAAGTTTGCAAACTGAACATTCTGTCTCTTACCCTGGCTGGTTGTGCTTTGTTCTTCTTGCTGTTTAGTGTAGGTTAAGAATATATTGTGTGTGATGACTTTAAACCTCTTATAATACTCTGGCTCAAGGTCGTCTGCATCAATGTGTTTTAAGTACATTTTCCATAGAGATTTGATGGAATGCTTTCTGTATATCAGAAATTACAAAAATGACAGTGTAAAAAAGGTGAAAAAATAAAACAACCCAGATAATTGTGTGGAGATGGGAGATGCTCAAGGGGGAAGGTAAGTACATGTTTCACTCCCCCATACGTTGGTTTTCAAGCTTCTCAGGTCTTGGATAGGGCAGATCCCAGTATCAAAATTTGCTGAATTGATCTGGTATAGAGTAATTCAAATTAATAGAGTACAGATTTTCACTTTTAAGTCTGGAATACGATTTAGTTTAGGTCGAGGATTCTTGGAGTGCATGTTACATCATAGTTGTCGCCATATTGGTTCCCAAATACAAAGCATTCCTCATTAGCTTCTCTTGTTCGTTCATCCAACATGGTGGCTGCATATTTGTTATTTATTTCTCAAGGGATTTTCGGGGCTTTCTCAGTATATCACCGTCCTGAATTCCTGAAAATTTGAATAACAATAGCTCATATTGTTGTATGCCTCGTTCTACAAAGAGTTCTTGATTTGAATAACAAAGGTTTTTCAGGATAGTGATATATTGAGAAAGAGCCGGATTTTCAGTCACGTGGTTGCAGCCCAAGAATAGGCTGGGTATGTAAAATTGAATTTTTAGGTCTGGGATATGGTCAGGGTTTTGAGATCTCTCCAGTACACCCTTCCCAAAAATATTCTGACTATCCTCTCTGGGAGGAGTTTGGAACAAAGAGAACAGGGTATAGGAGATGTAACTGCATTCCATATATAGTATAGAAGAATGGTACAAATCTTCCATCTCTCTATTTATAAGTTACTTGCATGCAACCATATGAATTAAGCTTACATAGAATCCTTTTCAATATGTTAGTTTTAAACACGATAAGGTAGTCCTAATAGTAGCTTACCCTGCTTCATTACTCCGCGCAAATACTTTAAATAGAAATCTCTTTGCGTCTTTCTCATCCATCTTCTTTACATGTGTAATACTCCACCACAGAGACACTGATCTTGTAGCTTCACTTCACTTCTCTTTACGTTTCTTGGGTTGGTACACCAATCAATCGCTCCTTATACTGAGAATATCAATGAATGGTTCTGTAAAATGTTCCTTTGATTCTAAAACGAAGAATCGTGCACAAATCTAACAACAACAGCACTTTTGACGACACTTTTGACTGATTGTTGTTCAAAGACAAGATAAATGGCGGGAAAATATCCCATGAGCCCTTGCGCTTGCTGTTTTGTATGAGCATGCGCACTAAGTACTACAATTTCAAGATGGCGACCGACGTGAGTAGTTTTGCTGTGTTCTTGTTTAATTCTGCTAAAACGTCCCAATTACGTCGTTGAGTTCTCATTTAGTTATGTTTCTTGATGTTTTGTTAACTATTTTTCAGGATATTGTGAAGCATTCTGTACATACACTTGTATTTCGCTCTCTAAAGCGAACACATGATTTCTTCCTTCACGACCATGCGTTGCCTTTGAGCAAGGACGAAACAAGGTATTAAACGTAGAGTTGTGCTACTTTTTCACCGGCTAAATACTATTCCGTACTCGTGCCTGACTTATTGCTATGTTGGTGCCTTTTTAGTGAAAAAGTCAAGGTCGCTTGCAAAGTTCATGATGAATATGCGCTTGTTAAAGACATGGTTCAAACCAAAGAGAGAACAGAAGAGGACAAACCACACACAGAACATAAATCAACTGAACTAGCAACTATCCTACCAAGTCCTCGTGCTTCTACACATCCACCTGGTGCTAAGTCTAAGGCTTTGGTTGCTGTAGGAGATGGTGGGGGTACTAAACAACAGCCATCGACTGCTGTGATGCATCAACGAAAAGCTCCACTCTTACCTAAGCCACAATGGCATGCACCGTGGAAACTTATGCGGGTAATTATGCAGGACAGACACGCCTCCCATCTCCTTCCCATCTCCTTCCCATCTCCTTCCCATCCCTTTACTTCTTCACAGGGCCCGCGGAGTGGGAAGGGGCCCCACCACTTTTATGCTTGCTCTGTGGGCCCTGCATCACTCCAACAATGGCTATAGAGACATTTTTATGCTTTGGTCATGAGTGTATTCATGTTGGCCTATATTTCCACAGGTAATCAGTGGCCATACAGGATGGGTAAGGTCTGTTGCTGTTGAACCAGGCAACCAATGGTTTGCATCAGGTTCTGCAGATAGAACAATAAAAGTGAGTATTGTTCAATAACCTGACAGATACAACAATAGAGTTTGTACAGCAATTAACCAAAATCCGCTATAATTTTGAAGGGGTCTGTGCTAGAACAACATAAGTGATCATTGACCAAAATCTAAATTCTCCAATAGAATCTATGAATTCCAAAGGAGAATTTGGATTCTGATCACAAGTCACTTACACTGTTGTTGCATGAACCCCTTTAACTATTAAATCTATCCGATCTGCGGCATGAAAGTAGGAACACACTGTATATACATGTATGTAGGTTTGTGCACAGTAGGCAGGAGTGTACATGGCTATAATCCAAGTTCTCTCGTATATACTGTGCTACAATAAAGTCATCAGAGTTAAGGTTTTTGGTGGTTTACTGTTTCACAGCCCACTAAATATTGACTCTGAAACATTGTCCTATATCCACGATGGGAGCTACCCTTTTGTGAGATGCATCCACTTACAGTGTATGAGAGCTGCAGCTATTTGCGGTTGGAATGCATGAAGTAAAGATTATTATTATTGTTATTAATGATTGTTTTATTCAATAGATTTGGGAACTTGGTAGTGGCAAATTAAAGCTGTCACTCACAGGACACATTAGTACTGTCCGTGGTTTAGTGGTCAGTCCTAGACATCCATATCTATTTTCTGGTGGCGAGGATAAACAAGTGAAATGCTGGGATTTAGAATATAATAAGGTACATGTATGGCATGCTTGTACATGTTATACATACATACAGTAATCTCTCTTTAAGACAGAAACCTTAGTGTCCAAGTTTTGCTGTCCAGTTTAGAGAGGTGTCTGACTTGGAGAGAGTGAATTTGTAGTAAAACAGTGCAGCGGGGACTACATGTAGATTTATAAAGCTGTTCATCTTAGAGAGATGTCTGGCATACATAGATGGTAGACTGATTCCATAAGTCGGTCCTAGTTCGCTCTCTGTCGATCCTGATGTCGCTCACTAGCCGACTTATCACATATCATATCAGATTTTGTTCATGTCTCGAAATACGGAGACCTCCAATCAAATCACTTGTTACATGTATATGGTCTGATAAGATTTGAACCAATCACAGAACAGCTCTTATTGCTCTAAACTACTTCTGTTGAGATAACTCTTCCAAGATCATTCTGAAGCCATTTTGTGAGCCACGTTTAGTGAAACTCTGGAAGGAAAAGAAAGGGTTTCTTTAAAGAATTTGGAAGAGAGGCAATTGAGAGGGCTCTATTCAATCAGAATATGCATTCGTTAGTGTTCCTAGGGCCGCCGTACAAAGCATTTCTTGTGGGAATTCACTCGAAATATTCAACGGCTGATGCTGGGTCCGCACGTCGAATAAAAACACCGACTAATACTGCAACTCTGAGTTTGGTTTGGACTTGGTTTGACAGCTGGAGGGAAGAAAAAGCTTTCTTTTTGTCTTTCTTTGTGTCCTGTGAATCGATTGTGAATCTGTGTCCTGTGATTCTGTGGTTCCACAGGCCGTCGAAGTAGCATATATTCTTGTCAATATATGCTACTTCGACGGCCCGTGGAAACGTCCAGTCATTCTCTGTATTCATACATATACATAAAATAACGCGGTCTTATAGATTCAAATAATATTTTTAATAGTTATTCAGAATTTTGGGAACAACAGATTTCGCTGAAATCTACAACCTAATTAAAATGCAAGAGCCTCGTTTTCGTTTGAACAGAATATTAGTGTAAACGTGATAAGTCGCTAGTTGAGTGACCACCTATCTAAAAGGAGCGAAAACAGTGACTTATGGAATCAGTCTAACATAGATGGGTGTCTGTTTGAGAGAGTTGTAATGCTGTAACACCAACAAATATTTCCTTGTCATTGAATGCTTCACTGCTTGCACAGTAAGGCAGGAGGGGTTTTGGTGCTTGTCTAGATTCCCTCGTAATTATTGTGCTACAACAATCAGAGTTTAGGTTTTTGATATGTTATGATGGCATATCAATGATGTAGCTCTGGTACATATATCAACTAACAGTGAATTGTGCAATAAAAATGGTTTATTTTTTCATCAACAATTTCATAATACATAATTATATATATAGCTAATTGCATAATCGTTGTCGGGTTGAAAATCATGAAAGCTATGACCAAAAGGAATTCTGGGAAATTAAAACTCTCAAATAACACCGTCAAATGATCGACCTTTTTATCCAGACTTGTAGGATCTTAGTTAAATAGCTCATATATCTTCAAAACTACGAGAACATTGAAAATATCTGCATGTAATGCAGGTCATGAACTGATTTCCCATCCATCCTTGCAGTCTCAGCTTCTATGATTTATGATTTTCAACCCGACAATGATTATGCAATTAGCTATATTTATGAGTATAAATAACTCAGTATCTAAGGAAATTTTTTGGAAATTTCTAACTGGTTAGGAAAGTAAAGCAAAAACTTGTAGCATTATTGTCCTATGCTCATGATTAATGTTGGTATTATTTATTGATGTCGTCGTTTAGGTTATCAGACATTACCATGGTCACCTGAGTGCTGTACATGCATTAGACATACATCCTTCTATTGATGTTTTAATCTCCTGTGGTAGAGATGCAACAGCAAGAGTGAGTAGTAATGTTAATAAAATGAACTTACAACAAACTAGCAAAAAGAAAGTAAAAGGACATGATGTTTTGTTGTCATTTTTGGTTAGTGAAAGTAAGATGGCAACAAGTGCATTGACCAGCTACTTCGAACACTGCACTGGCTGTTCTGAATACTAAAGTGCATCGTGCCTTGCTGTTTTGCTACTACAGTCAGCTGCTTAAGGTGCGGTAATACGGGCAACAAAATCGTGCAACTTGTCGTGCAACATTTTCAGATTGTTGCGTTGCAAGTTGCAAAGCAATGTTTCTCGTATTACCATCATTCGTGCAACTTGTCGCGCAACAAATTAAATTTTCGGTGTTGCAGGTTGCAAAACTTTGTTGCATTTTGCGCAACAAAGTTTTGCAACCTGCAACACGAAAATGTGTTGCGTGACAAGTTGCGCGAACGGTAGTAATACGAGAAACATTGCTCTGCAACTTGCAACGCAACAATGTTGCGCGACAAGTTGCACGATTTTGTTGCCCATATTACCACACCTTTACCGTTTAGCTAGAGCCTGTTACTCATACACCTACATGTAGTGATGACTTCCAAGTGGGTATTCTAATGCGATTATCAAAGCAATCTTCAATAGAGTCTAAGAGTTTGCTAATCTATTGTTGTTTCTCTAGTATTTAATATTGATATAATATAATAATGACTTGAGTCTTATATATCGCTCTAGTAATTTGTTTATTTAAAAGAAATTATTATAGTTTTTAGGATTGTAATTATTGTAATATAATTATTTTTTATAATTCTTTTTATGATTGTAATAATTATGTATTTTTATTCTTGGAGGTCCCTCATGAAAAGCACATACTGGTGATGAGGTCTTCTCCTTAGGGAACATGTTCAAATATCGGTCGGGTATCCGATTATCGGAATCCGTTCCGTTTCCGATAAGATTGTATTCATAGCTGTCAGGGACACTTAACAATAAATTTGTTTCGATTTCCGTTAAAAATCAGTGTGATCAGTACGACTGGTCGGCACTTCTTCCGATTTCATCGGTATGGCCCCGGTTCATTCGTATCAGCTTCGTATCTTTGAAATGCAGTGCTGATTTTGCGATGTCGATTTTCCGCGGCAATCATAGTAGATCATGTTTGAGACACCAAAATCAGCCAAAATCATGATTCAGAAATCGTAACTTGCAGATAAAAGTCTGTAGCATTCACACATACCGTAAAGTAGCAGTTAGTAGTAGGAAACAGCTACAAGACTCGCTAGATACATACCGTGATTGGAATTTTTAGAAACATGGCATAGACCACAAAAATTAGAACTAAAATTTATTCTTGAAACTTGATTCTTTGATATGGTTTAGAGAATTGTGATTTATAGAAATTTTCAGATGTGCTCGACATTTTGTGTTTTGAATTGTGTCATGCAAATACACATACATAAACTTTATTAATCTAACCTAATTAATGCTAGTCACGTTTCTGAAAAGTCATGGAATTCAACAAATTTGTGCCAAATTAAATGATTTTAGTTTTATATATACGTAGAAGTTCTATTTATAGTGAAATTAAGTGATGTTTGTCAATTTTAAGCTTGAATTTATGTTTTGAAATTCTGTCGGCCATGCATGAGTGGTGGTGGTGTCACTCACCACCAAAATGGCGCCAAATATTTGAAAACTTCGTTAGCCAGTAACTTGGTAAAGAAATGCTCTAGTGCTCCAAATTTCGACCCAGAGGTGTTGTTTTGATAGCTCTACGAGCTCATAAGCATTATATTTTACTGGTAAAGGATATAATATTTCGAAATTTCATAACAGTCAATGCACGTGGTGCAATCGAAGATGCTGTTGTCTGTCAATTATCATGGACACTGTTTTGTGTTTTCAAAGGCCACAACGAATCCGGCGACAAAATAATAATGGTACAAGCTAAGGTTTTGCTCGTATCAGTTCTCCGATTCTTCCCTGTAATTCATTCTGTTTCAAAATAATTATGTAAAGATCTACTTCATTTATCACAAGCTGTCGCAGCGTACTACAAACGTAGATCGAACTCACCTTGAGTCATGACTCTCGCTTTTATACATACAAAATATGTAATTCTATAAATTCTATGTAATGCAAAAGTGCAAATAAAGTACATTCATTCACTCGTTACTTTGCATCAATCAGACGGAAGTGTAGAATCCACAAATGTCTTTCATTGATACATCAACATTCAACCCTCAGCCTGGTGGTAGTGTCCGACTTTTTTAAATTTTCCGAATCCAAAGGAAGGTTTTCGATTCTCTACCGATAAAATCGGGCGGACGTTTAGGTTCTCATCGGAACGGATTTATTTCCGATTGATCGGAATCCAATTCTTTCGGTACCGATTCCGATTCTATCAATTCCGATAAAATCTTGCGGACTTCAGGTTATCATCGGAATGGATTTATTTCCGATTGATCGGAATCAGTAGAACCCGATTCCGATATTTGGACATGTTCCCTTAAATAAAGTTCATTCATTCATTCTTGCTACATGTATTCCTGCGATAATTAGGTTTGGGACATGAGGACTAAAGCCTGCATTCATACCCTAGCAGGACATTCTAATACAGTTGCTACAGTCAAGGCACAGAGTGTTGACCCACAGGTTAGTGGAATACTACAGCCTGTGATTAGATAGATACTTGTGATGTGTACATACATGTACAATGTATGTATTACTTGATATAGTCGTTTTTGTATGAGTGGGAAGCATACGGCACAAGTCACGGTACGGAATCAAAGACATTGTATTCAACCAATCACAGCACACAAAATCATCGCTCAACCAATCAGAATGCTTGATACGGCATGATGATGGCGTGATACGGTCATGGTATGGCACGAATCGTACCGTAACTACTACCCATTCATACAAAAACGACTCTATCTGGTCTTGTCTTGAGTGAAGAGGAAAATGCAACACATACCATATATTACTGTTTTAATGTATTTATATTTGCACAATATGGCAGGAGGGGTTTTGGAACTTATCTAGATTCCCTCGTAATTATTGTGCTACAACAATCAGAGCTTAGGTTTATGATGTGTTATGATGGCATATCAATGATGTAGCTCTGGTAACATTAGTGCACTATACTAATAACTTTAATACATACAGTTACAATGCTAACAATATCTTTGTAGATTATAACAGGGAGTCATGACTGCACAATAAGACTTTGGGATTTAGCTGCAGGAAAATCAAAAGTCGCATTAACCAATCATAAAAAGAGTGTACGGGCTGTTGTCCTCAATCCAAATAAGTAAGTTAAGAAATCATTATGATACTCTTTGCCTACATGTATCTTGCTTACAACCATTATCATTGAAGTGTGATCTTGAAAAGAACAGTGATTTGCACTAATTTCCATGCTGTCAAATACAATCCTTTTGACACCATTGAGTGTTTTTTTGGAGGCCGAATTAAAGATTCACCATTTTCCCAGGCATTTTCCCTGCGCCATTTTATAACTTGGGCATTCCACAGGAAGCCCAAATAACTAGTGCCAGGCCTCCAAGACAATCTATGTTGTTCTCGAACGTGTTGTAGAGGGTTGCTAAGGTGCTTACAAAGGAAAATCACTCTGAAATAACGGTTAACTGTCAATGAAAGTTTAAATAAAGTGAATATTTGCTAATTGGATTTGTTCATATTGTGCTATTTTTCATGACCGGCTATCGGTAAATTATGCAATCGGATGCGATTTGAGGCCAAATGTGCGAAATCACACCATCGCGTAATATCAGAGGCCCTGTCTAGACGTCGACTGCCTACATCTATCAAACTAGCTTTGTTAGGATTGGTTAAAGACTGGGCACGCCCATGTTTATTGATTATTGATCTCCAACAAAGGTTGTAATAATTATTAACAAACTGTACGTATATACATGTATCTTATTCATGGAATGGTTTTACCTTCTTCAGCTTCACCTTTGCCAGTGCCTCACCTGATAATATAAAAATGTGGAAATTTCCTGATGGTAATTTTCTCCAGAATCTTCAAGGGCATAATACGATTATTAACTGTTTGGCTGTGAATTCTGACAATGTTCTAGTATCTGGAGGTAAGTGTTATTGTTTGGTATCGGGTGGTATTGTTTCTGAGGAGGGAGGGGTAGTAGTATGTGCACTGGTGGAACAATGTAAGTGATCGCTGATCAAAATCTACCTTCTCATATAGGTTCTTTGAATTTTAAAAGAGAATTTGTATTTTGATCACATGCAGTTGTTCTTTCATGGACCCCTTCATTGGTAGTTGAAGGTGCACAAACACACACCAAAAAACAACAACACCTATTTCAAAAATCGTTGTCGCGTTCAAAGCAACAAGCGTCACGCGCGTCAAGTCAAGACCAAAGTGAATGCTGGTGGGTCATTCCACAGTAAGTCGTCTGTTACGGAGACTACTTTCAGAGACTTTTCCCATTACATATCTTGAAATCTAGACTGCATAGGAGATTCATTCCACTTTTGTATGGTGGATGTCTATCAGAGCTATGAACAAGAGTAGTATGATTCACCCCTAATCACATGATTGGAATGTCACACTAAGTTATATGGCTGTTGCGGAGACTACACAGAAAAATCTTGATTTTCAATACATCACACTAATGTGAAAAGTTCTCTGAATCTATGATAAATCTGAAATGTCTGTCTGCTTTACATTATTTAAAGGGCTTTCTATCTAGCTTATATAAATACCAAAACATTTAACATCTATTCCTCATATTCCCATCATAACCCATAATTATAAATCGTGGTGCTGTTGCGGAGACTACGTTGCGGAGACTACATCAGGTACTTTGATTCAAATGCAGCAATTAACAACAAGGACTAAGCAGTTAAGAACAAATTTTGAAGTTTGAGCACAATGTGACAATATCATAAGCAAAATTCAATTACTATAATGAGTAAAAGACACAATGCAATCAAGTACATGTACAGATTCTGTCAATTTGCTCAATCCACCACACTACACATCAAGTAATCTGAATCTGGGATAATTTACAGTGTCTGTCTGTCTTAAACTTTAGGGCATGCTATCTGGTTTAATGTGATGCCAAACCATTTAACTTGTATGCATGTATTCCCATCACAATTAACAATTTTAAATGATGGTGCTGTTGCGGAGACTACGTTGCGGAGACTACATCATGTAAAATAAAAATAAAAACATTTCAGTACTGCTAGAGAAAGTGAAATTCACTGAGAAATTTAGGTCTGACATGCCTTACAAAGTTGTCAAGCCAAATAAAATTACCCACAATACTCTAAAAATGTGAACTGCATATGTTCAGAAGTTTACTAGTGCCCAGTCTCCTAATATTGGTTGAGAATGGTAAACATGTAGTACGAAGTGGTTGTACTAAGCAACAAAGCAGTGGATTCTGCTGTATTTTGTTCTCACATACAGAGAAGACATGAATCTAGAAATTTGCTAAATACTTTTATCAGTTTGGCTCAAATTATACCTGATATTTTAGATTTACCTCTCAAAAGTTGTAGTCTCCGCAACAAAATTGTAGTCTCCGCAACAGAAAAACAATTTGATTTTTTGCCCTTATGAGAAAAAATTCAGGACATGTTGATGTAGTACAACTTATCTCTAAGTGTTAATTAGAACTTATCACACTTGGGTCAAAGTTCTTTCATTTGGTCACTCTAAACAAAACTTTAAGGTGTAAAAATGTTGCGGAGACTACAATTCACTATTGGAAGGCAAATACAGCATAGCTGTAACAGCACAGTCAACTTCAACTATGTGTTTTAGAAAGTAGACCAGTATGAGAAGATATCCAGTGGTTTTGCTAAAAGTTTCAGCTTTTAATTGTTTATCAATCAAAAAAGATATTTGTAGTCTCCGCAACACTGATTTCATGATTTTTTATAATTCATTATAATTTATGCAGCAATGCCGACTTGTCAAAGTAAAACATCACTTGTAAAGTAAAGTTAAGCCTCTTGACCACATTTTAAAACATAATTTGGGCCAATTAAAGACATTTCAAAAACTGATCTTCAGGTATCACAATACTGTGGAATGACCCTGGTTTTGTGTTGGCAAATTATTCAAATCAGACCTATTTTCTATGGAACAAAGTGTGATATGGAAACAAGCACGTGGAAATGTTCATATATTGTAATTAGTCCTTATAGAAACAATAATTATTGTGATTTAAATAATTGTCAGCACATAACCAGCATTCACTTCGGTCTTGGCTTGACGCTTGTTGCTTTGAATGCAACAACGTTTTTTGAAATAGGTGTATAAAAGTGGTTTTCAAGAGGGTCCTAAATAGTATAAAATAACAATAAAATATCACTTGTTTTCTAGGTGATAATGGTACAATGCATTTCTGGGACTGGAAAACAGGCTACAATTTCCAAAGACTTCAAGGTGCAGCTCAGCCTGGTTCACTAGACAGTGAAGCTGGTATCTTTAGCATGACATTTGATCAAAGTAGTAGTCGACTTATCACTTGTGAAGCTGATAAGACAATAAAGATCTATAAAGAAGATGAGCAAGCAGTAAGTATTAGCTAAGACTTATATAAAGGGGTGTCGAATGGTCAAGGCGAGACTGAGTCAGAGAAAAGGCATATTTTTGCGAGCCCGAGATCACCGATTTCCTTTGTTTTCAAAATTTGAGACTCTAAGAGGGCTTTTTGCGAAAAGACGAGACTTTGAGACCAGCGAAATTTGACATATATTTTGCGAGACTCTTACTTTTTGCGGGGACCATTTGACACCCCTATATAACTAATCTGACCTTTTGGAGGACCTCATGTTCTATTGTTTTCATGCCTGCTTTGGGAAAAATTCTTAATTAAATAAAAGAAGGAAGGAATGAATATATGAATAAAGAACTCTAGCTACAGGTTTACCTCATTGCCTGAAGATGTCTGTCATCTTTACAAAAATCTTGCCCTCAATTAATCCCAACCCATTTGTCCAGGGTAAGGGGGTACACTGCCTCCTATTTTGTTGTTGTTAATTGTTAATATAATAAAAATGAAATAAACTAAACAAATTCTGAGATTCAGGGTACTGAGTATGAAAATGATCCACTGACAGTTCAAATTGCAAAAAAACGTTCTGGTGATAGAAAATAGCAAAACAGTTTCATTGCAAAACAACTGCAAAAACTATTACAATGTATTGATCTATCTTTAGCTTCTTTTCACTTTTTTATTTTTTTATTTTTATTATTATTTTTATTATTATTCTTTATTACAAATATTAACCCTTTGACACCCAGAGATTTTTGAGTTTTTTAGCGATTTTCTGGACCTAATCACGCCATAGGAAATTTCGATTCCATATAAGGGGTTTCCATGGAAATCTTGACAGTTCTGAAAGCCCACGGGCTCAGGTTCTGACGTAATCTTTCTCTTTTGGTGAATCTCCTCGAGGAACGGCATCTCGTAGCTACTAGGAGCGGTCAATTTTGCATTTTTAGAGTGTTTATAGCCATTATTCACCACAGAAGCCCCCAGGACAGCATCATTAAGCTTGACTGGTGTGGTAGAGACCGTTCTCCTGGAAGAACTCAGGAGTTTAGATACGAATTCACGAACAGATTTCGACTTTGCCGTTTGGAAATTCAAAATGGCGGACTCAATTGTGAAATCGTCTCTCTGGTCTTTCTGTGGTGGATTCCAGGACCTACAAAGGCATTTTTGGCGACTTTGGACTTGTAAAGAATGCAACCGGTGCAATATTTTGCCTGTAGGACCGAGTGGCTCGACACTCTATAGATATATTCTTAAAAGAGGGATTTTCGGGGGAGATCTATGCCGAAATTCCCGGATGTTTCCCGGCATCCTTTTCGGGCGTGCAGAAGGAAAACACGTGTTAGCGAAAGTGGTCCTAAGGAAATGGCTATTGTTCGGCGAGTTAAGGAAAAGAGAGGGCAAAATTCACGACTATATCAAGAAGAGAGATGGAAGTTTGCTGAGAAAGTGGCGTTTTGTTTCGCAAGGATGTATTTTGGAAGAAAATCCAAGTCAAATGTCGTTCATTTTCGAGGTGTAAAATTGCGTCAAAAACACGCATTTTTGATTTTTATGGAAAACAAATTGAACTAATGCCCAGAAATCGGACCTGTAAGTCAGTTTACTTGAGGTTAAAATATGAAGAGTTATCTAGTTGTCACTAATAACTGGCCATGAGATCGATGTTACGAAAATTCAGAAAGTTAGAATTTTTCAAAGCAGTATCGATTTTTACGGGCGGTTTCGGGCGCCGTGGGAGTCAAAGGGTTAAACAGTTACAAGAATACACGAAGAAAAAGAAAAACGAATTACAAGAGTATAATGATGCTTTTACAATGTTGATTACGCTTCTTTTCACTTGAATCTATGTGCAGTGAATAAAGTATTATTATGTTATTTGGATGTTATCATTTCTTGAACTAGTGTTTAATTTTGATCATTTCTTATTTACTTTCCAGAGTGAAGAAACAAATCCCATCAACTGGAAGCCAGAAATCTTAAAGCGAAAACGATACTAAGAATCCAGGACCTAGTCCATTTTGGGCTTGTAACATATGTACAGTCATGCCACAGCGTACCCAGAACATGAATGCTTGGGACTAAATGCCATCATGGATGCTTACCAGGAAAAACATTAAGTAAAATAATCAAACCATCATCAAAGTGGAAATGTTTGATCCTGGGATGAACATTGTTTGTAAAGACGAATTTTGAATACCCGCTGTTAGAACAGTATGGTTCTATTGTCATCAATAAATAGACCAATAAAGTTGCCATCTTATTATCCATGCTTGCAAATTTTTGGAGTGATGATAGCTGCATAAGACATCTACACAGGGTTGGATCCAGGGGTTGGGTGCATTCATGGGTTAGGTGCTGATTGTCTTAGTCTGTCTGTATGTCCTTCGTATGCCCCTGTTTGAACATATCCTAAACCTGTTCATGCTACAGATGCTACAGTACTTTTCAAAAGTTACTAACCTTCCTCCCTTGATACAACATTTTGGTGCTTTACTCTGGCATCAACTTATTGATTGGATAAGAAATTGATCCAACTGATACTATCGACTGTTTGACTTAACTGACACCTGATACTTATACCCAGTTTACTTGCATTCGGTTTTTAGAATACATGTACATAATTGGGGCCCATAATATTGGAACAAATTAAAATATAAGCATTACAATCCCCCATTCTGCGGTCCCTTGTTCCTTTATTTTTACTTTACTTTGCGTTACATCGAGTCACGCAATATTTTGACAGGTTACCAAGCAAATGGAACGAGACATATCGCGCGGAGTCTGAGGATAACGGTGCGAGGAAAGACAAAATGGAGATCCTAGAAACATTTATATTTGGTGTTTCATTATCCACTATTCTTCTTTATTTAGCTCTTCTTCTTGTCGTTGCTCTAGTTGTGGTATGTACTACTCTACGATGTTAGACTTGGGTTATTTCATTTGCAAAATATTGCGTCAGAATTCAGAAGGAAACGCTTGTGTTTGTTTGATTTCTTGTAGAGTCTAGTCATGATTCGTCTAACTACATCAGACCAGATACCTGAAATTAGACGATTTGAGAGTGAAAAGAGCTTCAAAGACCCCAACAAAAATAATGCCACGTACGTCTTTCCATTTCTGGAGGAAGAAGGGTCCATTGACTTGTCGGTCGTGATTCCGGCTTTCAACGAGGAAGAAAGAAGTAAGATCACTTATCACATGACCTTGAATTTTATGACAAATAAGCTTATTATTACAAGTTTGATTTCTGATTGTGTCTCTGTTATTTAACCAAAACTATTCTGAAAACTTCGCTTTAAAACACTGAAAGTGCATATTGTACGTACCTGTAACCAGTTTCAATGCACATACATATATTTTCTGGTAGATATCTCTCAGCTAGTAATTAAGCTTATAATCATTTACTATAAGCTTAAATAGTTTTTGGCTCCAAGGGCCCTTATGAAAAAATAGCTCTTAGCCAATGTAGTTAGGATAGAATATATCCCTAAAGTAATAGTTATATTTACAAGATCTATCTTTGGAAACACGAAGAGTTGTTTTGAATAAACATTTGACAATTTCAAAATCACTCCTTCATATTTCATCAACAGTTGTTCGTACATGTAACTCGTCGAGAACCAGCTAATCAAATTATAGTATAAATTGGTATAGATCAGGAGAGCAAATTGTTCATTTAGAAGCAAATTGAGACAAGCCATTTTGTACATGTGCTGAAAATATGTTATAACAATATTATTATTATACTACAAAGAAAAAGAGTTATGAACACAGCAATACAGGTGCAAGTACATATATTTACATTCAGTTCTTTAATTAAGCTTACTGTATGTTTGTGTGGCATTTTAATTGAGTTTCACTTATGAAACACTGTTTTAAGAACGTGATAAGAAATGACATGCTTTCTAAAGGGAAAGCTTTAATCATCCTATTAGTCTTAGAAACATCAACATTGCATGATTCAATATATCTTCTAATCAGACAAAAACCAGTCATTTATTACTCTGCATGCTCCCAAACTAATTTTGTATCCAGCTGTTGCTAAAACAGTTTCCAGACAAACTTGTTTTGATAAATGGGCAATATTAAGAGCCGAATATAGCATACTGGGAATTGTCTTGCTTGTGTACTTTGCAAATATGCACATTTAAAATTCTTTTCAGTACGATACGTGGTTCTCTTCAATCTTATAAATATATTATCATTATATTATCTCATAGAGACAATGTTTATAAAAACAGCTGTAACTATCACTGTAAACACTAGTAGAGACTGAAACAGCACTTTTTTGCATAAATTCATAGTTCAAAGTTGGGGATGTGTTGCTTTACCTGTGAGAACATCTGGAAAAGGAGCCATAATATCCAGTGATAGGGAAGGACGTGCGCCATGCGCCATTGGCACGTTTTTAGATCGTACGGCGCAAAAAAATATTTTCTTTGGGGCCTTAGGGGCGCATTACAATTTCAAAAAAACCTGGGTCCACGTCTTCGTTTCGGAGATATTTTGCCGTAAAAATCGAAAATTTGGCCGCCATTTTGAATTCCCAGGGGAGACTGGGTACTATAATGAGAGTTCGTTTCTTTAAAAACCGCTGCTTTTTGCGCTTTTCAACATCAAAAAGCAGTTGAAAATCGAAAACATGTTCAGAAAGCTATTTTAGATATCAAAAAAGGAAAACATGGATACTATTTCGAAAAAAAAGTTTTTTGGCCATTTTTACTTGCGGTTCGCGCGCGATTGTGCGCAATAAGACTAATTAAATAAACAACACTAAAATGGCCCATTATTTTTGAGTGATGGCCCCTTTAGAAAATTTATGGCCCATTAATGTAGCAATTGATGGGCCATTGGCCCACCACTGTTCTCAGCCTTCCCAATCACTGAATATCCCATATTGTATTCATACATTTGTGTAGGAATATGTTTCATGGACATTGTGGTCATCAAGCCTTCTATAAAAACATTGTAAAAACATAGTGCCAAAAAACTGAAGCTTAGGACTAGTAGTGGAGCATACTTCATGATCTAAATATAGGCATAGATATAGTTATAGCCTCACTAAAATTTGGCTATTTTGATGACAAATCTTCTAACATGAACAGGATACCACGTACTAATCAGAAATATTGACTCTATTGGGCAATTTAAAAGGGAAATAAACCGAATACTCTGAACATCAGATTCCCACACGGCAATCATGTAAATCAGTATGCAGTAATAGTACGCATATATTTTTAATTTTTATTTGTATATCACTACTTATATTGTTATGTTACTGATGATTTTACCATGTTTAAATAAACTATATGTATGTATGTATGATCATGATGATATACAAATGTATGGCAATGACCACACTCATTATCTGTATTCATTTTTTGGTGGGGATGCATCCCTTGGGTACTCAGGTCCAGTTCGCACATCTCCCGTTTGGGTACCTCCATTCAGTTCATGATGAATATGAGTTACATGTTCCAACTCGGAGTGTGGCTTACTGCCGGTGTTTACAGTATCTAGACTAAATTACATGTATACTGTGTTTGTCACTAACAGTGCCTGTGATGCTTGACGAGGCACTTGATTATCTCAAGTCCAAAAAGGTAAACACTCAGAGCTTTTATTAGATTGATGGTACAAATTGATGGTAATAGACCCAAAATGGTCCCCTATGCCAGACCCATCCCAGACCCAAAATGGTACACTATCACAGACCCAAAATGGTACCCTATCCCAGACCCAAAATGGTACCCTATCCCAGACCCAAAATGGTACCCTATCCCAGACCCAAAATAGGTACGCTCCCTATCCCAGACCCAAAATGGTACCCTATCCCAGACCCAAAATGGTACCCTATCCCAGATCCAAAATGGTACCCTATCCCAGACCCAAAATGGTACCCTATCTCAGACCCAAAATGGTACCCTATCCCAGACCCGAAATGGTACCCTATCCCAGACCCGAAATGGTACCCTATCCCAGACCCGAAATGGTACCCTATCCCAGACCCAAAATGGCACCCTATCCCAGACCCAAAATGGTACCCTATCTCAGACCCAAAATGGTACCCTATCCCAGACCCGAAATGGTACCCTATCCCAGACCCGAAATGGTACCCTATCCCAGACCCGAAATGGTACCCTATCCCAGACCCAAAATGGCACCCTATCCCAGACCCAAAATGGTACCCTATCCCAGACCCAAAATGGTACCCTATCCCAGACCCATCCCAGACCCAAAATGGTACACTTACCCTATCCCAGACCCAAAATGGTACCCTATCCGGCCACGCGCACGGTGTTGGTGACCATGTTTTCTAATTTTATGGTCTAACGCTATGTCAAGCTCCACAATTTATTGAATATAAACGGGAATAAGCTTAATTCTTAACCATATGCACATAAGTTAATGTGCATTAAGGTTTACGACTTAAAATTACAAAAAGAGAACGATAAGATACTAATTATGACGAATTTCCAAAATCAATCTTTGTAATTTTGCTCATTTTTTAGCGTTTTTGGACACTGATCAAAATATCTAAATTGAGGTTTGTGAAAAATAAACGTCATGAAATTAGAAATACCTAAGTGAAGTATGGTGCACATTAATTGTAGTTTCTTTTCTCTCTGACAATTTTCGTTTTTGTTGCGACGATCTCAAACAAACCAATCATTTGTAGCGTTAGACTGTCAAAATATCGCCATTTTCACCCATCGTGCCCTCATGACCGCATCGAGCTCCGATGCACGAATATCGTGCCTTTCAAGATTTCCATCGAGCCGACATCGAGCCTTGATGTTTTGGCACGATGAAGGCTCGATGTAGGCACGATGTAGGCTCGATGTAGGCTCGATGCTGGCTCGATGTAGGCTCGATGCAAGCACGATGAAGGCTCGATGTAGGCTCGATGTAGGCTCGATGCGAGCACGATACGTAGGCTCGATGTAGGCTCGATGTCTAGGCTCGATGTGAACACGATACGTAGGCTCGATGTAGGCTCGATGCGAGCACGATACGTAGGCTCGATGTGGGCTCAATGTAGATGTAGGCTCGATGCGAGCACGATACGTAGGCTCGATGTAGGCTCGATGCGAGCACGATACGTAGGCTCGATGCGAGGAGAATGCGAGCATGATACATGTCTAGCGGTTGTTGACTCGATGCGAGCACGATACATGTCTAGCGGTTGTGATGATGATGATAATCTTTATGTTAAATACGGTGTCTCTTCAAAATCCGTGCTCTTCCAGAGACCGTATATAATAATATTAAAGTTCTAAACTCGATGCGAGCACGATACACACTTAGCAGCGGCCATTTATGGCTTCCTGCACGCGTTGGGCTTCCTGTGACAAAAGTTTCAATTCCCTGGCCTTCCTGTGGTATAGTTATCAAGATGGCCACCGTGCCTGCGTACTCGACGGGAAATTGTTTTGGTCTTTGTTGTCTTTCATTTTTTTATAATCGTTCGTTCAGAAGGCAAGTTTGAAAACTACCTGTTTACTTTTGCATTGTTCTAATCTTTCCGATTCGCCGGTAAAATACCGTTCCAGATGAGGATTCGACTGCAAAACACATTTGTTTATTGAATAAACAACAGAAAGCTTTGATTTAATGGTTATGCTCGATATGAAGGCCCGATGCTCGGTCTGGCAGGCTCGATGCTCGGCACGGTTGGCTGGAATTAAAAAATGGCATGAACGAGGCACGATCAAGGCTCAATGAATGCTCGATCTGAAGGCTCGATGCAATGCTCGATGTAGGCGAAAAGTAGGCTCGATGTGAGCACGATCAAGGCTCGATGTAGGCTCGATCTGAAGGCTCGATCTGAAGGCTCGATGCAATGCTCGATGTAAGCACGATCTAGGCTCGATGTAGCTCGATGTAGGCTCGATGTAGGCACGATCAAGGCTCGATCTAATTTGAAACATGCACGGTCTGTGCACGATGATCGGAGCGTGCCTCGATGCTCGATAATGGTGCACGTTTGATGCACGGTCTCGATGCTCGATGTAGTTGCAAATTTTATGCAAAGCTGGTGGTCACCAACACCGTGCGCGTAGCCATCCCAGATCCATCCCAGACCCAAAATGGTACCCTATCCAAGACCCAAAATGGTACCCTATCCCAGACCCAAAATGGTACCCTATCCCAGACCCAAAATGGCACCCTATCCCAGACCCAAAATGGTACCCTATCCCAGACCCAAAATGGTACCCTATCCCAGACCCATCCCAGACCCAAAATGGTACACTTACCCTATCCCAGACCCAAAATGGTACCCTATCCCAGATCCATCCCAGACCCAAAATGGTACCCTATCCAAGACCCAAAATGGTACCCTATCCCAGACCCAAAATGATACCCTATCCCAGACCCAAAATGGTACCCTATCCCAGACCCAGAATGGTACCCTATCCCAGACCCAAACTGGTACCCTATCCCAGACCCAAACTGGTACCCTATCCCAGACACAAACTGGTTCCCTATCCCAGACACAAACTGGTCCCCTATCCCAGACACAAACTGGTACTCTATCCCAGACACAAACTGGTTCCCTATCCCAGACCCAAACTGGTACCCTATCCCAGACCCAAAATGGTACCCTATCCCAGACCCAAAATGGTACCCTATCCCAGACACAAACTGGTACTCTATCCCATGGTTCCCTATCCCAGACACAAACTGGTTCCCTATCCCAGACCCAAACTGGTACCCTATCCCAGACACAAAATGGTACCCTATCCCAGACACAAAATGGTACTCTATCCCAGACACAAAATGGTACAGCACTCTATCCCAGACCTGAGGAGCTCAAAAACTATACCCTATCCCATGGCACATTACCCGTATAGCATATATTTGTTGAACGTTAACAAAATGGACAGACTTTTTCCACAGATACAATCGACCTGTATAATTTGCATGTCAAGAACTACAGTGCATCATTATTAATAAATGTATGATGTCATTTCAGAAATCCAATCCATCTTTTACTTATGAGATCATTATTGTAGATGATGGGAGCAAAGATAAAACCACTGAGGTATGACGTCAGAAATCCCTGTGTCCCAGCTCATGATGCTAAAAACATGCGCAAAGTATTTCAACATTTGAAAGAGATTTCACATCAGAAGAGAAAATGTGCTTGAATTGGTGGTGGTTTGAAACATCCTTGAGATAAAGGCTATATGATATAGATTTAGCACTGAGGTACATGTAAACATAACATCAAAACATAGGTGCAAAGGATCATGGGATTGGACACAGGGTCTTTAAGTATTTTGAAACTGAAAGTACAGTTACAGCATGAAGCTCTCAACTATGCCCGCCTTTAATGTATTCTCATACTTTTGTCTCGCCATCCTGATTTCATTAGATGTCATTTCCGGTCTCGTGAGGAATTTTCATCAGCTGAATTGCACCTTTTCAATAGAATACTCTCTGCTTGGTAGCACATGGAGGGCAGTGTTTGCCCATCATTTGAAGACAAATAATGAGATTCAAGGAGGTTTAACAGCTGATTGAAAACAAGCAATTAGCGGTTAGATCAGAGATAAGATAAGACAATCCTGCAAAGCTGATTGGATAATGGCCAAGACGAAAGTATGCGAATACATTGTAGGTGGTCATATATTTGTGCTTCGCGCTGTAAATATTACAGTGTAAATACAGCCATCTAGTGTCAGGCATGAACAAAACCACAGGCAGCACAACCATGCATTTCTTCTAAGGCTATATTTATAATAAATGAAAAGATACAGTATTTGTGTGTGTGTCTTTTTGATGGGTTTCCTGTGGTGGAGCACACAGAATACATTATTATATTGGGCTCCCTGTGTTTTACTCACAGAAAATGCTCATTCATTTATTATCTCGGCCTTATGCGATGTGACGCAGTGAGAAATGATGATGAATTTCTTTGAATAGATTGGTCTCCAGTATGTGAAAAAATATGGAATCAGCCACATCAGAGTTTTGACACTAGCTAAAAATAGAGGAAAAGGTGGAGCTGTAAGACTGGTAAGCAATTCATGCAAGTGTATCTATGTGTGGCTCCCAGGGGGGGGGGGGGGGGGGGGGGGGGGTACTCAGGGGTATCAGTGACAGGGAGGTGCAAAGACCTTTTTTGGGTTTGAAATTCGTGGCTTGGGACTTTTTTGGGGTTATCAATTTTCTGGTGGACTTTTTTTGGTATAAAGATTCTGGCAAGGACTTTTTGGAGGGTTGATAAAAATGATATCCTACTGTTCTCTATTTTATGCGGAGAAAAATTGGACTTTTTAGGGGTTACGATTTTGGGACGTTGGACTTTTTTGGGGTCTTGTTTTTGCGTAATGAACTTTTTTTGGGTTAAAAAGTTTGGCCTCATTCGCACCTCCCCATCTCTGATACCCCTGAGTACCCCCCCCTGGGGTGTGGCTGTTGTTACAGTGGAACCCAATTAATATATATATGGACACTATCGGGATGAAACTCAGTGTCAGTATTAACCGGGTGTCCGTATTAACCGAGTGTCCGTATTATATCGATCCCTGTGCAGCAAAACTGTAAATTTGGTGTTCACATAAATATATCTCCAATGTCCATAGAACCAAGTTTGCCTTTCACATCTCTCCCTTTCTTGCTTTCACTTGTCTTCTCCCATCTTTCTTTTGCATTTCAAACTTCCAACAACTCAAAGTTTCAGCAGAGTTTCAAGTATAGACTGTCATGCAGTCTACCAGGCACCATGGAGCTGGGGTGCTGGGGGAGTCTGTAGTCCTCTCAATAGATATATACATGTAATGGCTGTTTTCATACATTTTCTATAACAATTTCACCCATTTGCAGGGATTTTGAAGGCCTGAAACTCACTCCACAGTCCCTGCCCACTGACATTATTATTTATTCTGTCAGAATTTTCAGACTCTTGTGATTTGTTGCAACACAGGGTGTTCTTAGTAGCAGAGGAAGAAAAATTCTGATGGTAGATGCTGATGGTGCTACTAGATTTACAGATTTAGACAGACTTGATGAAACATTAAATGATATCCTGAAGTCAAAGGTTTGCAACAAAATAGTTTCTCAAAGATAAATAATGAAGGCGCAGTCTGTGCAAGAACAATAGGTGACGTGGATCAAAGGTTAAATTCTCCTGCAGCCACTTTGAATTCCAAAGGAGAATTTGGATTTTTACAATAACAGAGCGTATATCTCGCAATCTGATTGGCTTTCAGGCATTGTCAATAAGAGTACAGACACATAGAATGACGAATCGTCCGCACACCAATCCAGTGCACCCTTGAAACGGTTTTTCTTTCAAAATTTGTCCTTGCTTTTGGATGTTTTTTTGATTTGTTATTGTAAAAAAGAAATCGCAAGCAGTTTTCCATCATCTGTACTCTTATTGATAATGGATTTGACGTCACAAAATGTTCAAAACTTTGCAGTGAAACCACTTGCTACGCTCATGGCCGGTTCCACTTGAGTTTTGAACATTTTGTGACATCAAATCCATTGCCAATAAGAGTACAGACAATGGAAAACCACTTGCGATTTGTTAATTTGATCACAAGTCACTTCAATACACTGTTATTGTGCAGACCCCCTCAATTGTTCACTTTTGGAAATATGCTACTAGTACAAATGTACATGTATGGGCTGCATCAGTGTATAATGGTGTATACTATGTTATTATATAGTCAAGTCAATCCGCGCACTCTGATTGGCTGAAAACTGTGCTGTATCAGAGAACGGAGCATGGTTTGATGACGCTTTTTTTGCGGCTGTTTGGTTTGATCCAAAATTCTGAAGAAAACAAACCAAGCGCGCATGTGCTCGATGACGTAACTGGCGTCAGTAGCGCGCGCACTTTACTCGCTAAAATGTTATTCAAAAACACAACAGAATCCTCAACTTTCATGCCCTTTTTCTCACCATTCTATATAATAAAGCAAATAGAACAGCTTTTTCCGTGCTCCATTCAGTAATACAGCACTCAGGAAGTGCCGAGAGCACTCAAGAAGTGTGGAGAGCACTCGCCTGAACGGAGCACAGAAAAAGCTGTTCTATTTGTTAAATATAATAACATACAGCATTTATTTTTATAATATTAGATTTTAGATTTTTTAGCACGTTTTTTTTTAACATGAATAAATAAACTATTATTCTTATTCTTATTCTTATTCTTATTCTTATTCTTATTCTTATTCTTATTCTTATTCTTATTCTTATTCTTATTCTTATTCTTATTCTATTATTATTTGCTAGCACTGTCGGTGGCTATAGTTTATGAAGGAAAGACAATTTGGTACAGTTGTAGAGAAACCATAGGCTCTATTAATTATCTTTTGGGCTACCTGTTGACTTAATCCACAGGAAGCCCAAAATAGCCATTTTGATGTTTTTTTCTTGAAGGGGACAAAATCAGTTATTGTAGTTGGATCAAGAGCACATTTACAAGAAGAAGCTGTAACTCATGTAAGTTACTCTGTATTGGACAAATCTGCTTGCCTTACTGCATACCGCTGTACTTGACCCCAGTCATAAGTAATTATATAGTACTGTAGGAGGGGTGGTGTGCGTATGAAAGGGCAGGTCAGCGAGGCACTCCCAGTTTTAGTTTATGTTTTCTAGTGGTACCACCCTTTATAAAGCTCTAAAAAGATGCCCAACCCCACTATTTACACCTCATTGAGGGGTGGATTTAGGGTGGGGCGAGGGAGGTGCACCCCCCCCCCCCCTTTTTGGAAATTCGAATACCTTTTTTGTGCCAAAAAAATTATTTACATGTCCAACCTGAATGCTCCCCTCCCCCCCTCCCCCCTGCTCCCCCCCCTCCCCCCCCCCCCCCCCCCCCCCCCCCCCCCCCCCCCCCCTGCAAAATCTCTGGATCCGCCCCTGTCACTCAAAATCATTGATGACCACTGGATCTGCCTGTAATCGATAGTCCTTGTTCTTTTAGAGGTCAATTTTTAGGAACTTTTTGATGTATGGTTTTCATTTCTTGGTTTGGTTTCTATGTGTAAAAGGAATCAAAGACACTCAGGTAATATAGACTTATTTATTTATTACTTGGGCTACCTGTAGTAGCACAAGTCATAATCTGAAGACCGTTTCTAAATTCTTCGCGTGGTTCATCTACATCGTAGAATGCAAAAAAAATGCGCAATATTTCCCAGTGAACTTTGCATGTTGGGGATTCGATCGGTGCACACACCTGGTTCACATGTTTACAAGGTCGCCATTTTGTCAATAGGTATTTATCGATGATGTGTTTAAGCGTACCTTTTTCTTCTTCTACTACCCAGCAGCTTAATTTTTATATTTTACAGAGAACAACTATTGAAAAACAAATTTAAAAATATGAACTAACGGTTTTCAATATTATGCAGACTCAGAAGTTCAAACCCTTGAATCATTCAAATCATTCAATTTGAGACATTGTCACTTGGGTGAATTAGCTGCCTGATCCTGAGCATAGTGCGCCATCTATGAAAATATGGCTCAGCTACCCGCCCTCTGTTGGAGAGTGTCAGAAGTTTAATTGACATAGCTTAGCCAATTTAACCCTGAAACAAAGTCTGCATAATATTGTAAAAATTCATTATTATCTTTAATTGCTTGTTCTTGATTCTAAATTTATATGCGAACAATTTATTTGTACAATTTATTATGTCGTCTTTATTTTCAGTGTGGATTCAAGCTTTTTACAAGACCTGCAGCATTTTTAACATTTACAGCATTACATGTAGAAAGATGGTGAGGAAACTTACTGGTTAAAAATGCTGTCTCTCTCTTTTGTATTTCTTGGAGGGAGGGGAGGGGTGGTCTAATAATATTATTATCTGTGATATGTCAAAGACCACCCCTCCCCTCCTATTTGTTGTCTGAGAATTGGACATTTTTCACTTGCCTCAAATGTTTTCTCTTGTGACCTGGAATATCTGATAATCCAACAGAAATGACAGCCATGCTAGACATATATAACATTATGGTTAGATTATAGAATACCCTTGACATTATATTTGCATGATAATAGAATCTAATGTGTACTACAGAGCTATAAGTAGAGATCTTCTCTGTCATTTTACTGTTTGAAAGTGTATCAGTCAAGTCTTGCTCTTAATGTGTTGGCATTGTTCTACCATATATAGCTAACTGCATCACCTGAATCCCATTGGTACTAAAGAACCTATTAAACCATGCTGGACTACCTTTCCCATAATGTTGACACTTACAAAAATATTTGATAGCTTTATTTTGTTAAAATGTCTACAACATAAAGGAGTCTAGACAGTACAAATGCCTGTTATAGCGTATGTACTGCATGAAAGGCAATAAACAGTGTTAAACTGACATACACAATCTTGACCTCCACAGCTGAGGATTTGGTAAACATTCAGTCTTAAATACTCCACAGGGCATTTGATGTAGAACTTCTTTACATTGCTCAACAACTAAAGATTGATATTGCTGAAGTAGCAGTAAATTGGCAAGAAATAGATGGTAAGCTACAGACATATATAGACACAGTAGCCAACCATTCTAAAGTTCTACTTGAACTACTAGTTGTCACTGCATAGGTTTCTGGTGAGGGTTGTTCTAAGGTTAGGTTTAGGGTTTTATGGTGGGTAAGTTATGTGTTTAGGTCCGGGGTTTAGGTTATATATGCTATACAGGTATGTGCCATGGTTTTTGAAGTCTGGAATAGGGTATCGTTTTTGCCCTTTTAGTCTTGGATAGGGTGACATTTTTGGTCTTGGATAGGGTATGGTTTTCAAAAAAACGTAACGCGCCCAACTACTCCAGCGTTTTACATTATTATCATAGTCTGTTACAACTTACAGTTCACCAAATAAAACAGCCGCAGAAACAACGTTTACTAAAACGGATTCAGTCTGGGATAGGGTACATACGTTTTTAGGTTAGGTCTGGGATAGGGTATAGAATTTTGAGCTGGGATAGGGTATGGGAAATCGCATTTTTAGGGCTGGAAAGAGTCAGGGTTTTGAGGTGTCCTACCCGAAAACGCCCACAGAACCCTCCCCGGGGATCTTCGTCTTGTTGCCCGCAACTAAGTGTACTACTTGAACTGTGCCAGTTTATATCCTATCCATTGACAATGATCTAACAAGTTTTATTTTATTTTAAAGGTTCTAAAATGATTCCTATCTGGAGTTGGCTTCAAATGGGACGAGACTTGCTACTTATACGATTGCGTTATGTGTTAAAAGCCTGGAGAATTGAACCAATTAAACTAAAATCCCAATAATACCAGAACTCATGTTAGTCAATTTGTGCCAATCCTGTTCTTTTAGGACAATATTTCAGTGTTATTACGGTAAATACAGAGTTATATCTTGTGTTAAAGAAATTAGAAGCTTACTTTTTAATTTATCAACTCATTTATTATTATCGTTAGCTTTCATTAGCTGCTTTCTTTTTTTGCACGTTTTTAAATTCCAATCTCAAATTCTCAAATCTCAAATTGAATTAATAATTGAATGTAATGAGATACATTCCAATAAAGAAACTGAATGTTCTAGTTCTCAGTTATTTCTTTAATTTGAAGCAGTATTCTCTAGTGTCGTTTCTTCCTCGAAATGCTGTTATCAATTGTTGCCATTATTAAACACAAAACAAGGATTTGCCATGTATATGATTCGTGGCCAACTTTGGTTATCCTCGAATAATCATTTCATTAAAATGAACTGTTATTAACCTAGACCTAGATTTACTCTCGAACAAAAATGTGTGGGTTCGTCACGGATAGAACTTCAGGCTGTATAATGACCAAATAGGGATTTTTAATTTTGACTACTGTATTGTGAAATTACAGAATGTTCAGTCTTTATTCAAAGTAATTTTTAATTTCCTGTTTCTCAAAAATCTTTTTTTGTGCCTGAATTAGATTTCGTCTATTTTTCCAAAAGCGCGTATCAAGATCCATTTTGATTACACGGCATGCACGGTCTGGAGATCTTATAATCTATTGAGTCTATTGAAGTATTGGAGCGTGATAAAAACGCTTATCGGAATTATGCCCAAGTCTTATAATACAAACTAATAATCTCCAAAAAGATCTTATCAAAGAAATTATTTCTTCACGTGGTTTGTTTTCATATTCACTAGAAGACAACTGTGATAATCACGAACGAAGTTTGTTTGTTATAAACTTGATGATGATTAACACATACTTCTCCATAGTCTTCATAAACTTTGTGGTATACGCGTATTAAACGCGGTACTCTTTCTTTGCTGACATCTATACAGATCATGACATCTCAAAATACTGCCAAACGCGTTTTTAAATCTTCAAAGTTTCTTATCCAAGCAACATTGCCTTTATATTCATGAAGGCTGTTGAATATTGAGCTGAATATATTTTTCAAAGTACAAAATGGTGATTCTTTGAAACGTTCAAATTTTCAGGGATTTTTCATCCTCCTCTACTCACTGATGGGTGCCAAACTGTACTGCTCATCATTTTCTATACTGTAACTCTGGAATTCAGTAACTTTTTTGTGGTTTCTATTAGTGATGAAGTGAACGCACCAAGGGCGCCACGAATTCTGATCCTACTGATAGTAAGCACACATTGAATTGTAGTTATCTCGTCAAGACAACAGACTCCTTTCAAAATGAAAGTCGGCACGGCAAGTGGAACAGTGAACGTGTCCAGGGGTACAAAATGGAAATGAAGATAATGAGTCAAAAATAGTGACAAGTTATGACTAACATATTAGCACGAGGATGCACACCCACGTCCATTCAGTACTCATTCATGATCAAAGCAGAAGTCCCATATCCAGAATATTTTAATCATCGTGGACACCATTCAAGACCTAAGCATTTAAAACAGCCATTTTGGCCTCGGAAAGCATTTTTTTGGCAAGATTTATTGAAGTCGGTCTAAGTCTACGAAAGGACCTTAATATAATTGCTAACTTATGAGAACTGTCCGCAGACGTGTTTTTAACGAGTAGTCATTCATTAGAGGTTTATAGCAAATCCATATTTACGGATTGTCTGACCAATAATAGAAAGAGATTAACAATTTTAATTGTTAAAACTTTGTATCATGAAACAGTTATTAATCACTGGCTTGATCACAGGGCGTTATATTCGCGTCGCTTTATAAAGACAGCTATAATACGGGTATAAACAGGGTATTGCCTATACTCCTTGTAACTGATCCGGGAACATAATCCTTGGCCTCTTCCTTCTTCCTTGCGTACTCCAAAATTCTCATGTAGTGGTGAGAGCCAAAATCTATCAAATTGGACAATTTAATAAAAGACATAAAACTGAATCCAACTAAATCATGGTTTTATTGTGCGATGGAAATGAAGTAAAAGTAGAATTTAGGTTCCTGGGTTGTCTATGAGCGATGAGTCGGTCCCAGTTCGCTCTCTGAAGTTGAGTGCTGAGTCCAAAATTGGGCGTGGCTGGCACTGAGCTCTTTTGACTGTGTGGTCTTCGAAGACCAATCTGAAGCAATAATAGTTGTATTATAGTATCTTGATTGATTCATTTCCAAATGTTGAGATTAAGTAGTAAAGCATATATTAAATAATAAAATCTAACAACGATTGTTGTCCGTGATATTGTTGTTTGTTTTGATATACGCAAATGCTTGCTTTTTGTTGTTATTATCCCTGGACTTCTCTAAAACGTATTTCTTATTTCCGCGCAGCGAAAAACACGTCTATTAATCTTCTTTTTCATCCATTTTTGCATTTGATAGTCCTGAGACTAAAACCTATGCATAAGTGAAGGAGCTGAAGTCCATTCTGCGAAAAACAGTTATTGGTTACTGGCACGGTTCTTTCAACATCGAGTGACACATTTCAATTTCAATATTTTCTTTTGCAACTGCAATATTTTTTTCACTAGTTATAGACAAAACATCACACAGGAATCTCAACTTCTGCGTTCTTTTTGTCAAGCTCGTTCAATTACAATATTAATTGCAGCCAAGCCTGCATGGAGTTACGGATAGCGTACTACTCAGTTTTCACAAAAAATATTTTCTTTGAGCTTGTGTCGGCAGAGAGGCGCAGTGAGCGGCTTGAACTTTGGCCGCCAGCCATTGGACGAGCTGTCAGACTCTCAGACTTATCGTCTCCGGTCATGTGACGTCATCCCTTCAAAAAACTCGGCCATCACACAAGCTGAAAGGCTGGAGGAGCTCGAGTATTTGTGGATTCCTCCTTGTATTCATCTAATAACCAGGGTACTTTCTGAATGCTTGAATAACTGCTGTCTTTCAGAAGTATTTCGTAGAGTTTAAGGGACATCTTGTGGTGTTTTGTTTATTTGAGCGTGCTTCACCGTCATTTTGGCGCCAGAAGACTGATTTGATAGCAGGGTTTGCTCAGATTGCAAGCCACCTATTCACACCGTACAGCTTGAATTTCCGACGTTCCGAGGACAGGAATCTGTTCTCCTACGTTTAGTAATTCAGTTATAGAATAACTGTGGTTTTTTGCGAACTGAAACCAGAAAAGACGATTCCATTATGGCTAGTATGGCTTCGCTATTTTCTTTCACACCGCCTGCCGTCAAGCGCCTTTTGGGTTGGAAACAAGGCGATGAAGAAGAGAAATGGGCCGAAAAAGCCATCGAATCGCTTGTTAAGAAGCTCAAAAAGAAGAAGGGGGCGTTGGAGGACTTGGAGAAGGCTCTGTCTAACCCAAATCAGCCATCACAATGTGTGACAATAACGAGAAGTTTAGATGGCCGTCTTCAAGTTTCGCATCGCAAAGGCCTTCCGCATGTAATCTACTGTCGTGTGTGGCGATGGCCCGATTTACAGAGTCATCATGAACTGAAACCATTAGAATGCTGTGAGTATGCTTTTGGGTTAAAGCAGAAAGAAGTCTGCATTAATCCCTACCACTACCGTCGAGTGGAAAGCCCAGGTATGTGTGTTGTAAGTTTGACATTCACGTATTTGATAGAACTACGTGTTGAAGCTCTCTCTCGAGTCTCGTGGTTTTCTTGTAACGTGATAATTCTAACGCTTTCTTGGCACCTTGGGTGTAAATTGAACTTATTGTTTTCATTCCATTCGTTTTTCAGTCCTTCCCCCTGTTTTAGTACCACGACAAAGCGAATATGCACGGCCACCGCCACCCCTTCCTCCACCATTTCGTGCTGCAGAAGACCCTCCGATGCCATACAATGCTTCTTTTCCCTTTGTAAATCGCCCAAGACCTAGCACAACCGAGCAGTCTCCATCGAACTCCTTCGAAATTACAGGTAATAACACCTTTTGAAGGAAACAGATAAATACCTATTCAAGAGAGTGGCACTTTGAATACTTGGTTTGTTGTGAAATGAATCGTTCTCGCATGTCCAAAGAAAACTGCGTTTCTGTATTCAGCATTCGATTCTTTTGTCAAATCTTCCATTTTAGCCCCTAGATTCCATTCTTTGATAACTTTGTGATCGAATATGCTAATTCCTTCTTCTTAACGCCTTCACAATAGATATTTATTCAAAGATGTCGGCATTTGTGAGATTGAATTCCTTCGGTACAAAAAGCACGTCTCCTCAACCGGAAATCGGTTCCCAAGTTGTAATCAACATGTTTTCTTGGTCATCTAAATATACAATCATTTTAGGGGAATTTTTTGGAAAAATCCAAACCTAACCTTGTTGTTATTGACCTTTAGCAACAACATTATCATTGTAAGAAATATTTTTGTTTAACTTTGGGTTGCCGTTGGAATATCCAATGTTTCCAAAATCCAAAATATCCGTAATTTATCCTGTGAATCATTGGTTTACAGTACTTTCAACAACAATACTATGATGTGTTGGTTATTAGTATGTTCTGATACTTTGGTTTGATGTTTGTTGGGGTGTGTCTGAGAACAGATGTCTGAAACTTCTTCATTGCCAGAAATCGGGAAAATAAAAAAATGAATGAAAAAATGAATTGGATATTGACTTATTAAATGGAATTGGCTTGATGTCACTTGGAACATCACATGAATAATCCCCTTATTCATTGCTCCACTGTTTAAAATTCTCTTATTCAACTAACAATAATAGACTTGATTGAACTTTCCATTTGTCAAGGAGAATGTGAGAATTAAGAAAAACAAACTCAGGTCTGATTTATGTATCAAGTGTCAATGCTCACAATGCATTCTTAGAACAAGATCAAGCTCATTTTCGATATTGTGAGGCTTATAGTCAGTCGCAGGTTGTAAAGTCAATAGTATATTCTGATCATTACTTCTCTACATTTCAATGCTTATTATGCATTATTCATTTCCATAGAGTTCTGTTGCCATAGAATCTTACAATTTCCATCCATTTAGCTTTTGAATTGTCTAAATAAAGATTCAAAGCATTGCCTCCAGGCAGAACAGGTGAAACTCCCATCTCTCTTGAAACTCTTGTCTTTAAGTGCCTTTTCAAGTCAAGTGACAAATGCTTCTGTCATTGACTACCAATGGCACTGATGTGTTTGTGCAGACATTAAAAAACTTGGTTGTCAATATGTGTATACATGTGTTTAATACAAATTTCTTTGTCATTGTTTTTAGAGTACTCTGTTTTCTCTCTCACATAGTTTTCTACATCTACATTTATTGAGTTGGTAAAATTGTGAGACATCAACTATAAAATAAGTAGCTAAAATGTAACAAATGTATATATAAATATTTATAAAATTAATACTAAAATAAATAAAATAAATTTGATAATATATACTGAATTTGATGCTATTTTTGCAGAGTCTGGTAAAGGTTATATGTCAGAAGATGGCGGTTCTCCTAGGCCTGATACAATGGAAGTGGATTCTTCTTCATCTATCCCCATCCACCCAACACCAGGTATTAAGTAGAAAAACTGTAGTCTTCACCTCAAGGAAATTAGAAGTGTTTTTTTTTTAATTTTAGTAATTGCATTAATAATAATATAATATCTAATATAATATATTGTATCTAAAAATTTATAGGGATAAAATATAGAAAAACTGTAGTCTTCACCTCAAGGAAATTAGAAGTGTTTTTTTTTTAATTTCGGTAATTGCATTAATAATAATATAATATCTAATATAATATATTGTATCTATAAATTTATAGGGAAAAAATATAGAAAAACTGTAGTCTTCACCTCAAGGAAATTAGAAGTGTTTTTTTTTTAAAATTCGGTAATTGCATTAACCCATTGACTCCTACACCGGCCGAAACCGTAAACATCGATACTGCTTTGAAAAATTCTAACTTTCTGAATTTTCGTAACATCGATCTCATGGCCAGTTATTAGTGACAACTAGATAACTCTTCATATTTTAACCTCAAGTAAACTGACTTACAGGTCCGATTTCTGGGCATTAGTTCAATTTGTTTTCCATAAAAATCAAAAATGCGTGTTTTTGATGCAATTTTACACCTCGAATATGAACGACATTTGACTTGGATTTTCTTCCAAAATACATCCTTGCGAAACAAAATGCCACTTTCTTGGCAAACTTCCATCTCTCTTCTTGATATAGTCATGAATTTTTCCCTCTCTTCCTTAACTCGCCGAACAATAGCCATTTCCTTAGGACCACTTTCGCAAACACGTGTTTTCATTCTGCATGCCCGAAAAGGATGCCGGGAACATATGGGAATTTTCGACAGCAAGCATCCTACCATTTCCGTTTTTAAGATTTTTATAGAGTGTCGAGTCACTCGGTCCTACAGGCAAAATATTGCACCGGTTGCATTCTTTACAAGTCCAAAGTCGCCAAAAATGCCTTTGTAGGTCCTGGAATCCACCACAGAACAACCAGAGAGACGATTTCACAGTTGAGTCTGCCATTTTGAATTCCGTAACGGCAGTGCCGAGATGTCTTCGTGAAAATCGCTCCTCGCTGCTGGGTTCTTTCAGCAGAACGGTCTCTACCACACCAGTCAAGCTTAATGATGCTGTTCTGGGGGCTTCTGTGGTGAATAATGGCTATAAAACACTCTAAAATGCAAAATTGGCCTCTTCAAAGCAGTTACAACTACTGGCCCGAAGAGATCCCAAGAAGAGAGGCAAACCACGTGAAAACGCGAGCCCACGGGCATTCAGAACTGTCAAGATTTCCATGGAAACCCCTTATATGGAATCGAAATTTCCTATGGCGTGATTAGGTCCAGAAAATCGCAAAAAAACTCAAAATAGCTCAGGAGCGAATGGGTTAATAATAATATAATATCTAATATAATATATTGTATCTAAAAATTTATAGGGAAAAAATATAGAAAAACTGTAGTCTTCACCTCAAGGAAATTAGAAGTGTTTTGGTTTTAATTCGTTATTGCAATAATAATATTAAGAGGATATTTATTTCAACATCGTGTAATATCCGCCAAAAGCGCCAAAAATCAGACCTTTTGGACAGTTTGAATTTCAATTTTCGCTTTGGATTAACACTCTAATTTTATTTTAACCAAGCACAAACTATTAAAAACAAAGTAAAATGTCTGCCTAAAACTGTTTTAACGTTGTACAAAGCAATTTTCCTGCTTTTTGTTTCAAATTTGAGGTAATTAAGGGGAAAACATCAGCAGTAATAGCAAATATACAGAGCTGACCCATGTGGACAGTTTTCAAATCAAAATTTCACTTTGGATAAACACTCTAATTTCACTTTTACCGGTCAAAAACCATCACAAATAACTTGAACTCTTTGCTAAAGCAGTTTTGGCCTTGTACAGAACGTATTTTCCAGCCTATTGTTTTTTGGCGCTCAATACGCGCGTTTGTAATATCCTCTTAATAATAATAATAATAATAATATCTAATATAATATATTGTTGTAGCTATGCAATACAATATCTAAGGGGTTCTTGAAGGTTCTCTTTCAGCTCGTATTTATGTAGTCCAATATTTCCAACAATATGAATGGATTGCTGCTTAAGTCTGAACCTAATCAAGCTCATTGCTTATTCTAAAATGCTCTATTCCCAAGGTATATTCAGTGTCTAGAATACTATTATCAGAAGTTATCTTCAATCGTAGTGATCTTTTCATGTAGAATACCTCCCCTCCATTTTAGAATGATGCTAAATTTACATGCTGTTTACCTCGCTGGGGGAGTTTGCTAGTCATCCATGAAAGAAATTGTTATTTTTTCATGATTAGTTGAGATGGGGTGTTTTTATAGAATTTAAATTTTTAAGAGTAACAATAATAATAATATTGGGAAGGTTGGTTTCATATATTGACTTGTTATGCAGGAATTATTGCCTAGTATTCATTCTTGTTTCCTTTATAACGGGCTTCTTTCGATTTGTCACAAAAATATATGAATATTATGAGGAAATTTCACAATCCATGTCTGAAACAGTGTTCGCAGCATACAATAACACGATCAGAGTTCCGTTGTCACTTTGCGCAATAATTGTCTGGTTTTTGTGTGTAGTCGAATCATTATATTTTCAAGAATACAATATTAATCATAATTGTTCCACAGTCTGAACATTCTTCAAAGTAAAAGCTGTTTACTCTGAACATGTAGTGCTAATGAAGCAATAATCTATTGGTTCTTCAAGCTACTGACAACAGTACATCTATCACTGTTCTACACAAGAACAAAGGCTCTACTCTCAAACCAAAGAACATATATTTGTAGCTGTGGTATTATTAATTCATCCTAAATATTTCCATTTCAGTAAAGGCTGTTTTGATTGCAAATTGGAAGTTTATTTTTAATATTTTGTTATGCCTTTACCTCAACATGCTTAGACTCAGTATTGTATTGTGTTTTGGTGCTTTCAAGATCTCTTTCATTCACTGTTCAGTCTACTTACTTTTAGAATATTTGTGTTGAAAAGCAATTAGTATTGGTTTACTACTGATGAATTTTGTTATTGTAATGTTGTCACTGTCTCAATTATATTGAATTGCACAAACCCCCTAGCAGTGACACACGTTACTTATGTAGTCATTGATGTACGGCTAGCAAGACCTCAGGCATTGTCTAATTGTTGTGGTTTCCGTACAAGACAAAGAGACTGCAGTGCAGGAAACTAAATTGAAAACAATGTTAGGAATAAGGATTATTTATCTGGAAGGAAGTGATCAAATGACAATTTTTTTCCTGGCTTCCACAGTAAACGAATTATCAATTTTACACTAATTTAGCTTTTGTAATGTGTTATGAACGTTTTCCACAAAATAAATATTCTGTTTGTTTGATAAAAGTGACATGATGTCTTCCTTTTACCTCTGGGTTTTTACTTAATGTGTTTTTAATCTAGAATTGCTAATTGCCTAGTATGTCATGCTGGATATCACTAATATTATTATCAGTTTTATCTGTTATTTGTAAATATGGCGATTAGATTATCACTGATAGGCCTAGCTTCTGATAACCTACTAATGTTTTCTGTCGATTGTTTGCTCAGACATTTGCTCTGTATCTGTGTATGTTTTCTCTTGTCATTGTTGTGTTTGATATTATCAATGTGAATAATGTTTCTATTATAAAGAAAATTGAAAGACATGCTGTTAAGGGCTGTCTAGATTGTTTGATAACTACACTTTGAATTGTGTACACATAAGAAAGTAGAAAGAAGACAAACAATATGTACTGAATAGAAGAAACAATAGCTTATTTATACAGCAACATGGATAGTTATATTTTATTGTTGAAAAAGAAGGGACATTTTGAAGAATGTTTTGCTTCCTGTCTGAAGTAATAAAAGATTAAAACACAGATAAATATAATTTTCAAAACCTTACTGTATTGTGTACTTTGAATTACCTCTATTTCAACACTTGTCTTCCCAGGCTAATTTATTTTGTAAAGGCAGGATGCATAAATACTTTAAAAAAAACATTTCTTTCTAGATGATAGTGTTACTAACTAAATAACTAACTAGACAAATGTTTCCATTTATTAGCAGACGTTATGGCCCATGTTACTGCCGTCAATTTCCAAGAACCCCTTTCCTGGTGTTCTATTGCTTACTATGAGTTAAATAACAGAGTTGGTGAGCTTTTCCATGCCAAGAGTACCAGCTTAATAGTAGATGGCTTCACAGATCCCAACACCTCCAATTCTGAAAGATTCTGTTTAGGGTTACTGTCCAACGTCAACAGAAACTCCACCATAGAAAACACAAGACGACACATAGGAAAGGGGGTGCACTTGTATTATGTTGGAGGTGAAGTGTATGCAGAATGCCTGAGTGACTCGGCCATCTTTGTACAAAGTAGGAATTGCAATCACAGTCATGGATTCCATCCGACTACAGTCTGTAAAATCCCCAGTGGGTGTACTCTGAAAATATTCAACAATCAGGAGTTTGCACAACTTCTTTCCCAGTCTGTCAATTATGGATTCGAAGCTGTGTATGAGCTTACAAAAATGTGCTCAATCAGAATGAGTTTCGTTAAAGGTTGGGGTGCAGAGTACCACCGTCAAGATGTTACAAGTACGCCATGTTGGATCGAGGTTCATTTGCATGGACCACTACAGTGGCTTGACAAGGTTCTGAGCCAAATGGGTTCTCCTAGAAACCCCATCTCATCCGTCTCTTGAGAAACACTGGTTGAAATCCATATCACCTTTCCTTGTTGACATTCTGTATATTCTATTTGTTACAAGTTGTAGTTTCAATAAATTAATAAATGTTTGGGGTAAATGCTAGAGATATAGTTGATTACCATAGTGTTCTATGCATAATGTTGTGAATACATGCATGTACATTGATTGATTAAGACATCATTACTTGTTATAAATGCATAATATTTTACTAGGCTAATTTTTTATAATATGTATCTCTGGACTGAAACTATGCCGTAGACCACATAGAATACTCTGTATTATAAGAAAAGTTGAACCTGAAATCAAGTTGTGATGTATTCCACATTTACACTGTATCAATACAGCAACTGTAATAAATGTCTAATACTATACCAGTATTTCACAATTCCTTGGCTTAGATTGACTAGAGTGCTTGCATTACATCAGTGAAAAAAGATCAATAGTACAACTTGATAAATTGTGAATTCAAGCCATAACAAGCTCATGGCATTACTGACGGTATCTCCTACATTTGTTTCTATTTTGCTATGATAACATACTTTCTCATCTTACAATAAAGATAATGATATCTGGGTGAAGTGGTTTGCACTATTTTGTGCAAAATAGACACAATAATACTCCAATAGTTGTTTGTAGGTCGTGTTGTAATTCATAATAAGTAAATGCTTGTTTCATCGACCTTGAGTTTATTTTTTGAAATATAAACCGAGCTTTCGAGCTACGCGCTCATCTTCAGGGTTACAATGTGTATGTAGGCGTCATTACAACGTTGAGAAAACTAACGGGATGCGTGAGCAAACACAAAGCGCGCGAGGAAGAATCAAACAAAAGAAGAAAAAAACACGCGAGTTACGGTGCGCGAGCAAACATATGACAAGAACAGACAGGAAAAATAAGTGAAAGAGAAAATTAAATAAATTAATAATTAATTAAATAACTCAAGGTCGATGAAACAAGCATTTACTTATTACAATAATACTCGTTTTTACAGTTCCTGGTGCCATCTTGAAAGGTAGCCGTGCCTTTGCATCGAAGCGAGACCAACGGTGACCTTGCAATGATGAGACCTTTTTTAACACCTTGGACAAGCATTCACATGTCTCTATCATTGCAAGGTCACCGTTGGTCTCACTTGGATGCAAAGGCACAACTGCCTTTCAAGATGGTGCTGGAAACTGTAAAAAGGAGTATTACCCTTATGCTTTGTTGTTTTGTTTCATGGATATAATGCGAGCACTCTACCTGTGTTGGTGTACTTATTTACCACAATACACACTGACCACAGCAATCATCACTGAAATAAACAAACAGCTTGTAGATTGTGATGCTGACTTGAGAGATCTACTCGATGCATGTATGATGAAATTCGTGGAAGCTTGAATTGCATTTCTATTGGATAAATCCTTATTCAGCGTATGAATATATACCGTAATGTAGTAACCGGGTATGCTAGCATTGACTTATCTGTGAGATGAGGGTTTTTCAACTAGATATGGCTATTCTTTCATTGAATAGTCACTGCAGTATCTTCAATTAACTTGTGTAGGTATGAATGATAAGAGTTATCCTCGGATGAACAGTCCATTTCAAAACAGATGAGTAAAATCAACACATATATATTTATTTATACTGTTACAAAGCACATCTGAGAAAGATCTAACCAGTCATCTCATTTGATGAGATGGAAATAAATATACAGGACAAAGGTGTCTGCATTTGATTAGTCTGCTGAGAGGGAGTTGTCTTTTAGTTTCCTTTGCGGATGTCATTAGGGAGCGGTTCCCAAAATCCCCAGTTGACTGTAGGATTATGTAAAAGATTTGGAACTTTTTGGAGTTGATGTCTGCCTCGAACCCTGTCGCTTCTTCAGAGGGGGAGGGGGGACGATGGAAGGCGAGGGAAGACAATAAAGCGAAAAGAACTGGGGAGCAAAGCACCATGGGAAGGGATTAGAGGGGATTGCAAAGGAGCAAGGGAAGGCCCCCTCCCCCTCCAAAGAAGTGACTGGGTTCAAGGCAGAGTTGATGTACTAACAGTACAAATTGCCAGTGTGATTTTTCAAAAAGAGAACTGAAAATTAATATAATAATTTATTGCTAATAATTCTTTATTTTTGAAATGTTATTACTTTGTGCATTTCAATCTTTAGAACTCAAAGAGATATAGGAGAGAAAAAGAAAAAAAAAGTAACTTCCTCTCCCCGGCGGGGAATCGAACCCCGGTCTCCCGCGTGACAGGCGGGGATACTCACCACTATACTACCGAGGAAGTACTGACAATGTTCTTGAAGTTTTACTATTATAAACCAAATCTGAGCCCACGAACATGTGATCTAGTTCCAGGCTCCTAAAAATTACTCGGTTTAGTTTTTCAAAATGGCTGCGGATTTCAAGTAAGTGAACAAGTTGTACCAAAGGTTTGGCGCTAGTTTTGCCGCACGTACTCACAAAGATGCATTAATTTTTAGGACAGCTGAACCATTAGAATACTATAGACAATTCTTGGTAAGGAAATCTAAAATTATATTTAAAATGTGCGTATTTTTCTGCAAACCACTGGACCACGTGAACGCGACACCGGTCATTTGAACGTGTTCTTAAATTGAAATCATTTGAACTTTAATGACATATTTATTTTGTTAAAAACAGAAAGAGGACATCAGACCAGATGGTAGAGGTTTACAAGAATTTAGAGAAACGACACTAAATGTTGGTAAGTTTTGCAGACTCATCTATAACACAGGCAACCCAACTGTAGCCTCAGAACAAATAGTTGGACAAGTTACCTGTGACTTGAACTGCCTGAGCACGCTACAATTAAACCCCTATATCAAGCGGCCATGCTCAGGGAAATGGCAAGTTACTGCTTAAATGTAGATGATGATGATGATGATTATTATTATTATTATTATTAAATGGGGATGGCCGCTTAACACATATAATAGCGGATGTCTTGGTAGTAAACAATAGTCTTGGGATGTTTATAGGGGTGGCTGGGTGCAAAGTTCAAGTTATTTGTAAAATGCAGGTCAAATGGACATATACCATATATGTAGGCACTACAAAGCACACATGTATGTATACTCTGACAACACAACAGAGTGCCCTTTTAATATTATTATTATAGACTACTGTCTATATTGTCTTTAAAAGTAATGGACTCCATAGTAAATGTGGCTGGTGTTGTATTAAAAGTAGGGGAACGAAGGGGTGGAAAGGGAACATCCGAAGCGATGTCAAACATGTCAGTGTTATAAAAAGACCCTGAAAATGGTGACTATCATTAAATTGGAAGTATACACAATCGATCTGCCCCCCCCCCCCCCCCCCCCCCCCCCCCCCCCCCCCCCCCCCCCCCCCCACTGCTTATATGGACAACTCAACTCCCTATAATCTATTTCGCTAACCATTCTCTCCATCACAAGGTTCAATATCCACTGCTGAAGGATCTGCTCTTGTGAAACTTGGAAATACGACTGTGGTTTGCGGAGTAAAAGCTGTAGGTGGAGTAGTTACCAGACATTGTTTACTTGCCACATGAACAAGTGTAGCAATGTTTAATGACATATTTTTGTCTCGACTTAAATGTCTCTCATGTCCGAAGCTGATTGGTTAATAAGGACAATAGAAGTACCTGAAGATGCCATCAGGTCACACTTAATCATGTTCTTTTCTTTTCTTTGTCGGTATGACAGCGCTTAGAACAGTCCTGTATAGGCGCTATGTAAGCAATTATTATTATTATTATTATTAAACTATTTTTTTTACTTTTGCATTTAATATATCACAAGTGTTTTTATTCCTAGGAACTTGCAGAACCCAAACCCAACAGCCCAAAACAAGGATATATAGGTGAGGTTATACAGTTATAAAAATATAATGCAGCATAAACTGGTAGTCACACTGAGATAGACATTATTATGTAGGTAGGCAAAGAAACAGACATATAGACCGATAAACAGACAGATGGACAGACAGACAGTCATAGACAGACAGACAAACAGATAGATGAAATAAATGGCTGACAGCACAAACTGTTTTCAGTACCCAATATAGATTTACCACCACTGTGTTCACCTCACTTCAGACCAGGACCTCCAAGTGAGCAGGCACAAGTACTCAGTCAGTTATTTGCAGATGTCATTACTAAGTATGTATTTATGCACCTCCCATCTCTGTTTTTACCATACCCTGTAAACTTATTGACATATTTCATTCATTCATCCATCATACCATTATTCATTTATCAATTTATTCATTCATCTAATCATCCATCCATTCATCCATTTATTCATCCATCCATTCATTCATTCATCCATTCATTCATCTATCCATCCGCCCCTATCCATCTATCCATTCATCCATTCATTCATCCGTCATTCCATTATTCATTCATCCATTCATTCATCCATTTATTCATCCATTTATTCATCCATCCATCCATCCATCATTCATTCATTTATCCAATCATTCAGTCATCCATTCATCCATTCATTCATCCATTTATTCATCTATCCATTCATTCATTCATCCATCCATCAACCCATTATTTATTCATCCATCCATTCATTAATCCATCCATTCATTCATTCGTTCATCCATCCATCCATCCATCTATCTATCCATCCATCCATCCATTCATTCATTCATCCATTCATTCATCTATCCATCCGCCCCTATCCATCTATCCATTCATCCATTCATTCATCCGTCATTCCATTATTCATTCATCCATTCATTCATCCATTTATTCATCCATTTATTCATCCATCCATTCATTCATTCATTTATCCATTCATTCAGTCATCCATTCATTCATCCATTTATTCATCTATCCATTCATTCATCCATCCATTCATTCATCATTCATCCATCCATTCCATTCATTCATTCATTCATCCATCCATTCATCCATCTATCCGTTCATTCATCCATCCATCATCCATCCATTCATCCATCTATCCATCCATTCATCCATTCATTTTGTCATTTATTCATAGCTTTCATTCAGTGTTTTTGTGTTATTCTACATTTTAGTTCACAGTTGATTGAATTAACAGATCTTTGCATAGTTGAAGGAAAGGTAAATAAATCTATACTTTAATTCTTATATATTCTATATGTAGATACCAAGATAATTTTATATAATGTTTCTTATTTATATCTATTATGTACCATTGTTATTGTTATTTTCTATTTTATCATTGTGTTGTCAAGCACTTTTCTCATAATATTTATAATCTAATCAATTTGTATCTTGCTTGATTCCAGTTAGTATGGGTTTTATATGTCGACATGATGTGTTTGGATTATGATGGGAATGCTACTGATGCATGTATGATAGCCATGCTGGCTGCATTAAAAAACAGTAAGTGCCGCATTACCATGAAAACATAACCATATTCACCTGTCAGTGTGCTTGTCACATAATCTGCATGAGATTTCTGAAAAAGGACAAGAGGGAACAGACTGCTGCTGCAGTTTCTCCCTCCATTTTCCCCCCAGTCACTTTGCCTGGACTGTAAGTAAGTAAGTACTTTATTTATGGAGGGTAACAGTTGACACTTGACAGATCCACTGGAGTGGATATAAACCCCCCCCCCCCCCCCCCCCCCCCCCCCCCCCCCCCCCCCCCCCCCCCCCCCCACCCATAAGTATTTTCTGTTTTGAAAGAGGTGGGATATCATGGAAGAAGAAGAAGCCATTCAACCCACTAAATGACATTGAAGTTAAAACTTAAATCCTTGAATGATGAAAGTCTTTTGTCAGTCCCTGTTTTGAAACCTCACCAGATGAAGTGCAAGATGTTCTCCTGGGAGTATGTACTCATAGTAAACAGGTGTTTAAGGTCAGGTGGCCAATGGAGTTTTAAGAAAATCTTCAACCTTTTTGATTGCAGCTCGGTTATATAAAATAACCATAAATGAAGAGACAGAAACTCCTGAACCATCAAAGACGAGAGATGTTTTGCTCAATTTAAAATCCGAACCAGTAGCAGCCACATTTGGAATTTTTGATGAGTAAGTAAAATGGTGAGGTAGAGCATATTTCATATGACTGTGAAGAAGTTTTGGCATGGATGTGCCACGATGTGTCCGTGCCGTGATGTCTTAGGATTTCAAATGAATGGGTGCCATTTCACTGTCATACAAAATCTGCTCTAAGCTACTTTTAGAACATTTTTAGTGGGTTACCTGTGGTGAAGGTTTATATAATGAGTGGGTTACCTGTGGTGAGGTTTTTATGATGAATGGGTTACCTGTGGTGAGGTTTTTATAATGAGTGGGTTACCTGTGGTGAGGGTTTATATAATGAGTGGGTTACCTGTGGTGAGGGTTTATATAATGAGTGGGTTACCTGTGGTGAGGGTTTTATGATGCATGTGTGTATGATGATTGGGTTACCTGTGGTGAGGTTTTTATAAAGAGTGGGTTACCTGTGGTGAGGTTTTTATGATGCATGTATGTATGATGATTGGGTTACCTGTGGTGAGGTTTTTATAATGAGTGGGTTACCTGTGGTGAGGTTTTTATGATGCATGTATGTATGATGATTGGGTTACCTGTGGTGAGGTTTTTATAAAGAGTGGGTTACCTGTGGTGAGGTTTTTATGATGCATGTATGTATGATGATTGGGTTACCTGTGGTGAGGTTTTTATAATGAGTGGGTTACCTGTGGTGAGGTTTTTATGATGAGTCGGTTACCTGTGGTGAGGTTTTTATGATGAGTGGGTTACCTGTGGTGAGGTTTTTATGATGAGTGGGTTACCTGTGGTGAGGTTTTTATGATGAGTGGGTTACCTGTGGAGAGGTTTTTATAATGAGTGGGTTACCTGTTAGGGGTTTATGATGAGTGGGTTACCTGTGGATAAAGTTTATATAATGTTTATATAATGAGTGGGTTACCTGTGGTGAGGTTTTTATGATGATGACCTGTGGTGAGGTACCTGTGGTGAGGTTTTTATGATGAGAGTGGGTTACCTGCGGTGAGGGTTTTATGATGAGTGGGTTACCTGTGGTGAGGTTTTTATGATGAGTGGGTTACCTGTGGTGAGGTTTTTATGATGAGTGGGTTACCTGTGGTGAGGTTTTTATGATGAGTGGGTTACCTGTTGTTTTTAGGGTGTTTATTTATGATGAGTGGGTTACCTGTGGTGAAAGTTTATATAATGGGTTACCTGGGTTTTTTACCTGTGGTGAGGTTTTTATGATGAGTGGGTTACCTGTTGTTAGGGGTTTATGATGAGTGGGTTACCTGTGGTGAAAGTTTATATAATGAGTGGGTTACCTGTGGTGAGGTTTTTATGATGAGTGGGTTACCTGTTGTTAGGGGTTTATGATGAGTGGGTTACCTGTGGTGAAAGTTTATATAATGAGTGGGTTACCTGTGGAAAGGTTTTTATAATGAGTGGGTTACCTGTGGAGAGGTTTTTATGATGAGTGGGTTACCTGTGGTGAGGGTTTTATGATGAGTGGGTTACCTGTGGCGAGGTTTTTATGATGAGTGGGTTACCTGTGGAAAGGTTTTTATAATGAGTGGGTTACCTGTGGAGAGGTTTTTATGATGAGTGGGTTACCTGTGGAAAGGTTTTTATAATGAGTGGGTTACCTGTGGAGAGGTTTTTATGATGAGTGGGTTACCTGTGGTGAGGGTTTGTAGAGGTGATGATGAGTGGGTTACCTGTGGCGAGGTTTTTATGATGAGTGGAGTGGGTTACCTGTGGAAAGGTTTTTATAATGAGTGGGTTACCTGTGGAGAGGTTTTTATGATGATTGGATTACTTGTGGTGAGGTGTTTATAATGAGTGGGTTACTTGTGGTGAGGTTTTTATAATGAGTGGGTTACCCGTGGGCTGTGGTGTTGTTTTTATGATCAGTGGGTTACCTGTGGTGAGGTTGGTTGTTTTTTTTGTAGCTACCAAACCTCCCTGTGATATATCATTGGTCAAAAACCCTACTACAGGTAACCAACCCACTAATCATAGAAACCTTTTTCCATGGATATGGACCTTTTCGTAGTTTCGCAGAATGCTTCAGGATTCTGCGAGCGCAAGCGAGGTCAGGGTACAAAATAGATCAAAAATATTAAGAGAGAATGAAGAAATTCAGTAGAAAACTTAGACTTTTAAGTGAAAGTGCATAAGAAGAATTACAAAGATAGATGCAAATTCTCAAGCAAAGAAAATAGTTGTTTCCTGTTCTTCATTAGTTACAGTAGTCATATTTTCCTCAATACACGATCAATTCTAAATATTAATGTAGTTTGTAACTTAGGTATCATCAAGCATTAAAAGACTACTAACTATTACCAAGCGACAAATTACCTTATAACTTAATTCTAAATATTTTTTCCCCTGACCTCACTTGCGCATGCAGAATCCTGAAGCATTCTGGGAAACTACAAAAAGGTGCATAAATACAAACTGTGGTATTAAGCAAGAGTCTGAGATCATAAAGAATGGATCACGTTTTATCTAGTTATTTTAATACAAGCTAAGCAAAATGATAAAATGGCAAAAAAGGGTGAAGGGTAGGGACTACCAACTCCAATAACTGGGTCCTGCAGTATCATCTTGATTAGAGGATTGTACACCAACGTCAAGTTACCTCTTGGTGATGCTAATGATGTGTTTTTGGTGGTGTGCTTATAGTTGTTGTTGTTTTAACAGTACACACCTTTATGCCGACCCAACAGATGAAGAAGAAAACCTGTCCACTGGAACAGTAACTGTTGTAGTAACAAGAGATGAAAAACTTGTTTCTGTTCATAAACCTGGTATGTACACATGCAACGACTGTTTGATTTACAACTTGTCCTGTTCCTGCTGTGTTTTTGATAATATAAACAGAAATGTGATTGTATTACCAACTACTATTGATTCTAGGAGGCTCATCATTGTCTGAAGACAGAGTACAAGAATGTTTTAAACAAGCTATTGTAAGGTCAAGAGAGGTTCATGAACTGATAGATACAGCATTTACAGAGATAGACAGGTAATACAGAAACTGACAGCTAGGTAGCGTGACTTATTACTGATATATGTAAGGGAGGTTCTCGTTGTTAGAGCAGATTTCATGCAACTGGAAAAAAACAGTACTGTCACGGCACATCTACGGCATGGGATGTCCATAGCACACACTCTTACGGTTACGTAACCTAGAAAACAACACTGTTAATACAAAATCTTTAACCTGTGCTGGATCAGAACAAGACTTTCATTTTTGTCTGGACTAAACCAGAGTTTTGTTGGGTATAATAATGCAGGCTTATACTGCTAGATGAGTTACTGTCTCCAGTCAGTAGCCATGTGTAAATCACTGAAAATCATCACACAAAAATGTTCTCCACACAGCTTATAAAATAATTTAATATTTTAATATCATTCCTAGTAACATTAAAAAAAATCTAAATGTACATTAAATATGTTTCTACAGTCATATTTACAACATGTGTCAGTGATATATTATCTATAGACATTAAAACATATTGTGATGTACATATTTTAAATGTTTACCTACCAGTTATACACTGTACACGTTATTCACCTCTCTGAATAAGAATTTGAATATGTCATATATCTAGTCAAGTATCATAATTTAATTATTGCCAATAGTGTATTTCATAATATTATTGCAATAATAAATATTAGTCTCCTTAGCAGGCTTTCGCTGTGTTGCCGTGGATGCATAGTAGATAGTTTATAGCTAGATAGTTTATAGCATCTATCAGTTAAGCCTGGTTTACACTAGCGACATAAGCATAAACACAAGCAACATACACAGACTCAGTGCACCATTTATGCAATAGGTGTGAGACAAGACAAGCACCATTAATGAGCAATTATGTAGCTACAATCCCATGCAAAATAAAATGTGCCACCATGAAATCGTAAGTCTCACCCCCCCTCCCCGTTCCAAAGTTGATGTTTGGGTTCAAAATTCCCTCAGATATTACAAACCATCACTGATCAACATTGTGGAAGGGGAAGGGATCATAGGTGTCTCGTTTATATTGCAGGAGATTGTAGTGTCAACCAGGTTTTCAAGGTGAAATCACTTGATATAAAATGATTAATATTTGATATTGGCTGATGTTCTTTCTCGGATAATCAGACTGTTTAGTTTGAGTACATTTTGGCTGAACAGTAAACTAATCATTCTGAGACTTCTTTTTGTTTGGTCATCTTTCTTGCACCCAAATACAACCCTACAACCTATCAAAACATCCTAAAACAGATGAATGTGTTGTAATTGTAAAGACATGTTCTTTCATTGGTCCCTGCTAGTAGTAGTAGCGATCTTCCTTTCACAAATATTCTAGAAAATTCTACCAATTTTACTTATTTTGTGATCTTCGTCTCTGCCCTGGTGTTTTGCTGGGTGTCTTCCCTGTTGGGTGTCCTGCCTGGATATTTCCTGGTCCCTGTTTGACCTGTACCTGTTGTTGTAGTACTTGTTGTTGGACAGTCTGTGCCTGGACTTGGATAGTTTGGTTGGTTAGTTGTGACCCCTTTAATTGAGCCTGACCTGATAAAAGAAAGGTTTGATGTTCAAGCATCAGTACGAGGGTTTCCATAGCAACCATCTTTTGGGAACAAAGAACAAGAACACATTTTTTTTAAATGTTTAACGTGTCAGTGTTTATAGCAGTACTGCTAGTGGGAACACGACTCTCACTCGCTTCAAAGAAATATTTTTGAATGAGAAACTATTCTGTTTCCATGAAGAGAAATGCTATTGTTGCACATTGATAGGTAGAACCAGTCTGCTTCGCTGACACAAAAATGATTGCGCTTTTGCTACCTACAATGTTAGTGGGATACATGAGTTGTTGGTAGATTGAATTTCTGCTATAATACCTATATGACACACTATACTATATGACATAATACCTATATGACACACTATACTATATGACATAATACCTATATGACACACATGTAACGTGGGCATATTATCGCCTTAATGTAATATTTTCAGCAAACTTGTTTTTTCTTCATTGTGTAAATGTATGTAAGTACTTTTTGGGTGGACTAGCACGTATGGTTATCACGTTCCTTTCTAGTCCATCCCCACTGCTTCATTTCTAATCTTGTCTGTTTGATACTGTTATCCACTTTACTAGTTTTTTTAATAATTTGTATCGTTATTCATTACGTTTGTACATGCAGTGAAAATGGATTAAATTAAATAAATTATCAAAGCTCATTTGTAAAGCTTCCGTACCTGATTGTTGTAACTGTGCAGCTTGCTGTGAGAATTGCACAGGAATGCGCACCTGAAACTGCTGCTGTGGAATTTGGGATCCAGGAGGAAGCTGGCTCGTCAGTGGAACAAGTGGTTGAATGTTCTGTGTGGTACGATTGACATTGGTGCCAAGAGCTACAATCAACAAGACATAAAATATTGTGAGAAGAGAAATGGCAATGAAATGGAACAACATGTGGAGCCCTCGGTATGCTTGATTTCAATAGATGGAATTTCCAGTCTCGTGAGGAATTTTCATCAGCTGAATTGCACCTTTTCAATAGAATACTCTCTGCTTGACAGCACATGGAGGACAGTGTTTGCCCATCTTTTAAAGGCAAATAATGAGTTACTTTCACCTCAAAAACATTACCTAAAGTTCTTCCACCAGATAGCTTTCTTTGTTGTTGTCCTTGAGGATGCTGTGGTAATATTGGCCTTGCATTGATAGCAACCGTAGCTAGACCTGAGGGGGGTGACATTGGGGTGTTTGGTAGGATAGGTGTTGGTTGCCCTGCAGGGGTGGCCTGAGGAGATGTTTTAGCTTGGAGCTGTGCATTGATAGTAGCAACACCACTTACTGATGCTATCTGTGATATTGGAACTGGCAGCTGTTATGTAACCAATACAGAATTACATATTAGTAATCGGCCTGTACAGTATGGAAGGTATGCTCTTACTCCCAAGGTTCCCTCTATTGATCATTACGGCCGACTTGTAACATTCCATAAAAAGGTTGTGGGGCAACCTCTGTGTTTGCATGTGGGAAATGCACGTGTTCTGGGTTCATTACAAGTTGGCATCTTGAGTATAAATGACTTACTGTAAAAGTTGTTGTTACTTGTCTAGGCTGAGCCGTTCCCTATTTTCACAAATAAACAACTGCTTTTAAAGTAATAGTAACATGTTGAAGGTGGTATACATTAGTTCATTTTTTTAGCACATGTAAATTGCTCATCATTGGATATTTATTTTAATAGGGGGACCAGACTCAAAAGCTTCAAAAGCAATCGAGCGATCATGCTCTATTATTTTGATATTCTAGTTGGTGTGTTAACTATCACAGACTAAAGTGTAGATACCGTACAACTACTTACCTGTAATAAAGTCAACGGTGGTGCTGGCTGAATAGGTTGTCCTGATGACTTAATTCCTGTAGCAATAAACTGTCCTGGGGCTATAGATACAATGGGTGTCCCACTTGCCACGGCGACAGTCACACCAGAAGGCAGGGTGACATTAACTCCACCATTACCTACAGGCTACAAGGTAAACATATACATCGTTATTATACATTGTACTCAGTATCTGTATTCTCATTGGTTGAGAGCCTACAGATAATTCTAACTATCAGTGCGTGCCAGCGATATTTCAGCGGTCTGGTGGTTATCTGTAGGCAGATATTATTATTATTATTATTATTATTATTATTATTATTATTATTATTGTAAATAAGGATTTTTATCCATTTTTCTATCTCTCATTTGTAATTTGTTTTGAAGAATAAAGTTATTATTATTATTATTATTATTATTAATTATTATTATTATTATTATTTATTTTTATTATTATTATTATTATTATTATTATTATTATTATTACTATTATTATTATTATTATTATTATTATTATTATTATTATTATTATTATTTATCTGCAAAAACGAGCCTGCGTAGGTCAGCAGATTGGTTGTTATCTGTAGGTTACTACAGTGCTGTCATTTTCATTCATTTGTTGTTGTTGTTGGATTGCTTATATCTTTGTATTATGAGTCAATCCACATAGACAATGTAGCCCTTTACTCTAACAAAGACTAACCTCAAAAACATCAGTTAATTTAGTGCTTTTTACAACTGTTTAAGTTTCATTCTACACACTTGTTATTCATCTACACTAGAGGATGTTAATAGCCTTGATATTATGAGGCAAAACAATATAACTTTTTCTCCATGGGAAATAAAATATTTCCTCATTACTCGGACACTTCCGGAGGAAGTGACCGAGTTATAAAATGCACTCTTTTTTTCTTCTTCGTAGTACACTAAATGCGAAGAATGCGATCGTATTGGTCAGGAATGTCTGTTTCAGGGTTTCGATTGGCTGAAAACGGGGGCGATGATATCCGAACGCCTAATGAAGTAATTCTATGCTCAAACGGGTCAAATAGCTTCCGAGCGTATATCAAACTAAATCCGAAGTATTGTTCGCTCTAGGGTCATCGTGCTAACTCATCATTTGACGACTACCGACTAGAAGTGCTGTGTAGAAGCTTGTGCTGTATCGAGAGAGAAGCAGTTGTGTTTAACAAATCAAATGAACTGAAAAGCAAATCAAATGAACTCCAAAACTATCATGATCTTGCTATGCCATGTTCTGCCAATGGTGTGTGTCGATGAGCAGAGATAGAGATGTGCGATTCGTCGACGTTTTGTCTGAAATACGTACTTGGGACGTATATTCATGCTTAGATGGTTCTGATAACGTCGGCCTGTACATTCTTGCTGTATTGAGGTCACTACGAAATTCGATCACTTGTCTGAGACTTTGTCTAGCTACGGGATGCGTCTTGGTTTGTTTGGTTATAACATTTAGCGATTAAGCCTACGGGCATATCATTTCGGCTACTGCATTATCATTTTTAATAATGTCCGAGTACCAGTATACGCTTATTGAGCGTCTTGTTCACAAAAAGGTTGGATGTTGCTGCTACATTTGTACCAATGTTGGGAGAGTTTACCAGTGGTACCACTACAATGGCAAGATGAAAGTTTACTCATTTAAAAGTTACTGATAAAAAGACAATACTTTTTACCTGGATATATGCACCCATTACTCCTGTATACTGTCCAGTATGTGTGGTCTGTTGCGAACTAGTGTCTGTTGGCTGAGAATGACGTCTTGACAAAGCAGAATGTTGCATCTTCATAGAGGTAGAATTGCTAACTGACATCTTGCCAACAGAAGCTGAAAACATTTTATCAAATTTAAGAAAACACAATAATAACACTGGGAATTGCCCTATACCACTATGACGTCAAATCAAAACAATCTATTGTTTAAACGCTAAGGATCATGGTCGCTAGAGGGGGACAAAAACAGCAACAACACAAAGGATTTCCCAAATAAATGTATTTTACAGACGGTCTGAAAGCGATAAAAGTCACTAAACACAGTAAATGTTGTGGGAAAAGTATCGATGAACATAATATCTGGAAACTAGCCAATTTGAAATCAAGCGAACCTCAGCAGATTTAGTTCAAATTTCTATTGTTCTTCACAATTCTATCCCCCTCATAAATAAGCCGTTACATCATAATGGTATAGGGCAATGAGGGTTTATCACATAATTTCAAAACTCATAGGACAAAAAATGGTTATCATAGCTGGAAAGAGCTCGTTGAAATTAGTAAAAATGTGAAGTTTGGAAAAGATCGCTCCACAAATTACGAAGATATGAATTTTCAAAAATCGAAATTTTATATGAAAACCTTTAGAAATTACGCTTGGAGGCAACTCTTGCCTCCAACAAAAGTTTTCATACAAAATTGCGATTTTTGAAAATTCATATCTTCGTAATTTGTGGAGCGATCTTTTCCAAACTTCACATTTTTACTAATTTCAACGAGCTCTTTCCAGCTATGATAATCATTTTTTTGTCCTATGAGTTTTGAAATTATGTGATAAACCCTCATTGTGAATCCAATTTTCTTCAAACTTTTAAAAGAAAGAAAGACACTTGATCCAACCTTTTCTGATTGAGGACGCAGTACTCTTGGTGCTGACGATGGTATTAGCATGCCCTACGTTGACTGTAACGGCAGTCTGTGATCCAACAGCAGAGCTTTGTTGCTGTTGTTGGAAGACTGCTAGTTTCTGTCCATATGTGTGTAGACTAGAAAGATTAGAGCTTGGTAATACTGAGTTCTGTGAAGTAGCAGCAGCATTAGAGGTTAATGAACCACTAGTGCTGGCTTCAGTGTCGTTGTTGTCATTGGCATTGGAATCGATATGAAGAGCATTTTGGGTAGCCTGCGGTGGAGCTTGATTGGCCACGGTACTGTGGTGTGCAGAGCTTTGGGCAGATTGTTCACTTGGTATATAGTTACATATTTTGACGGATTTACGGCCCTCCTCGGTATACAAGTCTTTAAATTGCTGTAGATATCTATTGGTTGAATACAAGATTGAAATAAATGATAATAATTTAATGCTCTCGTATTTTTAAAACTTAGTGCATTATCCATGTGGCTGGCCAGTCTGTCTGCTGATTATAACTCAAGCAGCTGCCGTCTTGTATATGGACAGGACACATAAAAATACTACCTCAAAGCCAGGCCTCAATTTAAGCCCATCCAGACCAAACTGGTGCGCTACGTTATTAAAATCAGTGGACAGACAGTCAAATGGAAAGTGCACTAAGGAATAGCATACATGTATATCTGAGCAATCCACCCGCTTAATATAAGACCTAATAGTACAGATCAAATATGCACGTATTGCAGGCTTAAAACTATATGCAACATACACACAAATGTTTACACTGCACACATACAGTATGTTGTGCATCTTTGCCAAACGTATACAACTTAATACAACTGTGTATCTTAATGATTTAAAACAAAATTCAGACTTACTTCTGTGCATTAAGTTTACTTCCCAAGAAGAACTGGCATGCTCTACCATTTGTTTTCTCAATTCTATTTTGAGTAGTGTTTCCATTATTAGACGTGTCTTCTTCAAGGTAAAGTTCTCCTAAATACTGCAGGTCAGTTGGTCTTCGTTGTATTGTGACTTTGCAGTAGTAGTTTCTGTTGTTGGTTTTTTCGCCCTCTAAAGTGATCTCTTGCACTTTTTCTGGTGCATTGTCGTTGCTGAGTTTTGGTCGTTCAATCATTTTAGCATACAAATCAACCTGAGATCAATAAGGCAAGAGATGCAAAATACTGTTCAATCTAAAGATGCAGATACAATATTGCTGGCAATGTGATTGCAGCGTGTGTCCACCTCCAGTCTGCAATTGTTATAAGCAAACTTATCAAAGTACATTGCGACCCTATATCTGTAACAATGTAGACATGTAGAAAGGCCACATTGATTGGGAAACAAAATTGCATGACTTGTCGCAAAACATTTGGAAGCCTAAGCATCGAGGACACAACAATTATAATTGTTTTCATAAAAGATTTAAAAATCGTGATAATCTTACACACATTTCTACATAATGATCAACCCAGGTACTCACATCAAGTCTAGAAGGTACTGTCAGTGACATAGGTTTCTGTCTCCACGTATCTGTTGTTTGTGGAGTCTTGGCAAGTCGTAAGTTGACAGGTGGCTGAGGTTTCTTGTAGTGGCCAAGAAAGTCTATCAGCTTTAGGTTTGATGGCGATGGGTTAGTGGATACTATAGTTGTTCTTTTAAGGAAAGACTGACTGTAGTTCTTTAGACTGCTATAAGGAATGCATGAAGTTATGATATTAGGTAGAGGTTGACAATGATCCTATGAAGACTGTGTAAAACGTATTACAAATCCCTCCCCCTTTGACACGTGATAAGGCCGTCTTTAGTGACCTCCCCCTTTGACAAGTGTGATAAGGCCGTTTTTAGCGACCTCCCCCTTTGACAAGTGTGATAAGGCCATCTTTAGTGACCTCCCCCTTTGACAAGTGTGATAAGGCCGTCTTTAGTGACCTCCCCCTTTGACAAGTGTGATAAGGCCGTCTTTATCGAGTACAAGTTGACACAATGAAATGTTCTCAATTCCTGTAGTTTTAGTACAAGCTTAGAGGCCAAAGCTCTTTTAATAAAACATCTATCTATCTATCTATCTATCTATCTATCTGTCTGTCTGTCTGTCTGTCTGTCTGTCTGTCTGTCTGTCTGTCTGTCTGTCTGTCTGTCTGTCTGTCTGTCTGTCTGTCTATCTATCTATCAAATACATAAGTCAAATTTCAAGCCAGTTACAGTCCTACTAACAATAACTGATATAACCACTGTCATAGCTGAAGTGCAACTTTACAACACTTTAAGAGAAACTCCAGCCCAGCCCAGCCATCAATCAAACTAACGCACTAGACTGAACACACCCGTGTTGTTTGATTGACATTTTCCAACCTGATAAGATACATGTTAATACATACATGATGACAGCTAAGACTGCGGTGTTGTCTAAAGTACCTCTTAAGTGCGTGGCAGTTGAACTTTTTCTGGTTGAATTGGAGTTGGTTGGTAACCAAGCCTACTTGAGGAGAAGGGTCGAGGCACAGTGGTCCCTCTGTAGCCAACAACAACTGAGCTTCAAGAGCAAGTTTATCATCTTGTGTCCAGTTGGAGTCAGCCATGAGTGTATTTACATCACTTACTAGAGTCTGCAATAGAAGATCCACTGTAATCTAAACACTGCTAGAATCAAATCTCTATTAACATCACTTACTAGAGTCTACAATAGAGGATTTACTGTATGGGTCTAAACACTGCTAGAATCAAATCTCTATTACATGGACACCCCTCTAAGCCAGACACCTCTATATGATCCCTGGTCATTCGTTCATTCATTCATTCATTTTTACACTCCTATTTTGTTTGCTATTACCTGAAATGTTGGTTTAAGAAGAACATAGCTACTTTCATAGCTTGATGGAGAAACTGTTTGCCTGTAGTCCCTAACTTCAACAATAACACAACCATTGTAGAAGAGATTGACCTGATGAAGACAGCATCATTTATTTATCATACATGCAAGTATTGTTCACATAACACTAACAACAAATCTATCGAGCATCTTTCAGCTTGTCATTCCCCTGAGTATTATTTCTTTATTTACTGGTACAACTTAACACAAACAAAAAATATAATTCCAGAGAGGTTTAAAATGGGAAACATTACATTGTACATTCAAGCTGAAAGGTCTATTCTCTGTTCCTAACAATAATATAGTTGTGATGAGTTTGTTTGTTTCTTCAACCAAAACATATAGTTTCCCCCCGACAAATGAGAACAGGCTTCAAGACAAGCAAAAGACCACCCCAGACATTACTGACATAGTGGAAAAACAGATTATTGTCCCCAGCTTTCTCAATTGTGCACATTCCATGGTGTTCTCATTAATCAAGAAAATCTGAAGATTCAATGTCCTTCAACATCTAGGATTTTGATGAGAACCAGGCAGCCTTTACAACAATAACAAGTCAAAGGATTAAACCTTCTCAAGCAAAAGTGAATGGAAAAATGGTGGAATGCAAAATGCCTCTGTTTCACTTACATGAGATTTCTCCAGTACATCTATAAGAATAGGAGGAAGCTGAGAAAAGTAAAAAAATAGCTGTAAACTAGAAGTATGTCAATAATAAAATCCAACTAGAATTATTAGATTATGTTCAACATGTAAGTCTCTGTAACACATCATAAAATATCAGACAAATAACAATAGTATCTCAGGGTTACCACTCTCACTTTCCCCTGACCAATTCCCATTTCCCCCTGACCAATTCCCATTTCCCCCTTACCAATTCCCATTTTCCCCTGACCAATTCTCATTTCCCCCTGATCAATTCCCATTTTCCCCTGACCAATTCCCATTTCCCCTGACCAATTCCCATTTCCCCCTGACCAATTCCCATTTTGCCCTGACCAATTCCCAATTCCCATTTCCCACTGACCAATTCCCATTTTCCCTTGACCAATTCCCATTTCTCCCTGACCAATTCCCATTTCCCCCTGATCAATTCCCATTTCCCCCTGACCAATTCCCATTTACCCTTGACCAATTCCCATTTCCCCTTGACCAATTCCCATTTCTCCTTGATCAATTCCCATTTCCACTTGACCAATTCCCAATTCTCCTTGATCAATTCCCATTTCCCCTGACCAATTCTCATTTTCCCCTGACCAATTCCCCTGATCAATTCCCATTTCCCCTGAACAATTCCCATTTCCCCCTGACCAATTCCCATTTCCCCCTGACCAATTCCCAATTCCCATTTCTCCCTTACCATTTCTCCCTGACCAATTCCCATTTCTCCCTTACCATTTCACCTTGACCAATTCCCATTTCTCCTTGATCAATTTCCATTTCCCCCTGACCAATTCCCATTTCCCCTTGACCAATTCCCATTTCCCCCTGACCAATTCTCATTTCCCCCTAACCAATTCCCATTTCCCCCTGATGAATTCCCATTTCCCCCCTGACCAATTCCCATTTTCCTGACCAATTCCCATTTCTCCCTGATGAATTCCCATTTCCCCCTGACCAATTCCCATTTTCCCTGACCAATTCCCATTTCTCCCTATCTACTGACTTTGACCTTCACGTCCCCACCCCCATGAACTAAAACTTCAGCACTTACTACCCCCACTCCATCCCTCTGGGATTAATTTTTACAAGGCATTTCAAATGTTTTCAACCAAAGGTATATTAGTTTTAACGTCTTTGCCAATAAAAAACATCACATCCAATTACCATCAACATCTGACAATCTATGCTTTATCTCACAGTGCTTACTGTTAAAGTCTTTTTAGATAATGGCAATCAACAAAAAGGCTATAATACCTCTTGAGTATCCAGATAATCCAGAAACTCTGACTCCTAGTTAATAAAAGTAATAAACATTTAATTGATAACAGCAGTATTCCTGACTCCATGCTAATAAACTGAATAATAGAAAGCACACATGAGAATAAGAAGGTACATGTAATTCAGGGAGAGTACAATATACTAGTAATGTTGTATTTACCTCGTATGGTAGTTTGACTGTCTCCGATTCTGTAATGAAAATAAATTGAAAGCATTTGAATAGTCTTAAGTGTTTTTATAATTCATTAAGTAGATAGAGTTGTATTGTCATTAAACACACTATTATTACTGTCAGTTTTATCACACTAGACATTTATATCTCTAAAGTAGTATTTCAACACTGGTGCATATGAATTTATATTCTCAAAAGCAAATAATACCAGTGATAACTTAGATTTAAACCAAATCGAAAGAGCATTGATCTAGCCTTAATTTCAGCCACCTTTCAGGAGTCCAGTTTCAAGTATAGCATGCATATAGTAATACAAATACACAATGAATTACCAGTTCCATTCTTCCCTTTGAGCAGCAATGAGTAGCCTTCATGATTAGAATAAAGGTTGACAACAAGAGTGGAAAGGTTATCTTGAAGGACAACCTTCTCTAGTAACTTAACACCATGACAAAACCTCTGGAAATAAATAAAACAGAAAAGAAATGACAAATTTGAACACAAAGTTTCATTCCATTTTATGTTAGTATTTTCACATTGATAACAAACTAAAGGATTCAAATGACAAATTTGAACACAAAGTTTCATTCCATTTTATGTTAGTATTTTCACATTGATAACAAACTAAAGGATTCAAATGACAAATTTGAACACAAAGTTTCATTCCATTTTATGTTAGTATTTTCACATTGATAACAAACTAAAGGATTCAAATGACAAATTTGAACACAAAGTTTCATTCCATTTTATGTTAATATTTTCACATTGATAATCTAAGGATTCATTGTTATTTTAATTAACACTTGTAATTTAACAATTTCAATTAATGAAAACATATTGAAATCGCCTCAGCTTATCATAAACAACACAGTAGTTAGCAGACAGTTTTCTGTACTTTGCTCAGTCGTTAATCATTTTCATCCATAATTTAGTGACAAAATATATTGGTTTTAAAACTAGTCAGTCATTACAGGTCACCTTTCATTTTTCTGTTGTTTTTTCTCATTTCCCTGAAGCTTAAGAAACTAATAGCTTATCTAAGCATTACAAGAATTGTGTCTAGTTGCTGGAGACTCTAGGTACTTATGTTTGAAGAGCATATATCAACATGCAATCTGGGTACATTTATAATGAGTTAATCTCTACCTTATCCCTGGGTGCACCTTCATAGGATTCTATGTAGCAGTCCAGAAGTCTGTCCTCGAGTGATTGCCTTGAAGAGAATCATAAAAAATTCACAAGCAGTCAGATTTGTGGCTTCCCTGGTGAGTCATAACCTCAAGGATGCAAAGCAAATGGAACATGTATATATACACACATGTAGTATGGATATGGAGAATGAAATGGGATTGGTCCTGTGTAATGCATTAATTCTGTTGCTCAAATATTTCATATTTTACTTTATATTATTATTATTTCATATCAGAGCATATACGTCTTATTATCATTCTCATCAAATAGTGTGATTCATATACCAAGATTCTTATATTCTCATAATCAATTTACAAGATAAGACTTCACACCATTGCAATGACCAACCATGGGTCTTTATAAAAGTAATGTTCAAAGGTTCATTTATTTCCACAAGTTCATGAATATATCATAATTATTTACAACAAGCTAATTATATAAACAATAGGGACCTTACGCACGAGAAAATTGTAGGACGGGAATGTGAGGACGACAGCACGCGCACTGACAAATAACGGCTCAAAACGAATGTTGACGGCCGTGACGGCAATCTACGACGGCACTTCACCTGTTTCGCGGACGTCAACGTTCGTTTTGAGCTGTTATTCGTCAGTGCTCGCGCTGTCGTCCTCACGTTCCCATCCTAGAATTTTCTCGTGCGTAAGGTCCCTAATATGTGGAGGATGCAAGAGGACAACCAGTTGATGTTCTCATTTTAGGTGTAGATAAACTTATTCATGTGTCTGGTCAATAAGGCAGAAGTGGTGTAGAAATTAGAACATCCTGTATTATGGTCTTTTGATGTGATGTTTGTAGGGTTTTCAGAAGAGGGTGGATTCTTCTGGCTGTTATGGTATTAAAAGTTTCTCCCATTTCTCACGACGTAATCAAAATTAAAAAAACACTATATATTATAAGTACTGGCCTTGATTAAAATATAGCTGGCATCGGTTAATAGCAATTAACACTGCCTTTCCAAACCCCTACTGACAACCTTACGATAACATGCTTATAAATACACAATACAATTCTCTTGCTCAAGAATCAGTCTTCAGCCTTGTTGTTCAGTTGAGGACTGGAGGAATGACTCCTTTTGGGGGTTGTAAATCTCTCATAATCAAGTGGAGTCAAGTACATTGTTGATCTTGATACTAACCATTTCCCAGTACTTGGTCTCTTTCTTTTCAATGCTTTTTGACAGGCTAGATTAATCACATCCTAAAAATGAAAATGGGTTGTTAATCCTGCATAAAACAAATTAAAGTATGATAAAAGCAGAGACATTATTTCTCATGATGAGAAAACATTTTTTTTTAATTGACACTTCTGTCAAGATGATAGCAAACTGCTATTTATGATTAATATTTGGGTATTAAACTGGCAAATGTTTTTTTGATGGTTGTTTGTTGTTGATAATTGTGTTTTTCTAATCTTTGAAGGTATAAAAACATGAAGGTTTGATCATTCTCTCATTGGAAAACTATTACTGCCAGGTGAATGAATGAATGAATGACTTTATTTATAGAGGGTAATACTCAGTAAGACTGACAAACTTGTGGCCCACTGGTATTTTGTATAATTTCAGTTTTATGCTGTTGTATTTCTTTCCATTCCTTTCCCTTTCTTCCTTTTTTTCTTTCTTTCGTTCTTGCTCATTAACTTTCTTTATCTCTTTTCTTCCTTCCTTTTCTTTCTTATAACCCCTTGGTTGTGATGTTATATTCATGTCAAATAGATTAAAAGCACCTTGGGGGTGGGGGTGGGGAGGGACTGGTAGTGGCAGGGGTTGGGGGGGGGGGGGGGGGGGGGGTGTCAGGATTTTGGGGTATTGGAGTATTGGGGGCACTACACACAGATGACTTAATGGGATTCAGTCCAGTTTTGAGCCTAATTTGGATCCATTCCATGTCAGTTTAAATCTATTTTTGATTCGCTCCTGTTTAGTGTTAAACTACTCTAGGAACATTGAGGGTCAGCCGGGTTCATTGTGATAAAAAGGGAACTTGATCCTGGTCCAGTTTTACAAAAAGTGGGAGCAGTCTGGTTTATGGAGCTCCATTTTAGTATCAAACAGGAACAATACCACCTATGTATTTTGTACAAATCATCTATCTATCATGTAATATATGCTCATATAACCCACAAAATAATTGCTGTATAAAACCAACATTAAGTTCAAGTATCACTTGATTAATGGCAACAGTTCAAAATCCCTCATTTCAGCACCCCCACGATATTACCATTTTCAAAAGCAGACACATTCAATAAAAGAAACACATGAAAAAATCAATACAGCAAGACAACTTTCATTCAGCTGAATAACTATACTTTGAGTAGACAAACTCTGCAGCTGAGTATATAAAATGACTATAATAGTGTAGAGGCTGAACTGCGCGCGCTTTTAATTTTATACGATAATTATATTGACTGATTATATTAAATGAAGACTGACAAGGGTGAGATGTTTTATGATGACAACCCAAATGATTTTCAAGCAATCAATCAAGACCAAAGATATCAAAAACTTAGCGGATGCCATGCTCTTTTAGCTACTACACGAAGTAGAGATAAGCTCTTTTGCGATTTCTTGAAAGCCAAGTGCAGTTTTGAAATCAACAACATGGAAATGAACATAACTCACAGTATTGATATTTCTTATGTGTGATTTCCGTAATACAGCACAAAAACAGATCGAGCTTAGTGCTAACGTTTTTCTAATTCTTCAAAACAATCAGTAAAGGGATAAACAAACACATAGATTGCAATGGGGCCAAAAAGTCGATATTTGTCAAAGGCAATGTGAATGAGTTTTACAACCTGCTCGCTCACTAAAACATTCGATTTTGAGAATTGAAAAGCTGTGTATTGTTACACTCGCTATACTTGCCTGGATATTATTCTCAGACTCGACGCCCAACATCTGAGAAATGTTAAAAGATCAAATGAAGAAATCTACTAATGAGCAATCCGCCATTGAACGGCGAACAACAACACATTGCCTACCAGGCTCTCTCGTTCGTGAAGAACACAGGGATCCCATAAAGATATAATACTGTATCAATTGAATAAAAACACATTTTGTAAAAATATTTCAACTCGACAGTGTTATTAAAATACATTTTTAAACACCATTTACTAGTTTACATTTATACTAGCGCTACACAGTTGCGCACAGGATTATTTTAATTATTCACCTGTTGGTCCCTGCTGGTTTTTGATCGATTTCAAGTCGTTTATAAATTGTGATTGTTTGGACTAGAAAATTCTACAATCAACGTGTTCTACAATTCTACAATCAATTCTGTGAGAAATTATTTTCTTTGACTTTGAGATCGTAAGGCTTTGTCGTCAGTGCAGTGTCGGGATTGCGCGCGGGGCGTGGCGCAGGTCCATCGTTTTCTAGCCTCGGCTACGGCGATGAATACTCTGGGCTGCGCCATGAAGGTCGACTTCACGGCTCCCTAACCCCAACCCTCTCTTTCTCATTGAAAACATTAATAGAAGAAAATTACTAGAGAATTTTCTAATCATCTTTTGGGTGCGCTAAGTGGTTAATGTGAGATATCAGATCTAATAATACTAAACTAGTAATATCTATGTCTCCTTGCTAATGACCTACGGGGAAAAACATCACCTAATCCACACTTGATGTAAAACATTGCTTGGTGTATAAAGGGTCTCGAGTATCGGTGACTTATCGTCTATCTTGTTATTCCATACTTTCAACTGCTCTAGGAAAACACTGTCATAACTTTCAAACGACAACGGAATCAGCCTCTTGAGATTCAATACCATCGATCTTTATGGACGCCGATCGAATCGCCATCACTTCCACTATTTTGAAGATGTTCTACTAATTACTCACTGATCGTTCGATTCATATGGTGAACCCTAAATGTGATCAGCATTTTCTCACTCAAACAAATACATCATTTTAATATACCCGGTGAATTTTAATACCATTTGATATGTCGTTTTTTAACAAAAGTTGAACTTATTAATTTTGCACGGGCTGCCGAATGGAGACTTTTATATGCCTTTCGCTTACAATAAAAAAAGCTGTCAATATTTTAATTGTGGAGTTGGTGCCACATTTTCTAATCTTTTCGGTTCGTTTATTTGCGCTCTTTATTTAACCTAAAGCAACTCTATATTCATTTATCAATCCTTACAAAGAGATCATCCCAAAAAAACTCAAATAAATTGTGAATGAACGAAATTCGCTACTGTCGGGAGTTTTTAACAGTCAAAACTTGAAATAAAAGTTCGGAGCTGAAGCTTTTCATTTGTTTTGAAACGCGGTTGTTTCCGGGTGAATAGAAAGTGAACGGAGAGACAGTCGGCGACGTTTTGTAGGATACTCTCCAAACAACTGAGGGAACGGAGTACTTGAAAAGAAAGATATTTGAAACGGCAGACACACGGTACTCAAGACTATCTGTTTTTGTCTTAAATAACAATGACGATTATGCTGGCCCGTGTTGGCCCTTTCGTTTCTATATCAGTTAGACAAGTGTCTCCATGGTTCTTGGCGCCGCTATATAGCTATATGTTTCCAAGATGTCTGACGACTCTTTGTGATCCAAATTTAGCCCGTTTCAGTAATTTTTGATCAAATTTGAAAAGGAGGCCAAGAGGATCTGTTCATTATTAACGGACAGAGCTTCGCCGCACCAAACTGTCACCAGTGATAGTAGTTCCAACGCGCCCTCATTACCTACAAGTGCCACTGATCAGCCCCCCCTAAAAGCTTATTTTAATTAATGAGCCATTCTCAACTACAAATCCACCCTCTTTTGCCCAGCTGCAATTTAACTATTTCTGGGTTCCCTGTGTATAATTTTTCAAGCATACTGAACAGGTGTAGTAGTAGTGTGAATCACACTGAGCCAGCTCACCATTATCAAGAACTCGTTAAGGGTATCAGTACGATATTCATTTCCTTTCATGGTTGGTATTAATTTGTAAATCACTATGGAAAAATATTAGTTTATCTACGAAAACTGGACCATTACAATCTTGACAAGTCTCGTGCAGTGACACAACGAACTAGAGTTTCCAGTGGCGATCTTGTATAGTGTAACGCGTGTAGCTATCAATCATATGGGCACTAGACACGACACTAGCACACAGGAAAAATCATATCTTACAAACTAAAGAACAATTCTATGCTTTCGCTATCATGCATCCGAGTTGAAACTGAAAGAAGGCCAACAGCGCGACTTTGAAACTTTGCCATGCTGCGTCGTAGCGTGCGGCGGGCTCACTAGAATATTACTATGATCAGCCAGGAAAAGGGGCACCAGCCCCACGGGCCATTTCAACCAGTGGTAGGCTTACGCGCGGTAAATACGGCTGGATGCACCGGCTGTTGATTTTAATATTCTTCAAAATTACCATTGACAACGGAAGAATTGAGGCATTTTGTGAACCGTTCACCATATATAATCGTCTGTATTTCACTTGTTAGTCATTGATAGGCTAATGTCCGGACACCGCGCTAGAGCAGGGCAGTCGTGTATGAACGTGTCAAGTAGGCACCAATATTCTTCACCCAATCACTGTTAACGAAGTATATGCAGGTATATCAAAGCAAAACTTCATGACTGATAGAACCGAATTGCAGGCTAACCGCTACCAGACCTTTGGCGATGTCGGCAGATTCGGAAATTTATCGGAGGTGACGGGGCTAGTCGTGTGGCTAGATAGTGGGTATTGGCTAATAATCGATCACGTAAACAAACTAGTTTAGTATTTCACTTGTTTCAAATGGAAAGTGTCATGCAGATAAGGCTAAAACTTGAATCATTCTCTTGTTCGAGTAACCTGAGTAACTATCAGAAAAACGCGCGATTTTGTCACACATACTGCATGACTTGTATCAGGAACATCAGAAGTATTTCAGTGATCATAAAGTCAAAAAAAGCCGGCCCCACCACCCCACCACCCCATCAGTCCCAACATCCTGTACAGAGCGCGAGGAAACACAAGAAGTAGAAGGAAATAAAAACTCGTTGAATTTGATGAAATGACAACTGTAGTATTTGAAGAGCTCAGAAAACCTGGCGCCGGTGAAAGAAAAGATAACCGACCTCTCAGATCTAAAAAAGGAATACATAGACCCGACTTTCGGCTTCCTCTGCCGAAAAAGGTCTCCAGTTTCTGCTGAATTATTTACCTCTTTAAGTAAGTTTACATTGAAAAGGTAAACTAAAAAGTGACGTACACAAAAGACTTAAAGTGTTGAATGCTTCAAGCGACACTCGTGAATCTTAAGCTTTGCTAAGGAAGCAAGAAATTACCTCCAATTAGACAACATTTCTACGTTATGGTTCGCGGCACCCATGTTACCCAAGCCTGTCTTATCAAGAATAGCATCTTTCATTTTCCTCATATTTTAGGTAAACCATCAAGTCAACAAGTATTAGATAAATCCTGGTAGGACCTTTTGTTTGCTTGCCTATCGTATAACCTCGGGTGCCCATGTTAAACAACATTTCCAATGAGCGAATCAACGGGAAGCTGGGTTTTATCGAAACAAAGAGATAGAAAACTCATATAGGGAGGGGAACCTCAGTAGATAATCAGCCAATTGTTAACCTTCAACATATTTCAATTCACTTCAATTAATCTCTGTGAAATTCATAAAATACAAATAGGGATTTATAAATTGTATAATGCTTGATTGTTTAGTGTAATATTTGGTATGTACAGGGAACATTTGTCATTTTTAGCGAACGACCAATAAATCACCTGTGTCCCTCCCTACAATGCACAAAGAAAACAGGAGGAACGCCAACAGATCGCGTAGTAAGTCGCTCCGTGGCCCGTAAGTCTAGACAGAGCGCCCTGCGATGGCGTTTGAGTTAGGATGAAGTCTTTATATTTCGGCCATATCTCTGCTGCTTGAGCATGGGAAATTATCCGGGAACAAAGCGAGATCAAGTAGAAGTTAGTCCAGAAATGCTTCTGTGTCGACTAAAGCGAGCTGCTTACAAAGGATCGAAGAAAGACTTACGTGAGTTAATAAAAGCGGGCGCCCCGATTGATGGTTGTCATAAATACGGCAAAACTGCTTTGCACGAAGCAGTACGACATGGACAGTATAGATGTGTGGAAATACTGTTAAAACACAACGCTAATGTGAACATTGCTACCTACGATGGATTGACTCCGATACACGAAGCCGCCGAGCAAGGGTATGTTGATTGTTTGGCTGCTTTGCTCGAACAAGGAGCAATCGTAAATGCGTCTACACGAAGCAACTGGACTGCTTTACACTATGCCGCTCGTAATGGCCATATAGAATGTTTAGAATTACTTTTGAAACATGGAGCCAACGTAAATGCGACCGCAAATGGCGGTTGGAGACCTCTTCACGTTGCAGTTCGTCATGGGCATACGATTTGTGTAAAGCTACTTCTTCAGTACAACGCCGAAGTTGACCCGCCGCCAGTGCCTGCTTGGAGGGTAAGTGGATCCATATTTTCTAGCACTCGTTATTCTTAGAAGCGAACTTCTACTCTCCCTTCGTATCGCTTTAAAAACAAGTGTAACAGCAGCACAGTCGATTGCTGTGTTTTGGCCCTATTTTTGTGTGTATTTGTTTAGTATTGGCGTGCTGACTTTGTGTGTGCTGCTGGTCGCAGTTGGGGGGAACTGCTAGAGCCGAAATTTTACAGAAGTACATTCACCCTCACAGTGATAGCGATGATTCGGAGGAAACTATCGAAATACTCAGATGGCCCTCGTATATGTTTTGATTTGACTTGAACTTTAATCGAAGTTTGTTTTGGCGAAGAAAGAAAGGACTTTCGCAGAGATCACGGAACACTACTCGCGAAGCAAGCAAGCGAACCCTTTGACTTGTATCTTCCTTACCTAATCTAGTAATCCCATAATATTAATTGTAGTTTTTCCGAAGTTATGTTTACGTTGTAAAAGGTTGTTGTCACACTAGGAAGGTTTCTTACATTTTAGTTACCACAGCACGCCTGGGCAAAGCCACGAGGCGAAGTCTCAGATCGATCGAAGATTGGAAATGTGTGACCATTGCAAGACGTATTCACAGTTGCCCCACTGGGCTTGTCGATTAGTTCTTGATCTTCTATAAGAGTATCGTTACGGGGATACCCTAACCTCTACGTGTTTCGATCCTTTCAATACCATTTCAACGTCTAGACTCGAGATCGAACTTTCTTCTTCATGGATTCGAAATCCAAGAGTAAGAGCTTTCGAAGCCACTGGCGCTAGATATTTGCTCGTCAAGATTCTCGATTATAATACAGCGAAAATAACGTCTTGTCTTGCCAGCTATCAAGTTTAATTTGTCTAAGATTCATTCAAAGCTAGAAAATCGAAGAAAGAAACAAGTTTCTGGGAATAACGATAAATAACTTGGGGGGGTTTCGGAGATGTAAATTTCAATGCGTGTCTGTAGAAAGCTGACATCACGATAACGTATCACAACAAAGCGCATAAAATTCAAATATTTAGTGTTTGCCGAGAAACTTAGTATTCCCTTTGAAGGTTTGCGTAGCTCTATTCTTCGTTCTCTTTTTTTCCTCCGCTTGTTCCAGCTGTCAAATGATGATTAATGACTTCAAAAGCGGTCAGAACCTGACCAGTCTCTGCTTTTACCTAGTGGATTGTGATTTACTTCTTTTGAGCTAACTCGATTAACTTAAGTTGTTGGCCAATATCGGATCATCAAAATTCACAAATGAGAAACCTAACGAAATCACTTCGGGCCTTTGCTGTCATCGATTCTAGCAGCTCTTCTAGAAGGTGGCCTATTATTATTCAAAACAATTCGAAGCTTTTCTGTGTTAAATTTTGTCATCGCTTTTGAGACAAATCAAATTAGAGAGTTTCGTGTGTTACTCGTTGTATTTTGATATACTTAGAAGCTTCTAAGACCACTATATAATGTTAACTGCTAGCAAGGCAGAAAGAATATGGGTGGTATCACAGTTCTAGATGATTATCTCACCTATCCATTGTAAAGTCATTTGGACTTTCATATCAAATTATTCAATGTCTTATCATCCTTAGTGAATCCTCACGCTATCCAGATATGTAATTCCGTGTTATTCCCAATACATAATTTGAGAAATGCTTCAAGCATAGGGGTTCTTGATGGACTTTTTATAGGAATTGATATTCAACCAATCCATGCTTTCTCAAGCATGGTTGGCAGCATTGTGCTGAGCGGGTTCTATGTCAGAAAACTTGAAGGTTATGCTTGGGTAACACTATATGTTGTCCCCCAATTATTTGCCCTTAGGATATATTATGTTGAAATGAACTTGCTCATCTTTGCTTCAGTTCCAAATGAAAATGTATCCAAGTTTCATTAAAAATGTTGCTTCCCCTTTATGTACTAACAACAGTCTATTATCTAAATTCATAACTGTGGTCCCACAAATCATAGTTTCATTGTTCAACGCTTTCACTGAGTGAATCTTTATACAGACATAAATGTATGTGATTTTGATTTACATTATATTAAGAATGGTATGATTTAGTAGCCATCTGTCTGTAGAAACAACTCGTATCTCTGCCTTAGTACACAATGTTTTGTTTGGTGAAAACCTTGCACTTTCAAAAACTGTAACTTTGTTTTTCAAATAACACCATTTGTGTCTGTAGCTATGATTGCTAGTGACTAGAAATCTCTAAAATTCTACTCCTAATCTTACGTACATCACTAAACTGGCGTAAGCTGTGTTGTCAACCAAGACATTATTTGTAAAGAGGTTTAATTTCTAGTACATCGTGTCTTCTGCACTGACTAACATCAAATTCTGAGTCATAACATGAATGATTTTGTTGCCATTCAGGATTCTTGTGTGTGTCCGGAGCCAATATTTTTGTCCTTTGAGCACCACACTGTCACCTGCTGTTTAAGCCTTTGTACATACAAAATGAAGTTTGTTTGAACAAATTTATCACACTGTGAAGTCACCTATGTATTTTGCTTATCCCAACTGTTCAATACTTATGCCCTGATAGTTAGTAAGATCTTGTGGTGAGAGTATTATTAAAGATGACTTAATGCATGCTTCTGCCGATGTAAATTACCAGCACCTACTTCTCATTGAATGAAATCTTCCTTGGTAGACTCTGCAATGCCTATTTTAGTCATTATCATAATTCATAACCCTGATCATTATGTTTGACATTCACAGCAGTTATGTATCAATGATATAGTTCTTTCTAGGTTGTATTTGAATTTTAAAACATCTTTCGTCTTTAGCATTTGAATTTTTCAAGACTGTATAAACCTTTAAAAAAATCAGACAATACAAAATTATTTCATCATTTTCATTTTCGTGAACAAGAAACCATTTTGAATTGAATAAGATGTTTAAACAACTGCTGGTCTATTATCATTCAGTTCTTTATTCATCCTGAATAGAACAAAATAAAATGTATTTTTGAAAAAAACACCCATCGAATGAAACTGGGTAATTCTAGAATTCATTTGACTTTGTGAAATACAACTCCATATGTGTTAGTTTCCTCTACCGTTCCCTACTTGATAAGCTAGCATTCCAAATATCTCAAAAGCTGCAACAATGGATAATATTTTACATTTGTAGCATATGGTTTTAATTTACTTGGGAATAACCAAACTTCACTGGTATAACCTTCCTGTTTAGATTTTTACCAGACAACTGTAATATTACTAATTAAATGCAATATTAATGTGGTGTATTGTATTATGTTATTTCTGTGTTCTATTTATTATTATTTTGTCTATCAACACATCCATTAGACTTAAGGTGTTCATACTTAGGTGTTTTTCCCACAGAGTATGTTTTTCTGCCAAATATCCTAGTAAGAAAATGAAAATAGCAACATTATTCCCATATCACATTCAGATACAACCTTTCAATAAAATTTAGATGAATTTAATTCAGTACTAAAGTTAGTATTTGAAGAGTTATACCTTTGTTTCAGTACACTGACTATAACACAATTCAGCGCTGTTCAGTAGAATGTATTGTGTTATTTTTAATTAATAATTTTGGATATGAAACAGAAAGATACATTCACATGCTTTGTAGTCTTTTCTAAGAAAGAAAACTAAGTTTCCATCTCATTTCCACCTCAAAGTATCTTCTATAACATGGAAGTGATCTGCAGTGTAATAATTTGAACTGAAAGTTATAATAATATCTAATGTATAATATAGAATCTATTGTTTTTTTCCATGGAAATATCTGTAACTCTTAGTTATTTTTTGCATACAAATTTTTCATGGACTTTTTTGAAGAGAGTTTGAATTAGTTATTAAATTCATAAGCACCCTGCTGTGCAACCCATAAGATTACCAAAAACTTCAAAAGTTTCATTAGTTGGAGGAGTTAGAAGTTGCTCAAAACATTCCCTATTCTTGTGTTCAAATTGAACCTGTATCACATAGCGGTGTTCTTGTTCTTAAATTGAAACATGTACAATGTAGGTGGCAGATTGTTTCAATTATTCAGCCAGCATTAATAAGGTGTTCTCTGGTTCACTGCATGCAAGGAAGTGTTTCCATTGCTCTCAGGTGTTCTACACCGGAAAGTGCACTCAATGCAATTTCGGCTTCCACGTAGAGACAGTTGTAAGCAGATATTATCGGTTGCTTCACTGATGACATTTTTGTGTGTGAATTCTTCACAAGGTTTTATAACCCTAGTTTAAGTGTGTCATATTTAATGAGGATTAAGAAAATAAAAGGCTCATTTACTGAAGACCTCAACAAAATAACAAACTATTGAAACTGTTGAAGTGGTTAATTGGTGTGGAAATCTCTCTAAAAGCCACCTACCATTAATATATCACATGCAATACATGGTTAGATGTAGTAATAGTTTCATATTCTCAATATTCAGTATACACTTGTAAGTGATTTGAAGGATTTGGTGTTCTCTTGTTGTTCTGAATTTGATATTTTTGGGATATGAAAGAGATGAAAATCTTAGTTGCTTTGGTATCTGGTGTTGAAATGAATGAGCACTTATAGTAATATATTAGTTAGTCCATCAGACATAGCCCTACAATTTATCTTATATTACCTACTTTGCACATGTCGCAAAGATATAAATATGTTGTTTTGTCTGAAAGGAATTAATAATTAAAGCAAAGCTTTGTTGATGAATAATATGGCTTTTAGGCTCGGGGCATATACTATTGTAAAACTGGTCTTCAAATAGTTTTAGTGTATTCCGAAACCCCATTATGACAAGCAATTTTAGAGACAGGAAAAGTTACCAGCAGGAAATAACCTAGACACAGTAATAACATCCATAAGGAAAGGTAAGTACAGGTTTAATGGATCCTAGTGATAGAAGGAAATGGGTATATCAGAGATATGAACTCATTCATACTGCTATCCATCACTTGTTTAAGGGAACTGCATAACATAGATTTCACCTTTCTTTAATATTTCATGATTCTCTCAAAGAACTTGAGAAATATGGTGTGAAAAAGTCACAGAAAATATTTCATGTGCTTGTGGTTTATAGAATATAAGTATTCCTTGATTTACAGCTTAGTATATTGGGCTACTGTATATTTGGATATACTGACCATCATTTTATAGTACCCTTGTGATAAATGTGCACTTAGAAATTGAGTTGTCGTCAGTCTACTTGTAAGCAGATCTCTATACACCAGACTAGATCATTTAGTGCATGTCTGAATCAAGATTGACATTGTCTAACATTTGGTATATGAACATTTGGTTGTTGTAGTACCTCTTAGAATTTTGTCTGACTTATTATTATAATATGACTATATATGGAGTGACGACTAGTACTGTGGTTTATTTTTTCCCATTGGTTAAAATGTCTCTGGAGATTGCTTTAAGTTAGGTTTGGGGTTTTATGGTGGGTAAGTTATGTGTTTAGGTTCGTTTAAAAGGATTTAGCTGATAGAAAGTGGGTTATGAGAGTAAAATAACATCCTAAGAATTAAACCAGTGAAAAACGTTGAACCATATCATACACATTGTCAATAGGCCCTTTGCAGTTTACAGTCACATGCCAATATATCGCTTGAATAACGAATGAACTGAGCCGAAGATCCCATGGGAACGGCTCTGCTGACTGGCAAACAAACTTTGAGACATTGATTGAGAAAGGTCGACAATCAACTGGAGGTTCAAAAATAGCATTTCAAACATATTTCTTTACTGTCACTACTGATATCATGTAAGATTCTTCAAATAAATAAAGTCAGATTTTTTTGCCAGTCAGTACAACCACGTGATTGTAATCCTGCAAAGGGCCTATTGGAACACTTTCTAATCTAACCAGTATATAGCCCAGTAACCTTTAGATTTCTTAGAATGTCTGGCTAAACAATCTTATTACTTGATAGTGAAGTTCTGAACCATCCATATGAAGCTGTATGGTACACTTTCTAATCTAACCAGTATATAGCCCAGTAACCTTTAGATTTCTTAGAATGTCTGGCTAAATCTTATTACTTGATAGTGAAGTTCTGAACCATCCATGTGAAGCTGTATGGTTCTCATTTACCTCCCATTAAGAAAAGAAGAAGAAAGACAGGATTTCTATATTCTGTGTTTATTGGCCTTTTGACCTTCTTACCACCCACTAGCATGTATAATCACCACCATCTTGCGTATTCTCAAATAGTTCTTGTGCAAAGACTTTGGTCAACAAATCCGTCTGCAAACTAGTGCAGTTCAATCAGGATTAGTTTGGGGTTTTTGTAGGTTTATAGTTTCATAGATTCTATGGTCAGTTGTTAAATTATGTGTGGTATTAATTTCTTGCACACATATAGTTTGCCAGACAAAAGGGAGATTACTATTTTCAGATTGTGTTGTAGATTACCAGTTATAGGCTATCACAAAGGTGCAGTTTTGACAAAAGGAGACACAAAGATCATACAAAACTTTATATACTGTGATCTCAGTGGTATAGGTTTACATGTGGTGGAGTAATACTACTCAATGTATAGTTTTATCCCAAGGTTTGTCTTTGAAAATCAAAATCCACCATCTGGTTTCAAGGTTTTATATACTGCTCATGTAGGTAGTCTTGTCTTGCAATAAAAAGGCCAGCCAGGTCTTGTCAGTTCTCATTACCACCAACTCTATGACTTGATAACATCTGTGCCAACCAGGCTATACATACATGTAACTTACAGGTAGTAAAGTAACAGTCATAATACATCTTGTTGATAATAAAAATTATTAGCCATAAAGTTACTACTACTGGTCATTGGTCACCAGTTACACAGTAGTACATATAGCATATGCTAGAAGGCCTCCAGTCTTGTGACAATACAAATGTTATACTGATATATTTGTGTACTCCAAGGTTCTACAAGTACCACTGCATCATGCCGCTGAGTATGGTCACTTAGCCTGTCTAGAAGCGTTATTAAGACAAGGTGCTGATGTAAACTCTGCCACTTCTGAAGGGTGGACAGCTTTACACTCTGCATCTGTATATGGTCACACACCATGTGTAGAAGCTTTGATCAGGTAAATATGTTACAATATATGTTGAACTCTGTCTACTCTCTACACATTTACAGTAACCTGAGTTTCAGGCTCAAAGGGGAGGGAGAGGAGGAGGGGAAAGGAAAGGGAAGGGGGAAAGGGAAAATGAGAGCCTGACACCAATGCTATACAGAACCTGTTCCGCCCCTTATGACCTTCGTGAAGTTCCCCCACAATATTAGCCAATCACAATTTCTTCCGGTTTGAAAATTGACGTGTCACAACTGTCAAAACTTGACGAATACAAGATATGTACAGCTTGATCACGTATCCCTACACTGTACTGGATTTGAAAGATTCAATTTTGATCGAAACAAAACTACTTGAAATAGAGAATAATGCCACATTCACTTTACCTTACAGCAGATTCAGGTTGAGCATTTGTCGCGGTCGTTGCGGTGACAGTTTGAATGTTACGTTGTCAAGTGAAAATGCCAGACGTTTCTAGGTGGTGGGGACGATGTTTGTCTCAGAAAAAAAAACGTTGAATTGAAGGCGAAAAGTTATTTGTTTCAAATGTGGAGACTAAAATAGAAAAGGAAGATCGTATCGTCCTGGAAAGATCTTGTCGTCCAATTTGAGAGTCGTTATCATTGACATTATTGTGTTAATAGTTTTTCTCAAGAGATACTTAATGCTTTCGGCTAATTAGCTTTGAATAGATTTTATGCAAAACAACCTTTCAGTGAATGTTTTTCGAACACATTTTGTGTAATAATTTTGGCTTAAGTTCAACGGTGTTTTCTAACGTCTGGCATTTCACTTGACAAGCAACGTATTAAACATTCAAACTGTCACAACGATCGCGACAAACGTCGCCGTTATTAAACGTTCAACCTGAATCTGCTGTATATTTGAGATCCCGTAAACTGTAAGGAACCGCATTCTTTAGAATTCTTTAAAGTGTACATGTCAGTCTCGTTTCCCAACGGTCGCGTATAAATTCTATCAGGGGACGCGAACATGAGATTGTGAATCAGTAGTACTTCTAAAGTATTCGACTTTAGAAACATTATGACTCTTCTTCAACGAGAGAAATAAAATATATAAAAACTTCAAGCTAATTTGAAAATTCAAGATCGCTGCATCGACAGACTGAACAGATCAGATTTGCAATGTTGACTTCCGGTTATTACATTTCATTGTTCTTCGTACAATCAGCATTTTGCCCAAAATACGGGCGAACAACACAACTTCTGTGTAGGATTGGTGTCAGGCCCACCTTTTCCCCTTACGCCCGCCCCAGTCCTCCTCTCCCCCTCCTATCCCCCTTTGGGCCTGAAACTCAGGTTACATTTACAGTATTTCACTAGTTTGTGTATATCTTTATGTCATGGATTATAATTAAATGGAATCACAGGGGGGAGGGGGTGGTGTTGATGGTCACTGGCATAAATATATAAACATTTATGTACACAACAAGACCAAATGGACTCACAGGGGGGGGAGGGGGTGGTGGTTGATGGTCACTGGCATAAATATATAAACCTTCTTTATGTACACAACAAGACCAAATGGAATCACATGGGGGGAGGGGGTGGTGTTGATGGTCACTGGCATAAATATATAAACCTTTATGCACACAACAAGACCAAATGGACTCACAGGGGGGGAGGGGGTGGTGTTGATGGTCACTGGCATAAATATATAAACCTTCTTTATGTACACAACAAGACCAAATGGAATCACATGGGGGGAGGGGGTGGTGTTGATGGTCACTGGCATAAATATATAAACCTTTATGTACACAACAAGACCAAATGGACTCACAGGGGGGGGGGGGGGGGGTGGTGTTGATGGTCACTGGCATAAATATATAAACCTTTTTGTACACAACAAGACCAAATGGACTCACAGGGGGGGAGGGGGTGGTGTTGATGGTCACTGGCATAAATATATAAACCTTCTTTATGTACACAACAAGACCAAATGGACTCACAGGGGGGGAGGGGGTGGTGTTGATGGTCACTGGCATAAATATATAAACCTTCTTTATGTACACAACAAGACCAAATGGAATCACATGGGGGGAGGGGGTGGTGTTGATGGTCACTGGCATAAATATATAAACCTTGTTTTTGTACACAACAAGACCAAATGGACTCACAGGGGGGGAGGGGGTGGTGTTGATGGTCACTGGCATAAATATATAAACCTTCTTTATGTACACAACAAGACCAAATGGAATCACATCAGGGGAGGGGGTGGTGGTGATGGTCACTGGCATAAATATATAAACCTTTTTGTACACAACAAGACCAAATGGAATCACAGGGGGGGAGGGGGTGGTGTTGATGGTCACTGGCATAATTTATGTACACAACAAGACCAAATGGAATCACAGGGGGGAGGGGGTGGTGTTGATGGTCACTGGGCATAAATATATAAACCTTCTTTATGTACACAACAAGACCAAATGGACTCACAGGGGGGGAGGGGGTGGTGTTGATGGTCACTGGCATAAATATATAAACCTTCTTTATGTACACAACAAGACCAAATGGAATCACATGGGGGGAGGGGGTGGTGTTGATGGTCACTGGCATAAATATATAAACCTTGTTTTTGTACACAACAAGACCAAATGGACTCACAGGGGGGGAGGGGGTGGTGTTGATGGTCACTGGCATAAATATATAAACCTTCTTTATGTACACAACAAGACCAAATGGAATCACATCAGGGGAGGGGGTGGTGTTGATGGTCACTGGCATAAATATATAAACCTTTTTGTACACAACAAGACCAAATGGACTCACAGGGGGGGAGGGGGTGGTGTTGATGGTCACTGGCATAAATATATAAACCTTCTTTATGTACACAACAAGACCAAATGGAATCACATCAGGGGAGGGGGTGGTGGTGATGGTCACTGGCATAAATATATAAACCTTTTTGTACACAACAAGACCAAATGGAATCACAGGGGGGGAGGGGGTGGTGTTGATGGTCACTGGCATAATTTATGTACACAACAAGACCAAATGGAATCACAGGGGGGAGGGGGTGGTGTTGATGGTCACTGGCATAAATATATAAACCTTCTTTATGTACACAACAAGACCAAATGGAATCACAGGGGGGAGGGGGTGGTGTTGATTGTCCCTGGCCATGTACAAAACAAACAAACAAGAATTACCCATGCTCCCTTTTGGTCTTGTTGCACACTTGAGATCTTTTCACTACCAACCTTTATTGAACTAGCAGTATATATATGCTTAGTATGTTGATAAATACTACCTTTCTTGTATGTTTCTTTATATGTTTGTATCTTTCGTTTGTAGATGTATTAATGGGTGTAAAGAGGTTCAGTTCAATTGAGGAGAATGTTAAATTTATTGAATTCATAGATCTTCATCAAACATACATGTACCTAAAGTTTAAATGATCCTTAATAATAATAGATAATATTATAATGTTCTTATACACATTTAGAAACGCAACGCATTTTCAATAAAGATCTGGGCAATGTTTGGTCTAGTGTACAGATTATATTTCCAGTCTATTATAGTAATGCATGTTGGCATATTGTTTTCAGATATGGTGCTGATGTAAATGCCAAAACAATCTGTGTAACTCAAGGGACTTCATATAATGACACACCGTTGCACTTAGCAGCATGGCACCATCACTTCTACTGCATCAAAAGACTTGTCCAGGCTAATGCCAACTTATGGATCAAAAATTGTCTTGGACTCACACCAGAGAGGTTTATTACAAGAGACATTCGGTTGCGGGAATGGCTTGAGAATGTCCAAAAACATCCACGATCACTACAACTCCAGTGCTCAGCAAGAATTAGAACTTTATTGATACCAGACAAGACAAAAAGTGCATTAAAACTGCCTCTCCCCACTCACTTATTAAGACTGGTGTTGTTTGAGCAGGACGTGAAAGTGCTATAGCAGCAATTTGTAATATGAATGAAGTATACTATTTTTGATGGCATTTCTCCTCAATCACAGAAGTTAAATCATAGGATCAGAGAGTCCACAAAGTATTATTTATTAGCAGACATTCTGAATGATGGGCACAAGGAAAAGGTACTCTGTATCTGTCAGTGCAAGATGGATAGATTTTTAGGTATTAGAAGGGTATATAATTTGTGTTTTATCCTATCGTCAATTTTATTTCAGATTCTTTTAATGTTTCCAAAGACTGGGTTAATCCCACTACCCCTCCTTCCTCCCTCCCCTCCCTCCCTCCCCTCCCCCTCCCCTCCTCCCTCCCCTCCTCCCTCCCCCCTCCCCTCCCCTCCCTCCCCCCTCCCCCCCTCCCCCTCCCCTCCTCCCTCCCCTCCTCCTCCCCTCCTCTCTCCCTTCCTCCCTCCCCTCCTCCTCCTCACTCTTACCACAGGTATCTTGGCCCCTTACCTCCCTCTTCCCTCACCCCTCCTCTCCTCTCACTCTTACCACAGGTATCTTGGCCCCTTACCTCCCTCTTCCCTCACCCCTCCCCTCCTCTCACTCTTACCACAGACACCTCAGCCTCTCAAGTCTTAGTTTATGGAGTTTGTAATACCAGGTGGTAGTCAATGTGATTTGTACCAAGTGCAGATCTATGTGAGGTGTTGTGTATCCAGTCATTTGGTATGTATTGAACATACTGATAAATGTCTTGGCTAAAATATTGAACTTTATAACAAACTCAAAAGTTAAGTATGGTTGAAAGACTTCCTGTTAGTTATTACAGCGAGGTATAATGATGCACTCTCTCATACTTGAGTTTTGGGTTAAAAACCTGTCATTTGCTTGCTTCTGGTTGTCTTCAGTGCTTGTATAACCATTTGCTATCAAAGACATAGTCTAGATGAAGTCATCCTATTTCTTTTGGCCATTCAAAGGATAGTCTCTGCAGCTGGTTTTAGTCTTGTTACGGAACCCAATCTCTGCGTCAAGAATGTGTGACAAGACTGAAATCAACTGTGAAGGCAACTATTCAGAGGATGGATTGTGTTATCTATTTGTAGGTGTTGTGATAAGTTGTATCCAATGCCAACAGATAACACCACCTATTCTTTTAAGGGCCTGATTTCTTCTGGGTGGAGTTGGAGGAGGGGTAGGATGCAAGTCAGGCTTGGTGATCATCTCCAATAAGTAAAGCCACACCCCTGGGGATGATCATGGCTGCTATGTCTCTCATCTGTCCCATATAATAGAGTCAAATATAGGGGTTTAATTAGGATGTAACCAAGATGTATTTTATGGGATTCTAGGATAAACCTACCACTGTTTTAGGCGTCATAAATTTAGTATTCCACAGAACACATTATTATTATTATTATTATTATTATTATTATTATTATTTCTAACTAAACCTAGTATAAAATGCAAATATTTGGTAAAAAGATGTAATAGCATTTCATACTTAAATGTTTCAAGTACATTTATAGAATTAACAAAATATTATAGTGAAATCATTCTTTGCATGTAAGTTAACATGTGTTTATATATTATATTTCTGGCATTATAGTGAGAATGGTAACATGGACGTCAAGCTATATAATTAGAATGGTGTATTGTACACTTTTAATGTACATAGTCTTTCTACGAGTATAAGTGAAGAATGGCTTGTATTCCCTGAACAGTATCAAAATAAATGCTTTAAAAGAACTCTTAAGAACTCATGTCTGGATTTATAAGCTTAACTCATAGTGCTTAGTTGTTGTTGTTGTTGTGCTTCTTGTTGTGGTTGTTGTTGTTGTTATACTTGTTGTTACACTTATCACCGAATGTTATTGGTTGTCCATCTAAAAGCCAGTAGCCATGTTGCTGTATGCACCTCCAGTTGACAAGGGATTGGGGTGAGAGGGCTAGCCAGGGGTAAAAGCTGAACTGTTCTGTGAAACAGCTAGTCCCTCAAAAAGCAAGTACTTTTGTAGCTGCTGGGAAAAGTTAACAAGGGGTAGGCTTGAAAGGCCTAGGGGTTAAAGAATGCCCAAGGATGAGAAAAGTTATCATGGATCAATAACTTTATGATCTGAAGCTATGAATATCAGTGTTGTGGTTGAGTGAATGTTATTTACTTCAGAGCCTCGATCACAGAAAACTTGAAAGAAATTATGACGCTTGTTTGGAGCTACACCAATGACCTTTGTAGCTGAATAAAGGCCATATTATTAATTTGTGATAAAGTATTGTCACCTCGGTACATAAGTAGTAAAGACACACAGTTCATTAAAGAGACAAGCTTGCCAGACTGAGCAATTTATCAAAAGATAACCGGTCCAACGCCACACCGAAAAACCTTTAATTGCCCGAAACTATTCTGTCGTCTACTTGGTGACCAACATTAATGTACAATTAATCATATTTAGAGTCTTATCCACTGTGAAGCACCTTCCAGTTTCTCAAAGTACTTTAGCCAATGCTTACTGCGACAGATCTAAACAGTATTGTTAGTTAACGCGTGCCGAAAGTGCCATCGTCAGACAACGGCGCCAAGATGGCGGACACGTGATGGTGGGATAACGTCATTGCGTACAAACGCTGGGTCATGGCAGTAACATATTTATGTCATTGATCACAAACGTTATTTCAAGTAGAGAACTATACTGCAACTGTCAATCACACGAAGCAAAGTCAGTTTCGTCTGACACCATTATGAACGTCACTCAGTCAGTCAAAGTACGTAAACTAGACTTCGAAACAAAAATACAAAAACATCAGCGACGGGAAATAACACTAGTCGTTTAAAGCTGCAAAAACATGATATAAACTGCTATTTTGATCGGTAAGACTAGAAGCCATTATATCCGGCCATTTTGTCCATTTGGCTGTGGGCTATTTTGATCAAGTCCTTTCTTAGTGGTTTTGTTACGGTGTTTTGGTTTTACTAAGACGGTAACACGGTATTTATAGATGTCTTTATAGATAGTCAGTGGTATTTATCAGCCGGTAAAATGATTACTAATCTTAAGCCATGTATAGTCAGTCCCACGCAGTCCCAACCGCTATGTATAAAGCAACTTTCAACAATCCAAGAGTTTTACAAAATCCCTCGAATTGGCTTAACAATAATCTGGATGAGTTTAGTAAAGATGCTTCGCGCAATTGAGGCGAGGCTAAAAACCTGCATCTTACATCATTCATTGTTTGAACTCAACTATATAGTTTGGTTGGCTCCAACTATCTTCTTCAAGTGTTGGGATTTCTATGATGATAAGTCACGAGTTCTGATTGAATCTTATCAAAAGGAAAACTTACTGAGTAATTGTTCTAATGATGACAGCCTACAAGCAGTTTGATACGCAGATGGGCGTGGCAACATGCGCTCATGATAACCCAAAAGCCACTTGCGTATTCTTAGTATCCATGCATCGTATGTATACACATCCTTCCTCTGTGACTCCACCATATTGGAATATATCAGTCTATAAAGATCACGTTTGACGCTGTATCGACCGGGTAACATGCTGAATCATTCATTTAGTCAATGTGTCGCTAGAACTGAAACCATCGAGATTGTTGCGATAACACGCAGACGAGGTTAGACAGGTTACGCTTCTCAGAGCACTTGATACAATAATGTCGGGATACATCGAAACAGCACTCGATAACTGAAATAGAAATATACAATTCAATTATCATAAAGTACAATAAACTACTAAGTTTACTTTGCAAATACAAGGTGAAACTTTTCAATTAAACTATGTTAAACTTTCGTGTTGTTTCCCACCGGATACTGCTCGATTTCGTGGTGTAAAGCATCAAGTTCTACAATATCTTCCTGTGTGTGAGTAACGATTCTGATCTCTAAGGTAGTTCCTTAGCAAAGTAGGTAATAAACCCGATCAAATCATCTAAACGAAAGGACTATACACAGAACTCTGGCGAGAAAAAAGCAATGGGTTGTTCTAAGGGGGCGTGTTGTGGTTCGGTTCAGACATATAGCTATTACGTTCAGTTCTCTTTCGAGTAGCAACAATAATGAATAGCGGCGACACAGTGTCTACAGCGTGCATACAAAGAAGATCTTTACTTTCTGTGTAGTCACGCTTGCGTTAGCCGATTATTGGCTGTTATAGTGAATATTTCAAGTGCTTGGCGTTCGTACATTTTTAGCGAACGCAGAATACACATCTCGTCAAGTCATCAGCGCGCCTTGAAATGGTGTCTAAACATGCAGCTGGCTCTTTCTTTTCGATGTTTTGTACCAAACCGTACTCGTCATCTCTACCTGCATGTTTGTCCATGCTAAGTGTCTATACTTTCCGTATTTATTCGAATTCATCAATAAGGCATGTGATAAAGTGTGAAAAGAAACGGTGGTGACGCACCGGCGACAGTGCTTGCTCGAGGTCAGTGAGCAATAGTCTAAACGAGAGTGGACGTGCTACGGACAGCTAGGCTGGAGATATATGGACAAGCATGTCTTATCTCAAGACTTGTGTCTACCCCCCTTGTTATATCTATCAAGCTTCATTGATGGCGTATTTTAGTGTTATCTTACTATTATTTATAATATGATTCATTCATCATTACTGGGGGATGATTGTCTTACGGCGTCTGCTTTCTAGATCTCTTAAACGCACTGGTGCTTTCACTCGAGTGTTTCATGAATGTTTGACACGCGCTCAATACCGCCATAAAACCACTTGCTGTCAGCACTCGATCAGCTGTGTTGCTATGGGAAAAGGAATCAGTTATCCCACCGGCCCAACGGACTGGCTCGGCGAGGAGAGGTTGTTTAAGGGCGCGCAGCAATTATCCACTCCTCAGTGGGCAACAAAGCGTTGATGATTTCAGTATTGAAGTCCGTGACTGGTGAAAAATAGCTGCCGGTATGCGCTCAGGCTTAATGGCCCCGGTGGAGGGTTTTGTCTGTTGGATTACAACACATCATACTACTACAATAAATGAAATGTGTCCGATCGATCGGAAAACCGATCTCATGCACATTCCACGTGACCCGGCATTATTCTAGCACCTAGAGCCCACGTTCTTCCTGCTCAGCACCGAGGAAAGAGAGAATCTGACGTAATGGTTTTTGGACCAATCTCATTGGCTCTCGATATTGGTCATGATACGCATGCTCGTTATGCAATGATGCTCAGCGGTTGCGATTTACGGAAACATGTGCAATAACGTATAGTCTTTATGAGCGAGGATGAAGTTGCTGGTCCAGCTATCCAGAGCTGACACGCGCGCGTACCACGCACTCGTTTTACAGTTTGTTTACACACATCACCACCAGCACTACCACCAGCATCATCATCTGCACCGTCATCAGCATCATCTTCGCCGTCATCAGCATCATCTTCACCGTCATCAGCATCATCTTCACCGTCATCAGCATCATCTTCACCGTCATCAGCATCATCTTCACCGTCATCAGCATCATCTTCGCCGTCATCAGCATCATCTTCGCCGTCATCAGCATCATCTTCGCCGTCATCAGCATCATCTTCGCCGTCATCAGCATCATCTTCACCGTCATCAGCATCATCTTCACCGTCATCAGCATCATCTTCACCGTCATCAGCATCATCTTCACCGTCATCAGCATCATCTTCGCCGTCATCAGCATCATCTTCGCCGTCATCAGTGTCATCTTCGCCGTCATCAGCATCATCTTCACCGTCATCAGCATCATCTTCGCCGTCATCAGCATCATCTTCGCCGTCATCAGTGTCATCTTCGCCGTCATCAGCATCATCTTCACCGTCATCAGCATCATCTTCACCGTCATCAGCATCATCTTCACCGTCATCGGCATCATCTTCACCGTCATCAGCATCATCTTCACCGTCATCAGCATCATCAACAGAGCAGCGTCAGCATCAGCATCATCATCAGAATCAGCATCATCATCCAATTCATTATCATCAACAGCATCTTCTTCTTCATCATCATCAGCAGCAGCAGCAGCGTCGACAACACTAGTATACATCATATAATGCACTACCACTAATTCATCATCATCATCACTAATAATGACCGGCATGACTATGTGTGAGTAAATCCAAAGCCTCACTTATTGATTTATAGTCCACCAAATTTCTATATCTGTTGTTCTTTCTGAATATACTTTGAGCTAATGAATAGGATAATGCGATTTCCCACGAACATTGACATCAAAAGATGAAGTGAAAATATTGACTATATTGGGCTCCCTGTGCATTACCATCAAACCTTACCTAAAATCCAAAGCCTGACGAATTAATTTCTTGCCAAACATTTTCAACTGCTGCGCCCTAAATAGAATAACAAAGGACCCGATAATTAAATGATTCTATGATTATTGATATCCAAAATTGACTATAATGTTGTGACTATTGGGCTCCCTGTGTAATTGTAAAACGAAAGCAAACGACCATGTACAGCATTCCTGCCTTGTTTACGTCGGATCAGTGATGATCTTTGGTCAAAGTAGAAGTAAATGTATACAATGAAAAACCAAAACAACGTAGGTAATAAAATAAACTATCTTTGTATCTGATGAAGACTAGTTTGGCTAGTCGAAATATCGCACAAATCAAATATTTTATTACCTATATACGTGTTTTGGTTTTTCATGTTATACATTCCCTGTGTAATGCCCGTCAGAACTGAATGGTCTCACCAGGGAGTCACATTGGCGCATGTTTTGAGAACCCAAAGACGCATTTATTGGGTTGTAGCTGCAGCACCGCCGCAACCATCATCATCGTCAGCAGCAGCACTACAACAAACATCACCATCACCAACATCATCGCTGATCGCTGATCGCATCGTCATCATCACCACCGTCATCATCAGATCATCATATCATCATCACCAGTATTACAACCAACATCACCATCAACAAGATCATCACTGATCACCAACATCACCATCAGTCCATCACCAATATCATCATCATCACCAACATCACCATCAGTCCATCACCAATATCATCATCATCAACATCACCATCAGTCCATCACCAATATCATCATCATCATCATCATCACCATCAGTCCATCACCAATATCATCATCATCATCATCACCATTAGTCCATCACCAATATCATCATCATCATCATCATCACCATCAGTCCATCACCAATATCATCATCATCATCATCACCATCAGTCCATCACCAATATCATGATCATCACCATCAGTCCATCACCAATATCATCATCATCATCATCACCATTAGTCCATCACCAATATCATCATCATCATCATCATCACCATCAGTCCATCACCAATATCATGATCATCACCATCAGTCCATCACCAATATCATCATCATCATCATCACCATCAGTCCATCACCAATCCATCATCATCATCATCATCATCACCATTAGTCCATCACCAATATCATCATCATCATCATCATCACCATCAGTCCATCACCAATATCATCATCACCAACATCACCATCAGTCCATCACCAATATCATCATCACCAACATCACCATCAGTCCATCACCAATATCATCATCACCAACATCACCATCAGTCCATCACCAATATCATCATCATCACCAACATCACCATCAGTCCATCACCAATATCATCATCACCAACATCACCATCAGTCCATCACCAATATCATCATCACCAACATCACCATCAGTCCATCACCAATATCATCATCACCACCAACATCACCATCAGTCCATCACCAATATCATCATCATCACCAACATCACCATCAGTCCATCACCAATATCATCATCATCATCATCACCATTAGTCCATCAGTCCATCATCATCATCATCATCATCATCATCACCATCAGTCATCACCAATATCATCATCATCACCATCAGTCCATCACCAATATCATCATCATCACCAACATCACCATCAGTCCATCAGTCCATCACCAATATCATCATCATCACAACATCACCATCAGTCCATCACCAATATCATGATCATCACCAACATCACAATCAGTCCATCACCAATATCATCATCATCATCATCACAATCAGTCCATCACCAATATCATCATCATCATAATCATCACCATCAGTCCATCACCAATATCATCATCATCACCAACATCACCATCAGTCCATCACCAATATCATCATCATCACCAACATCACCATCAGTCCATCACCAATATCATCATCATCATCATCATCACCATCATCAGTCCATCACCAATCATCATCATCATCACCAACATCACCATCAGTCCATCACCAATATCATCATCACCAACATCACCATCAGTCCATCACCAATATCATCATCACCAACATCACCATCAGTCCATCACCAATATCATCATCATCACCAACATCACCATCAGTCCATCACCAATATCATCATCATCACCAACATCACCATCAGTCCATCACCAATATCATCATCATCATCATCACCATTAGTCCATCACCAATATCATCATCATCATCATCACCATCAGTCCATCACCAATATCATCATCATCACCATCAGTCCATCACCAATATCATCATCATCACCAACATCACCATCAGTCCATCACCAATATCATCATCACCAACATCACCATCAGTCCATCACCAATATCATGATCATCACCAACATCACAATCAGTCCATCACCAATATCATCATCATCATCATCACAATCAGTCCATCACCAATATCATCATCATCACCAACATCACCATCAGTCCATCACCAATATCATGATCATCACCAACATCACAATCAGTCCATCACCAATATCATCATCATCATCATCACAATCAGTCCATCACCAATATCATCATCATAATCATCACAATCAGTCCATCACCAATATCATCATCATCACCAACATCACCACCACTACCGTCATCGTCATCATCACGCACCATCTCAAAGATCTTCATCATCACCAAGACACCAACGTTAACCATCGATCACCAACATCGTACTCGTCATCATCATCACCAACATCATCATCATCATCATCATCATCACCATCACCATTATCATCATCATCATCATCATCATCATCATCACCACCATCGCCACCACCACCGTCATCATCATCATCACCATATCATCATCACCGTCATCATCATCATCATCCGCCAGCACTACAACCAACATCACCATGCACTGTGTAGACAGTATTTTCAAGCTTCGGTTTAAAGCTAGACAACCTTTCAGGTGAGTGTTCCGTGTTTGGGGGTTCAATTTCCCCACCTGCCAGATCAGTATACGACTGTAGCTCATGAGAGTAGTTGAATCGTTGTGTGTTCCTTCGATTAGTCACTGATGACTATTAGTATCAATATATATTTATATATATTTATAGATTTATAGATTAAATGTAGCGAAGAAGAAGAGACGCAGGCAACCTCTGACTGTTCCAAATAATGTATTAACGTTTCGGCAATTCAGCCTTCTTCAGAAAAAAATATATAATAATGAATATGTACAGGATAAAATTGATAAAAATGTAAAGATTATCTACTGTGTTACAAGTATATATACGCTAAGGAAAGGAAGCTTACTGGGCAACGCAGCTTCGTACTTTACGCCCAGAAGGCCTCAACAAAAGGCAGGAATTTAAGTCTAAGCGTAGAATTCATTTTCAGGCATAGGGTCTCATTACTACTATTCATCTAGATTTCTATTCATGCATGCGCACGTATATTTCTCGTTTATTATTGTTGGTTTGACAAAGGATGATGTAACTTGGTCCCTTTAGGTTTCCTTTGGGCATTTTCCCCTGGTGATTGGTTACATCATCCTTTGTTTTCCTTAGCGTATATATACTTGTAACACAGTAGGTAATCTTTACATTTTTATCAATTTTATCCTGTACATATTCATTATTATATATTTTTTTCTGAAGAAGGCTGAATTGCCGAAACGTTAATACATTATTTGGAACAGTCAGAGGTTGCCTGCGTCTCTTCTTCTTCGCTACATTTAATCTATTTATATGGAGAGCAGACTGTGAATTCCTTCTGGAATCCTTCTACTGGAAGCTCGTCGTTGGCCTACCATTTCTCATATTCAAGTTTTTTATTTATATATTTATATATATTTTTTTTTGGATTATAATTACGTTTATTTTAGTTGTATCAGTTGTAAAGTGCGGCTTTGTAAGTTGTCCATGTAAAAGCGCTATATAAATAAAGTTATTATTATTATTATTATTATTAATCAGTCGGTCTGATTCACTCTCATGTACTAGTACCCGGTACCTGGTTTACCACTTACTCATTGGACAATTAACTGGTGCCGGTTTTAAGTTACAAGAATCGTTAATGTAGGTACCATTTGAATACATTAAAAACTCAACTGACTGTGTGATCTGTTAGCAGGTGGACCAAGGCAACAAGCTGGTGGCTCATGAGACTGAGTAATACACTTTGATGTCAACACAAAGTAACAAATGATATCATATTTTGGAGTGCATGGTCACGAGTGGGAAACAGTTCGATACAGCTATTTTATACGAGTTTGCCTAGCTACCATACAACGCATTGGTGAATAGGAAGATTTGTAGCCGGAAAGGCCGGCTGGTGTATCGTTCATTTACGATCAAATTCCAATCTAGTCAAGTCAATGGAAGGTTATTTGAAGATACGGGCGTTTGCAAGGTCTCACCAACGAGAGGTTAGTGACATACGACCTTATAGTACTTTATAGATATCGAAACCAACTTAAACAGAGGAGGAAACTCATAAGGAAAGCCTCATCTCGGCGTTCATTTTGATTAACATAAAGTTTTTTGAAAACGTTTCGATCAACTTCGTATCTAGTGAATCTTCAGTCCCGATAATTTCCTTTGGGGAACGTGCACCCTTTACGATGCAACACTACCGAGGTGTTTGTTCCTTACTCCTTTCCATTGCTCTTTCCATTTTCTTTCTGTGTTTTCACTCCATCTATTCTTTCTCTCCTTTTTCTCGTACGATTAAAACTATCATCCAAACTGTAAGCAGCTTTCGGTTCACGGTCACGTGTAGCTTGGTGGAGCCGAGTAAGTAGCATCATTTGCATGGAAGGGAAGTGATGGATTATAAGTCATGGATCAGATTCGTTCCTTCTGGCGGTTTTTCGTTTTCGCCGAAGCAGCACATGACTTCCTTCTAGAATACTCTGTCATTTTCTCCTTCACTACCATGGGTGTTCATCCGTGCAATGTTTGCAAAACTGCGTTCTGCGGGGAGCCTTTTGGTTCTTTGTCTGACTTGACAGTAAAATAAAATTATTGCAAAGGCTGATTCTTCACAACTGTGTGATGCTATTTAGAGACGCCACTCTTTGGTCAAATGAAAGAGTGACAGCCAGGACGTCCCTTTTCGCTGCCTGCTGATAAACTAATAATTTATTCAGTCGTATATATGTAAATAGAAATTAGACACACGAAACAATATTTGCCATCAAAGAATCTTGACTTACTAGCTTAGTAAGAAGCCACTACAGTGCTAACGGGAGAAATGTCATGCTTCGCGATGGACAGAAATTCAATTAGATAAATGGCATCCAAACTGGATTTCCGCCCAAGCTTTTAGTTTATGTTTTTGAGAGAAATTTTAAATCCGATAAACTTCTCGGTTCACCGGTGGTATAGTGGTCAAACAAATCCATCTATTTTATCTGCAAGCGATGCCAAGACGATCGAAGAGGCTGAGAAGGAATTCCACCTATGAGAAAAGTACAAGAACACTGGATGTCGTTGCCGTTTGGGCACAAAAGTAGATGTTGTCTTGTTTGGAATCGAAATAGCATTAAGTGCATGGTAATAGCTTGTGTGGTCGAGTCCTCAGACGATATATTGCGAGCTGTACACACAAGGCATCTGATCATTTGCGGGAACACGGCGTTCAATGTAGAATTGTGACTATAAAATTACTCCGCATTTTACCGAGTGATCAGTTGGCAATTTCTTCAAAAATCTGGACAACTTGTTCGCAAGTTTGACTCAATTGTTTTTATTTCGCATCTTGCAAATTGCACAACTTCTTGAGCATCTAATGGAGTAAATAGCTGTCATTAAGTGACGTACAATCAAGGTTTGTAGAAGACACTTTCAAACGTGAAGGTTTGACAATTAACCAAAACCTCGCGTCAAGTTAAGACATTAGCCAAGATGCCAATATCTTCTACTTATCGACAAACTGGTAAAGTTGTTAATCAACCATGGAATACAACCAAACCGCGCAGACTGTCATCCACGCTGCCTCCATCGGAATACAGCAGCAGAAAAGATGACACAGCTCGCAGTGTTCACAGTAATACACCTCGCTACATAACAAACAGTTCTGACAACACTAAATATCCAAAGAAACCTTGTAATAGAGATGCTAGACCTGCTTGGATGACTGGTAGCATCGAGAAACCTTTGTTCGAGCTGTCTCAGCCGATCGCTTCATCAACGTCTCCTCAAAGCCGAAGAACTTTAAAAAGACGCGAGACATTGCCAGATTTCTCTGAACTTTCATTGACTCCTCTCACTGAATTCAAACGATCCAACAGCGATTCGTCGATCGGCAAACCTTGCGAACCGGGAAAAAGGAAAGTTGGAAGGGCACTGCTTAGTCAGCGAACAAGCAATTATCGCATGCGACTTGAAGATAAGTCAGTACCAACAAGGATACGAGAGAAAAAGGTAATACTTGACTTCAATAAATGATAGTGAAATCATTACAGATAGTTTTTGGAATTGTTGCGGTTATTACGTTGATGTTAATAGTGTACTAGTTGGATCACTGAGTACCAATATATAACCAGAATAATGAAGGGAGTTTATCTAGTACATCTCTTGTGATTCCTGGCGTATTATTGTTTACAATTCCAACTGTGTTATTACACATTGTGCTAAGCAAGTACCCTCCTGAATTACTTAATTGCAGTTCTTATTGTTTCATGAAGATTAAGTCGCTTTAAATGTACTTATAAACTGATAAACCGCGCATATCATTTAGGACTGACTAAAACTTGTCACTGAAAGATTTCGAAGTTCGACGATTGAGGATCTAAAACCTGTGGAAATACCGGTTGAAAATCACAGCAGTTAACCTTGTCGTGGGTTGATGACCAGGGACTGAGCCACGGAATGCTATTTTGCCAGTTTGCTATTAAATCGCGTGCTTTCGTTCATGTTCAACGTCAGAGCTGATGGGCTTATAGCTCTAACATTGTAAGAAAATTGAAAGACTGTAAACAATTTAATTGTTGAATTGGTTCTAAAGCTGCGCACTCATGAGTTACGAAATTACCAAGGAGGTGGTTGAACTTGCTTGGTACTGTAACCTAGGTTCCAAGTTGTTCAAACTGTGTCTACATTACATTGTGTGCGAACGGTAGACTTAATTCAGTCTAGAAAATCATATAGCTAGCGTTACCTAGCTAAATCAATGGCATCACAAAACTCCCAGAATTAATCATCCATGTTGCTAATATTATTTGGAAAGAATTTGGTGTCTCGACCGAACACATGCTGACGATAGAGTGTGATTTCGGTCATTTTAGTTGCCATTAACTTAGTGATGATTAATAGACTAAGCCTGTGGCCCCATAACATGCGAACTTATATTCATGACAATTTTGGACATCCTTAGGCATAAAATCAGCGGCTTTAGACTTTTTGTATTTAAAAATCTATGCGAAAAAAGGCGATGCAGAATTTCTTTTTGACATGAGAATACTGACAGGATTTTAGTTTATGACGATAACAACAACCAACGCTAAAATATCTAATCACACAGAGTCCGACGTTTTTTTTTCTGTTGATAATTCATCAAGTTGGCGCAGTGATATTAGCATATGGGCACAAGTGCTCGCTCATTGGTTCATCTCAATGGCCTTTAGACCATTTTCGGTATTAAGAATATGTGTTATCGCTATGAATTCATTGCCTTTTCCAAATTAACACAGCATAACAACCGAAGATCTTTCCGGTCGAAATTCCTAAATACAAATGCAATTCATTGAGGTTGAATTCAGGTGAGATATGTTTCGGTTTTGTTTCGGTTTATGTCTTAATTTGATCACATTTTTTTGGTGTCAGCGACCGAGGGAAGTTTCGCGCGCTTGAGCGTATATATATGTTATTTATGCAATAGAATACCAGTTTACTACACGAACACGTAAAATTGAGTCGCATAATAACTGGCTGAGTTGTCTAAATGTGGTACTTAGAATCTCCAATGGTTTTTCTACTATTTTGATGGTAAACTTAATCTCTAAATCAGCTGGTACTTAGAAGCCAGAAAAATTTGGTTTCTTTTTTGCGACATGTAACGAAGTTATCTGGTGACGAGCAACCACAAACGGGGGAGGATCGAAGGGCTAGCTCTAGCTGATCAAATATGTAAACATGAGACAAAGTTGATGTACAGTGGAATTAATTTTCCTCAGTCGTTCTAACACTGATAATTAATACTGTACACTCGACCTCTCTAGTCTATAACATAATCTTTTAAAAATGGGCCGATTTTAAGAATTAAACGTACTGTCGTCGAAACTTAGAGGCAAATAATTGCGCTGCATTTTGATAATTATCTTGTTCTGTATATCGCGCATGCTCGGTGAACATACAGGTGCATCGTAAGAAAATAAAACGAATTTACGCTCATTTATTGGTTAATGGTAGATGCTGTCGAGACTCGATTGAGAGAAAACGTAAATAATATTTATCTAAAAGACAAGGGATATTTATTATTTAAAAGACGCATTACATTTTGACTAATTGGCGGGTTGGAAACGGCGAAACTTACGACAATAAAAATGAAAATAAAATTTGTTTTTAAATATATTCCTATATTCTAGAAATTACAACCCTTTAAAAGGCCAGTGTTCACGCCGGATGTCTATCTATCTGTTCTGTTTTTCTTCCTTTTCTGACTGCGCATCTTTCTGTCCTTTATATATATAATAATAGTGAAATAACTAACATTATTTTAATACTAGTATGAAAACATGAAAATTATTTGAATTATTTTCAATTAAAAAATAAATTAAACTAGTCGTTTCTGGTAGAAAGTGTAGTGCTGCGAGTTGTGCACTGCCGTACATGTAGCTTTCAATGCATACATGTGGCTGTCCCTTGTCAGCAAGGCACATTTGTGGTAAAATAAAATAATAAAATGCAGTATAATAATAATAATAACTTTATTACGTAGTGTCATGTGTTCTAACTTACAAGAAACTAATTAGAGACACCTATCTATACCCACTAAAATCCCCTCCCCCTCCCATATCTCTACTGATTCTCATTTCCACCCTTGTCCCCATTGTTCCCATCCCACATCTCCATTGATTCTCATTCCTGTCCCGGTCACATTGTCCCCTTCCATGTCTCTATTTATTCTCATTCCCACCCGAGTTTCTATATACACCAATAAATGGTGTATGGTGTTGCTTTTAAAATACAAATACTAACACTATAATAATCTGGTCATAGACAGACAGCTATAGACATGTACAAGCACTAAAAGCATGCAATACTTTGCACTATTTATCATATGTTGCACGCTTTTAATAGTTTGTACTCTACTGATATGCAGTAATTAATACAAATATGGATTCAATGAAATAGAGAATTGTGTTTGGTGTATATTATATACAATGTTACTGGCCAGATATCAGGAAAGATGTCGAAGCCTCATAGCACACTTGTAGAAGATAAAAGTACATCAGGATGGATCGTATAATTTGATTCAGTAGTTGCTTCCATGCCAATGGCATGGGCCGGATTGGTTTGACGAAGACCAACAAACTCGATCAGGTACATAGGTCAGCGACAGCGTCTCTGTATCTGTGTCTTTCAAAAGCATCTGAAAGAAGGCTGTAGAAGTACTATTGTGGAACTGGATGCGACTGACACACAACAGTCAACAGCGCTGAAAACTCATAAAACAACATTGTCTTCCCCTTGAAATGTCACTAAATTGTTCATGGCCCTGACGAATGCTTCCAACAATGAATAAAGTTGCATTTGACATCATGGATTTGTAGAAAACGAACACTTTCCTGGCTTGAATCAGCGAAAAATAAACGATACTCCGATCCAACGAGTCGTGTTGTGAGTGTGCGCTGATCAAAAGTACCGTGGCTCACAAATCATCCAAACTCCGTGAAATGCAGTCGAGATTCTCGTTGCATCCACATAAGTGCCCAGATCCCACACGACCACACATGACACAGGAACTCCGTCAAGATTAGTTTCGCTGCTCGCTACGCTCGCAGCAAAAATCTCTTGGCTACCCACCCCTCCCCCAATAGATTAGAACGCTCTCTGATTGGTCAGCACCGAGTACTTATAACTAGAAGCCGCCACACAGTCATGACTCAAGATGCAAAATGCTTTCCGATCTTCTTCAATTATAAATGATTTTTTTCGCTAACCAACCACTGACAAATGGTGAGTATGTCTTAACGAACACCTCAGCTGTAGATGGTGAGCAAGCATATTGTATATGAATACGAATAACTGTTCAACGAGGTATTCACTGGTGCAGTGGTGGTGCTTGCAACCATAACTTGATTTTGTCATTATTTTACTTGTTTTTAACCATGTATTATTTATTTGATATACAGGAATAATCGTAGATCATCATCATTTGTACAATGTATTCCTTGTCACACTTTCAAACAATTCCAAAAGTCTTTCAACTTGTATTTTCTAACCGGGATGTCTGTTTGTGTCGCGTGTCTGCAGGACGACAACTCTACGCTGTTCTTTGCAATTGATAACCCACTTTTATACGAGTTATTTAAGTTATGTATAGAAGCACTGAACGGGAGCTTACAGAGCCTTTCAAATCATTTCTATAGGGGTTTCATGCAAAACATGGAACCTTTATATGAAATGCAAACTTATTTATTTAAGCTAAATAAACGCATGCAAGACTGAGCGAGAATGGGCTAATAATAAGTTATGATTATGAAATGCTGAAGGAAATCGTCGAATTTTTGCATCGTCAAAATAGAAGATTCCATCGAATAGTCAAATAGTTTTCGTGAATCAACTCCCAAAGGGATTTAATTAAGTAAGATTTGATAGATTCTGCAGATAAGTTGAGATAAAAGCAGTATTTATAAACGTTAATAGCTACCATACATGTAACTAATATCACTGTTAGTACTCGTTTCACCCGTTTTACAAAGGAAGGACACGTACACCATGTAACTTTGCATCCAATAATTACTCAAGCAAACAATAAGACTTAATGTATTGATATTCACAAGCCTAAACTGTGTTCTGAATAATTTCTGCTCTACATGTGTATGTAGAACTCAAGGATGGACATTATGACGTGTAACTTGAGACGGTGTGTTTGTGACTGGTGTATGCATGGCAACTATGTATAAACAAGAATCTTATCTACTTGCAGGTTGATTCAGAGGCTAAGGTCCCTGCAAACAGCAAGATATGCCTCAATGACTACCACCAAACACCCAAGGAGTTAGGACAAAGAATTGTCTGTGTATTGAATAAACATATCAGAAGCGGAGTAGTTCATTATCTTGGTGCTACACACTTTAGTGAAGGACAATGGTGTGGTATAGTTCTAGATGAGCCATGTGGCAAGAATGACGGTTGCGTAAAGGGGATCCGATACTTCTCATGTAGTCAGAACTATGGAATATTTGTTCATGTTCAAAAAGTAAGGGCTATTGACAGAGGAGTGCTGGATACTTCCCATAACACCCTGACAGATGGCTTACAGTTCAAGGAATCTGAGGACAAGTTAACTTTCAAAAACAGCCCTAAAAACAGTCAGTATAAACAAAAGTTACCAACGAGTTGTTCTGGAGCAGCAGTATTTAAACAAAGTTATTCTTCAGACAATTGCAACAGTGGATGCTTAACCTCCAAGACAAGGTCTAAGTCATTCTCCCATGGAGCAAAGTTAAATCAAAGTGGAGAAGAATCAGCCATGAGTGACTCAAATGGAGACGTCACGCGGATGGAATTGTCAAGATGTACTTCACTTCCTAAGTTCACAGGCGAGGAAAGAGTGTGCCCTCAAGAGAACATTGAGGATAACTCCAAATGCATTCATAGTTTACAGAATGACACAAACATGGACTCTAACAAGAGTGTTAACAATGGTTTGGTCTTAGATGAACAAAATTCGCAAGCACAATCATGCTGTGGTGATGGCAATGACCAACAAGACCCTAAGAGTTACAACCTATGTAGTATTCATCACAGGACAAGTACATCAAACTGTGAGGATGTTATGACTACGGCTGGTACACAAACTAACTTACACAATGGCTTTGTATCAACCCACGTCACTATGACTACAGGACAAAGATCCTATTCATCTGATTATATTTCAAATTTGGAAAGAAAATCAAGGCATAATTTAAATAACCCAGGACCTCACGCAGCACTGGAGAGGGATGACACAATTGATGCATTTGTCCAAGATAAGTATTGTAGTTGTCCTATGCTAGTTCCATCACAGCATTTGTCTAGTGCTCTTGAGACGTGTATAGATTTGGGCAGACAAGAGTTGGAATCTCATTCAGAAAAGAACTTTCCCATTGAAGAAGAAAAGATTATGGACATGAATCGTCTGCATGACACTGAACGGCATGCAGGAGTAGAAAGCAATAGCTGTGAGCCTGATATCAATAAAGACAAGCTTCCATACCATGGCTGTTGTAAATCTTTACCTCTGGTACTAGTACCTGTTAGGAATATCAGTGAGACAGAGTCTCTATTCTGGTCGGCAGATAAACTTTCTGGACTTGTTTTCAAAGAAGAGAGGTCCGTGAGCTGGCCCACTCTGTCAACTTCAGCTTGTAGGCTAGACTTAAGGCCTGATAATAAACTAAGTGAGGCTGAGAATATTGACAGTTTAAATACTGACCACTCAGTGAAGAGTAACAAGGGTATGTTGACTGATGAGACTGAGAAAAGTGATTTTGATGACGATAAACAAGATACAAGCAGAGTCTTTGTGCTAAAAAAGAAGGGTGCTGTAGAGAATCTTGTTCAAAGTGATACTGAGAGTCTCTCACAATCTGGGTCTCAGGTGTCATTGTCTTCAGGTGGAACCAGTGGAAGTAGAAAGGGAAGAAAAGTTAGTGCAAGTTCTGCCTCAAGTTCGAGGTCACAGACTAAAAAGGTCACATCAAAACCACAGAGAAACTCAAAAATGAACCACAAACTTCAAGAAAAAAAAATAGCACAAATGAAAAATGGGAAAAATGGAAACAGAAATGGGAAAAATGCTGAGAATTCTGCCTCTCCTGTTAGATTAGTGAAAAGGCATACAGTTTCTAATCTGCAAACGTATCAGCCAAATTTATCTGGTACCACAAGACCATCAGTGACCAAACGACCAACAAGTGCACTCACCGAACCAGCATTCTCGGCAGTATCTCCAAGTTATGGCAAGTCTAAATTACCAACGATAAAAAAGATACAACTAACCGTGTCCAGTAAACCTGCACGTCCCAGCAAGCCCCCAGTCAAGACTACAGCTATTAGACCAGTTAGTATAGCATTGCAAGACATTAAAAAGGTACCAGGACCTACTACAGAAAAACAGACTTTAACACAAAGAAAACCTACTACACCTTCATCTCAGAAGCCAACTAAAAAGGTTGAAAGTACTGTTAAGAAAAGAACCAAGGTTACAAGTAAACCAGGACAGCAATCAGGTTAGTCTTTACTTTGTATTAAAATATTGCTAATAATTATTAGTTAAATTACTACTAAATATAGTTATGCTTTTTTAGAAGTATCCGATTAAAGATTAAAGACTAATAGTTTGAATAATATTCATGAAAAAAATTCTCGATTCTGATTGGCTAAGAGCAGTGCAGTTGAAAGGTAATTTATACTGCAGCGCAAATTACTTTTTTTTCATGAATATTATTAATTGGTAATCATACGATTTCTCGTTCAATTTGGAATAATTTGCACTCGTGTGTTTTTCAAAGAGCTCAAATTGCACTCGCCCTACGGCTCGTGCTATTTTGATACTCTTTGAAAAACACGCTTGTGCAAATTATTTCCAAATTGAACTCGAAACCGTATGATTACCTCTACTTATAATTTGTACACCCTCAAAAACACAGAGATACATGATGTACATGTATGTGCTCAGCTATGAATAATGAGTTCCCTGGGTTTCTGAGGAGTAATTTGTGAAGTTGAAGTGATTAGCTACATGTGTTTGTCAAGACAAAGTTGCTTTGCATCTGATTTACTGTCGTACAAATGCACTTTATTTATACAAATGTAGGCTATGCTGTAGTCTAGATTCAATATAATGTCTTCAGTATAAAAATTGCACAGCACTGTACAACATTCACGTGATGGGAAACTTTTTCGAATTGTGAAATATAAATGAAGTAGAATGAATAACAGAACATTGAATTTACATGTAGCTTTGTCATTTCATTCCACTTTTTCCTTTTTTATTTCCTTTCCATTCCCATCTCTTCTGTTCCATAAGTTCAATTCAATTTTCTTTATAATAATTAGCTGCTTTACCTTGTGTTCAGTTATGTCCGTCTGCACTTGCATTGACCTTGTTCATGTTGTGATACCGTTAAAAGCCTTGCTCAACAGCTAATCGCTATCAGCCAAATATTCTACCTTTTTGGAATGTTTGATTGCTATTTGATACGCATTTCCAAACTGCTAGACAACCTCAACACATATCGATTATTCCTCTTTTTTGTCTGTCACTGTTGTGGGATTCATATTTTGTTGTGGGGATTTTCTGGCAGACCAAGTGATTAGCAAGAACATAGACTGAAATCTGTCCAATCACATCAGTGTAAATCCCTGGGATTAACCAACATTGTTAATTCTGACCATTTCATAAATAACGGTATTATAAATATTTGATTATCCACAATTGGAAGTTTTGCCAAGGTGACTGGATTTCCTCACCCCTTGTATTAAAGTGATAACTATGTAACACCAAGTGACTTGTCTATCATGAAGCGGGACTGTGACCGATGCGATGAGAGTTTCAAGGGCTGCGTCATATGCAGTTTGCTTCCACTGTTTCTTCACCCGGCATTCTTAAGTCTAATGATAGGTAACGCACTTTTTATTTACTCCCATTTTTTCGTTTTAAAATATATATTCAATTCCTATTTGACTGTGGTGTACTGCTATTAAAGAATAATATAAATAGTCACCATTTGACGCGTGAATCATATCCAAATTTCTTTTTTTTCTTCTAATATTTTATGAGGTTTTGGTTGTTTTTGCACGTGTTCGTCTAGCACTTTAACTTTAACAACGACTATATGTACTGGGGTTATTTGTAAGTCCAGGCGTAACTGTGTTCTGTCTCCGTATTAAAGCAAGCTAAAGGATTTTATATTCTCCTGACCAGTGTTCAGCATGCCGGTTGACACAGTTGTGAAGTTTGAGTTAAACAAATTGAAGTCGTTTGGATTTTTTTCGTGTGCAAAATGTTGGGTTTGGCCAGACTTTGGTATGCATCAAAACATTATTTTAAGAATTATGTTAAGACTTTTATATTAGTTATTTTAATTATCCTAATTACTACTCGACATTCTTACCATTTTTGCTTTCACTCAGACGAAGGACTAGCGCAAACGTCAGTAAATTGAAGCGCATTTTTATCAGTACATTTAGCTTTTTAGCGAGTGAAACATTTGTAGTTTTATTTCAATTTAGTTAAAATGAGAAATATAATTCCACCAAAAATAAATTAATGAATTTAAGAATACGCTTTAAAAAAGAAAAGACAAAAAAGGATATTTTCAAGCAGTACTTTTATTAACTTGATTCTAGAAAGATCCCACGGAAAAAATGTGACGGGGAAATAGTCTATTCCGCTGTATAATTAGTTTCAAATTCAAATTTTAAATAAAATTTTAAAACTTGCATGAAGGCACCATCAATACTTACTGCTGTGAAATGGTTATCAATTATGATAACCAAGTTTGTTATAAAGAATCTTCCAGTAAAAAGTTCATTGCGATTCAGTAACAATGGTTCAAAGTTGACGTTTTATTGCATAGTATTTATCGTCGATATTTTGTCTTTTATTGTCAGGTGTAAGGATTTCGACACGTTTGGTTATCGAGCGTCGTTTTTTTGCGGTTTCGCCACAAGTGACGTCAATACAAATGATATTTTATTGATACAATCTTTGATAAATTCAAACGCAAAATCATTCTGTTTGACACATTTAGATAATTTTTGACTGAAAAAATACGAACGGCTTACCGTAAATCTATTAAATTTCGGAGGTCTTAGGGAGGCGCTTATTAGAAGAGGGGCGCTTAATAGAGAGGAGCGCTTATTTAATTTCCTAAACCAAACACTCAGATTCTCTTACCGTATTTCGTAAACTTTATTATCAACTTAGTACGGAGAAACGAAGCCAATATGAAATGTAACACAATGGTATATAATGTACCGTACGTACATCGTAAAGACAAGAAAGCAGTATTTTAGAAACGATCTTTCAGATCTCAATGTCAACTTCCTCGCTTATTAGAGGGGGGCGCTTTTTAGAGGGGGGTACTTATTAGAGGGGGGCGCTTATTTGAGGGGGGCACTTAATAGAAGATTTACGGTATTCATTTTACGAACTTTTTTTCACACAAATTATTCGAATAAAAATGTCGACATTTTCTTTTAAAAAGTACTATTTTAATTCTTTTCTCACAATTTGATTGTCTGTGTTCTTTCAGGACCGGACAAAAAGACACCAACTACGTCAACTACAATTGCCAACAAACCTAAGCTATCAGTAAAACCTTCAACGCCACAAGATACAACAGGAAGCCCGTCAAGTAAACCAGCAAGCAGCCCTTCCAGGCACTACCACTCGCGTCTTCCCAGGAAAATCCCATCCAGAGATGCAAGCATTGAAAGCTCACAGTCCCACGATTGTGATACTGCGTCTATTGGTACTGAAGAATCGGATTACCTTGATGGAGAGAGACTTTATCGTGGTGATAGCTTTCCTGTGGACCAATACGATGCTGATCGTTCAGACTTAGAGTCTAGTACCAGGTCGTGGCAATGTGCGCCTGATATCCTTACAGGAACGAGAGAGATCCACACGCGTTCCGTGGAGGTCCAGGTGGAACCAGACGAAGACCAGACCGTGGAAGACATTCAGCACAAGTACTTACAGTTGGAGCGATTGTTACACGGGATGAAGAAAGATTGTCATGACCTTGAACTCGCTGTTGCTGATAGAGATTCTAATCTGTTATCAAGTGTCATTCTTATTGTTGCCTTATGTAAAAAGGTGGGTATTTGACAAAGTACGGTGACGGGGAAGGGAGGGGGGTGTCATTGAAGGGGGAAGGCAGAGGGCGAGTTGTGTTTGAAGTGCATTGAGGTGGTAGGGGGAGGGGGAAGGCAGGGGGTGTCATTGAAGGGGGTAGGGAGGGTGCGAGTTGTGTTTGAAGAACATTGAGGGGGTAGGGAGGGGCGAGTTGTGCTTGAAGTACATCGAGGAGATAGGGAGGGGATAGGTTGGCATGTGAGGTACATCAATGGGGGAAGGGAGGGGATAGGTTGGCGTATGAGGTACATCGAGGGGGTAGGGAGGGGACAGGTTGGCATGTGAGGTACATCGAGGGGGTAGGGAGGGGACAGGTTGGCGTGTGAGGTACATCGAGGGGGAAGGGAGGGGATAGGTTGGCGTGTGAGGTACATCGAGGGGGTAGGGAGGGGACAGGTTGGCGTGTGAGGTACATCGAGGGGGAAGGGAGGGGACAGGTTGGCGTGTGAGGTACATCGAGGGGGAAGGGAGGGGATAGGTTGGCGTGTGAGGTACATCGAGGGGGTAGTGAGGGGACAGGTTGGCGTGTGAGGTACATCAAGGGGGAGGGAGGGGACAGGTTGGCGTGTGAGGTACATCAAGGGGGTAGGGAGGGGACAGGTTGGGGTGTGAGGTACATCAAGGGGAAGGGAGGGGACAGGTTGGCGTGTGAGGTACATCAAGGGGGAGGGAGGGGACAGGTTGGCGTGTGAGGTACATCGAGGGGGAAGGGAGGGGACAGGTTGGCGTGTGAGGTACATCAAGGGGAAGGGAGGGGACAGGTTGGCGTGTGAGGTACATCAAGGGGGAGGGAGGGGACAGGTTGGCGTGTGAGGTACATCAAGGGGGAGGGAGGGGACAGGTTGGCGTGTGAGGTACAAGGGAGGAAGGGAGGGGACAGGTTGGCGTGTGAGGTACATCAAGGGGGAGGGAGGGAACTGGTTGGCGTGTGAGGTACATCAAGGGGGAGGGAGGGGATAGGTTGGCGTGTGAGGTACGTCAAGGGGAAGGGAGGGGACAGGTTGGCGTGTGAGGTACATCAAGGGGGAGGGAGGGGACAGGTTGGCGTGTGAGGTACATCAAGGGGGAGGGAGGGGACAGGTTGGCGTGTGAGGTACAAGGGAGGAAGGGAGGGGACAGGTTGGCATGTGAGGTACATCAAGGGGGAGGGAGGGGACAGGTTGGCGTGTGAGGTACATCAAGGGGGAGGGAGGGGACAGGTTGGCGTGTGAGGTACATCAAGGGGGTAGGGAGGGGACAGGTTGGCGTGTGAGGTTCATCAAGGGGGAGGGAGGGGATAGGTTGGCGTGTGAGGTGCATCAAGGGGAAGGGAGGGGATAGGTTGGGGTGTGAGGTACATCAAGGGGGAGGGAGGGGACAGGTTGGCGTGTGAGGTACATCAAGGGGGAGGGAGGGGACAGGTTGGTGTGTGAGGTACATCAAGGGGAAGGGAGGGGACAGGTTGGCGTGTGAGGTGCATCAAGGGGAAGGGAGGGGACAGGTTGGGTTGTGAGGTACATCAAGGGGGAGGGAGGGGACAGGTTGGCGTGTGAGGTACATCAAGGGGGTAGGGAGGGGACAGGTTGGGGTGTGAGGTACATCAAGGGGGAGGGAGGGGACAGGTTGGCGTGTGAGGTACATCAAGGGGGAGGGAGGGGACAGGTTGGCGTGTGAGGTACATCGAGGGGGAAGGGAGGGGACAGGTTGGCGTGTGAGGTACATCAAGGGGAAGGGAGGGGACAGGTTGGCGTGTGAGGTACATCAAGGGGAAAGAGGGAGGGGAGGTACAGGCTTAAACAATTTGGCGTGTGAGGTACATCAAGGGGGAGGGAGGGGACAGGTTGGCGTGTGAGGTACAAGGGAGGAAGGGAGGGGACAGGTTGGCGTGTGAGGTACATCAAGGGGGAGGGAGGGAACTGGTTGGCGTGTGAGGTACATCAAGGGGGAGGGAGGGGATAGGTTGGCGTGTGAGGTACGTCAAGGGGAAGGGAGGGGACAGGTTGGCGTGTGAGGTACATCAAGGGGGAGGGAGGGGACAGGTTGGCGTGTGAGGTACATCAAGGGGGAGGGAGGGGACAGGTTGGCGTGTGAGGTACAAGGGAGGAAGGGAGGGGACAGGTTGGCATGTGAGGTACATCAAGGGGGAGGGAGGGGACAGGTTGACGTGTGAGGTACATCAAGGGGGAGGGAGGGGACAGGTTGGCGTGTGAGGTACATCAAGGGGGTAGGGAGGGGACAGGTTGGCGTGTGAGGTTCATCAAGAGGGAGGGAGGGGATAGGTTGGCGTGTGAGGTGCATCAAGGGGAAGGGAGGGGATAGGTTGGGGTGTGAGGTACATCAAGGGGGAGGGAGGGGACAGGTTGGCGTGTGAGGTACATCAAGGGGGAGGGAGGGGACAGGACAGGTTGCGTGTGAGGTTCATCAAGGGGGAGGGAGGGGATAGGTTGGCGTGTGAGGTGCATCAAGGGGAAGGGAGGGGATAGGTTGGGGTGTGAGGTACATCAAGGGGGAGGGAGGGGACAGGTTGGCGTGTGAGGTACATCAAGGGGGAGGGAGGGGACAGGTTGGCGTGTGAGGTGCATCAAGGGGGAGGGAGGGGACAGGTTGGCGTGTGAGGTTCATCAAGGGGGAGGGAGGGGACAGGTTGGCATGTGAGGTACAAGGGAGGAAGGGAGGGGACAGGTTGGCGTGTGAGGTACATCAAGGGGGTAGGGAGGGGACAGGTTGGCGTGTGAGGTCATCAAGGGGGAGGGAGGGGATAGGTTGGCGTGTGAGGTGCATCAAGGGGAAGGGAGGGGATAGGTTGGGGTGTGAGGTACATCAAGGGGGAGGGAGGGGACAGGTTGGCGTGTGAGGTACATCAAGGGGGAGGGAGGGGACAGGTTGGCGTGTGAGGTTCATCAAGGGGGAGGGAGGGGATAGGTTGGCATGTGAGGTGCATCAAGGGGAAGGGAGGGGATAGGTTGGGGTGTGAGGTACATCAAGGGGGAGGGAGGGGACAGGTTGGCGTGTGAGGTACATCAAGGGGGAGGGAGGGGACAGGTTGGCGTGTGAGGTACAAGGGAGGAAGGGAGGGGACAGGTTGGCGTGTGAGGTACATCAAGGGGGAGGGAGGGGACAGGTTGGAATGTGAGGTACAAGGGAGGAAGGGAGGGGACAGGTTGGCGTGTAAGGTACATCAAGGGGGAGGGAGGGGACAGGTTGGCGTGTGAGGTTCATCAAGGGGGAGGGAGGGGATAGGTTGGCGTGTGAGGTACATCAAGGGGATAGGGAGGGGCTATACTAGTACAATGGTGCCCAGGCTCCCGAAGATGTGGATGAAAACCTCGGTGATTATGTACGAGATATCTTATTGGGTAGCCTGTGGACGATGTTTTGAAAAATTTTTTTATTGGCAGCTCCAGAATAATTGTCGATTGATCGTGCACATGAAGAAAGACCTTCATTTGACTGAGTCAGAGCTTAAACAATTCCAGGAAAGACTTGGTAATTATTCTCTATTTATCTGTACACTGAGAACAAAAGATCAGTTCAATCACTGAGGCAAGACACACGTTTTCAGCGTACACCTCTGCAATTTGTTGCACGCAATATTACACAAGTAACGTCACATACATGACAGTGGTATACACACAGCAGACATATTTGCAACAACAGAGCACGCAATTTTCCACAGATCTGCCTGTACACAATTTTGACAAGTGTAATTTCTAATTCAGCTGAGGAAGAAAGTAACGCGGTCCAACTGCAAGAAGAGATGATGTATGTGAGGAGTGAACACACGGTCGCTGTACAAAACCTTAAAGCTGATCACGAGAATACACTGGAATCACTGCGATATTCCTTGAACAAACAGTACGCTGAACAACATGTCAAAGGTACTGACACTATCACAGGCAATAACTAGTAAACACTGACACTACCACAGGCAATAACTAGTAAACACTGACACTATCACAGGCAATAACTAGTAAACACTGACACTACCACAGGCAATAACTAGTAAACACTGACACTACCACAGGCAATAACTAGTAAACACTGACACTATCACAGGCAATAACTAGTAAACACTGACACTACCACAGGCAATAACTAGTAAACACTGACACTACCACAGGCAATAACTAGTAAACACTGACACTACCATAGGCAATAACTAGTAAACACTGACACTACCACAGGCAATAACTAGTAAACACTGACACTACCACAGGCAATAACTAGTAAACACTGACACTACCACAGGCAATAACTAGTAAACACTGACACTACCACAGGCAATAACTAGTAAACACTGACACTACCACAGGCAATAACTAGTAAACACTGACACTACCACAGGCAATAACTAGTAAACACTGACACTACCACAGGCAATAACTAGTAAACACTGACACTACCACAGGCAATAACTAGTAAACACTGACACTACCACAGGCAATAACTAGTAAACACTGACACTACCACAGGCAATAACTAGTAAACACTGACACTACCACAGGCAATAACTAGTAAACACTGACACTACCACAGGCAATAACTAGTAAACACTGACACTACCATAGGCAATAACTAGTAAACACTGACACTACCACAGGCAATAACTAGTAAACACTGACACTACACAGGCAATAACTAGTAAACACTGACACTATCACAGGCAATAACTACACTGACACTACCACAGGCAATAACTAGTAAACACTGACACTACCACAGGCAATAACTAGTAAACACTGACACTACCACAGGCAATAACTAGTAAACACTGACACTACCACAGGCAATAACTAGTAAACACTGACACTACCACAGGCAATAACTAGTAAACACTGACACTACCACAGGCAATAACTAGTAAACACTGACACTACCACAGGCAATAACTAGTAAACACTGACACTACCACAGGCAATAACTAGTAAACACTGACACTACCACAGGCAATAACTAGTAAACACTGACACTACCACAGGCAATAACTAGTAAACACTGACACTACCACAGGCAATAACTAGTAAACACTGACACTACCACAGGCAATAACTAGTAAACACTGACACTACCATAGGCAATAACTAGTAAACACTGACACTACCACAGGCAATAACTAGTAAACACTGACACTACCACAGGCAATAACTAGTAAACACTGACACTACTACACTGACACTACCACAGGCAATAACTAGTAAACACTGACACTACCACAGGCAATAACTAGTAAACACTGACACTATCACAGGCAATAACTAGTAAACACTGACACTACCACAGGCAATAACTAGTAAACACTGACACTACCACAGGCAATAACTAGTAAACACTGACACTGACTACCACAGGCAATAACTAGTAAACACTGACACTACCACAGGCAATAACTAGTAAACACTGACACTACCACAGGCAATAACTAGTAAACACTGACACTATCACAGGCAATAACTAGTAAACACTGACACTACCACAGGCAATAACTAGTAAACACTGACACTACCACAGGCAATAACTAGTAAACACTGACACTACCACAGGCAATAACTAGTAAACACTGACACTATCACAGGCAATAACTAGTAAACACTGACACTACCACAGGCAATAACTAGTAAACACTGACACTACCACAGGCAATAACTAGTAAACACTGACACTACCACAGGCAATAACTAGTAAACACTGACACTACCACAGGCAATAACTAGTAAACACTGACACTACCACAGGCAATAACTAGTAAACACTGACACTACCACAGGCAATAACTAGTAAACACTGACACTACCACAGGCAATAACTAGTAAACACTGACACTACCACAGGCAATAACTAGTAAACACTGACACTACCACAGGCAATAACTAGTAAACACTGACACTACCACAGGCAATAACTAGTAAACACTGACACTACCACAGGCAATAACTAGTAAACACTGACACTACCATAGGCAATAACTATTTGTGGCTATATAGTATAAAAATAGAATATAGTATTCGTGCGTCTTTTTTAGATGGGCTTCCTGTGGTTTAGTGCGCGGATGAGGTATTGTTTTTGGGCTTCCTGTGGCGCTTCGCACGGAAGATCAAGATCCGCGATCAGGGATTCAGCACTTTCTACCACAGGAAGCCCATCAAAAAGACGCGCGCATAAGAAACAGTTGGTCTGCCTGTGGCATTACCCATGAACCATCAGTAGGGTTTGGTAATTTTATCAGGGGGGGGGGGGGGGGGTGTTAGTACGTTAGTCTTAGGTTGCTTCTTTACACAGCGAATGAAGAGCACGTCAAAGAACTGCTAGAACTTAACAAAGTCCACGAAGAGAAGGTACACTTGTTTAATTTATGTTGATTATGATGTCGATGATGAAGATATCGATGATGATGACGATATCGATGATGATGACGATATCGATGATGATGATGATGACGATATCGATGATGATGATGATGACGATATCGATGATGATGATGATGACGATATCGATGATGATAACGATATCGATGATGATGATGATGACGATATCGATGATGATGATGATGACGATATCGATGATGATGATGATGACGATATCGATGATGATAACGATATCGATGATGATGATGATGACGATATCGATGATGATGACGATATCGATGATGATGACGATATCGATGATGATGACGATATCGATGATGATGATGACGATATCGATGATGATGACGATATCGATGATGATGATGATGACGATATCGATGATGATGATAACGATATCGATGATGACGATATCGATGATGATGACGATATCGATGATGATGATGATGACGATATCGATGATGATGATGATGACGATATCGATGATGATAACGATATCGATGATGATGATGATGACGATATCGATGATGATGATGACGATATCGATGATGATGACGATATCGATGATGATGACGATATCGATGATGGTGATGATGATGTGATGATGATGATGACGATATCGATGACGATATCGATGATGATGATGACGATATCGATGATGATGATGATGACGAAATCGATGATGATGACGATATCGATGATGATGACGATATCGATGATGATGACGATATCGATGATGGTGATGACGATATCGATGATGATGACGATATCGATGACGGTGATGACGATATCGATGATGATGACGATATCGATGATGGTGATGATGATGATGATGTGATGACGATATCAATGATGATGACGATATCGATGATGATGACGATGATGGTGATGATGATGACGATATCGATGATGATGATGATGACGATATCGATGATGGTGATGATGATGATGACGATATCGATGATGATGATGATGACGATATCGATGATGGTGATGATGATGATGATGTGATGATGATGACGATATCGATGATGATGATGATGACGATATCGATGATGATGAAGATCAAATTTTCAGGAAGCAGAAATAGAAAAGCGCCACGGCGAAACTGTAGCCGAAGTGAACGAGAAATACGAAGATGAGATCGTCGAACTGGAAAGCAAGCATTCTCAGCATGTGGACGGTAAGCCGTGTGAAGCTATATGTCGTCGTGCACGTGATATTGCCACGCCCATATAGCGTTCCATTTCTCACATGACACGTGTTTGATATTCCTAACAGAACTCCTTGAAGAACATCAAGTTGAGATCGAGACCATCAAGACAGACTACGAGGAACAGCATGGTGGTCTTGAGGTAAGAATAGACACCGCTGTACTCCTTGTGAGCGTCTGTTGTCAAGGCGTACAGCGGTTATATCTAACAACTCGAAACCTGAGTATTGTTGCTTGTAGTCATATTATCGACCATTTTGATGACGAGCTTTGCTCTTTTGTACTTTAGTCTAAAATGTTCACTGTGACAAACGAGTGTACCTCACTAAACATGAAACTACAAAGGTTACAGGAAGAGACAGAGAGAGATATCGAGACCAGAATACAGGTATGGTGATGATGATGATGACAATAATAATGTTGGCAAGTAATGATGATATCGATGATGATGTCATTGTAAGTTGGTATGAATGATGATGATGATGATTAATTAGAGTGAAGACGATGATGATGATGATGATGATGACCATGGTAGAGCTGGACTACCTCTATTAAGCTGTCACCCTCTATTAATCGGTCACCCTCTATTAAGCGGTCACCCTCTATTAAGCGGTCACCCTCTATTAAGCGGTCACCCTCTATTAAGCGGTCACCCTCTATTAAGCGGTCACCCTCTATTAAGCTGCCAACCCTCTATTAATCGGTCACCCTCTATTAAGCGGTCACCCTCTATTAAGCGGTCACCCTCTATTAAGCGGTCACCCTCTATTAATCGGTCACCCTCTATTAAGCGGTCACCATCTATTAAGCGGTCACCCTCTATTAAGCGGTCACCCTCTATTAAGCTGTCACCCTCTATTAATCGGTCACCCTCTATTAAGCGGTCACCCTCTATTAAGCGGTCACCCTCTATTAAGCGGTCACCCTCTATTAAGCTGTCACCCTCTATTAATCGGTCACCCTCTATTAAGCGGTCACCCTCTATTAAGCGGTCACCCTCTATTAAGCGGTCACCCTCTATTAAGCGGTCACCCTCTATTAAGCTGTCACCCTCTATTAAGCGGTCACCCTCTATTAAGCGGTCACCCTCTATTAAGCGGTCACCCTCTATTAAGCGGTCACCCTCTATTAAGCTGTCACCCTCTATTAATCGGTCACCCTCTATTAAGCGGTCACCATCTATTAAGCGGTCACCCTCTATTAATCGGTCACCATCTATTAAGCGGTCACCATCTATTAAGCGGTCACCCTCTATTAAGCGGTCACCCTCTATTAAGCGGTCACCATCTATTAAGCGGTCACCATCTATTAAGCGGTCACCCTCTGTTAAGCGGTCACCCTCTGTTAAGCGGTCACCCTCTATTAAGCGGTCACTTTCACTCAAATTCCCGGAAATCGGTCCCCATACTTACTGTAAACTTGACCACTATTAAAGGGGGACTCTGACGAAAATCGTTCGAAATTTAATTGAGCTGAAACTTCATTGAATAATTCTTCAAGGGTCTGATAATCACTAGTTAAAATCTTTTTTCGATATTCCAAAGGGAAGTACAGTATTTTTAGGTGGTGTCAGTGACGTCATCTACTCAACCCAACATTCAGCTCCATACATTTATTTGTATTTTGTGATCAAAATATCTCAATGTTTTGTTCAGATAACAGCTCTGCATTGAAGAAAGCTGGTCAGACAATCAATCCTAAGCACAAATAATGTAAGAAAACTCCTTCACCCAAACTTTTAGCTTCATAGAAATAAAATAATTCAAGAAACTAAACACAAAGAAATGTATGGAGCGAAGCTGTATTGATTGTTTGGGTTGAGTAGATGACATCACTGACACTTCTAAAGATTCATAAAAATGTAATACTTCCCATAGGAATTTTGAGAAAACACATTAACCAGTAATTGTATGGCTCTTTGAGAATATTTCAGTGAAGTTTCAGGTCAAATAAATTTCGAATGATTTTCGTCAGAGTCCCCCTTTAAGCGGTCACCTCTATCAAGCGGTCAGTTGGCTATGTCCCGAGTTTGACTGTATCATTCTGGTGATGTCAGTGTGGTGTTACACGGTAATTCATCATGCGGCATTTCTCGCGCAACAACAAATTCCCAACGTACCACCGCCTCACGTGTTGATGGATCTGGTAATGGTGATCAACAACTTTTTTGTTGGATGATTGTTGTGTTACGTCATAGGAAGCAATCGAGAAGTACAAAGCTCTACCAAATGAACTTGAAAGCATGAAATGTGTGTTAGACATGAAGAACGAGGAGAATAAACATCTGAAGAAAGAAAAGATGGAAGCGCAAATGGAGGTAAAAAAGTGAACACGTTTTGCTTGAAACATGCTCTGTGCTCGCGTGTATAATTGCATGTCTGCGGGCGCGTTTTGCGGGACGCGCACAAGGAGCCCAACATAATACTTATTGTGCGCGCGCGATCTTCCACAGGAAACCCATCAAAAAAAGACGCGCGCGTATATTTTGTTATATTGCATGGGCTGTAGTGCACTCCCAGCAGCAACAATCCGTACACGTGATATGAAGTGGCCTATGATTATAATGAGACATATCACTGATATTTTTAGTTGGATCACCTTCGTAACGTTACTGAAAGAATGAAGAAGCTCGAACACGAGAATGAATCGCTGTCATTTGTTGTGGAAAACAAGTCTAAATTTGAAAGGTAAAAGTAATATACTGGAGTATATAAAACTGGGAATGTTATATCGTTCTCCATTGTCATTGCACAAACATTGAGCCGAAAGAGAGAACGTCAACTTTTGAAGACGACAATGCATATCTTCTATCTTCTGCTAATATTAGGAGAATTTGTAGTTGTCAAAAGTAAAAGCATTGTCTTGAAAATATTTCAATATTTATGGCTGGAGTCGTAAGCTTAACTAACATCACGGAAACTCTCTCCCAGGCAACTCTCCGTGGAACACGAGCAGTTGAAGACCACCCTGGATCGAGAATCCAAGAAGCTTAAACGTCTGTCACTCGAGAACGAAGAACTCCAGTGGAAACTCTACAACACTCCCAGTCCTACCGAGGAAACAGCATCTTCTGATTTCAGCGTCAATGGCTCCCCAACGAGACGACGAAGCTTTAGACTGTCGTCTTGTTCACATGACGTTGATACCATTAATGAGTAGCGTGTGCCCTGTTCGTACCACAGGGAGCCCAAGCATAAATTCAGTAAAAAAATGAAATTGGAAATAAAGTATTTTTTTCCCCTATACACCTTTGTTGTCTGTTAATTTAACCTGCCTGGTGATTTTTTTGCCGAATTTTTTTTCTCTCGGCAGGTTAAGTTAACAGACAACAAAGGTGTATAGGGGGGAAAATACTTTATTTCCAATTTTATTTTTTTACTGAATTTATGCTTGGGCTCCCTGTGTTTGTACGGTACAAGAAGAAAAACCTCCAGCAATTCCACCCCAAACACTTTCTCAACCGTATTTATGAACAGACGCGTGTTTTCACTATTACTGCATGTATATAGATTCAAAGGAATAGATCAAATAGTACTGTTGACCAGATAACTAAATGTATCTCCAAAACTAAAATTTAGTTTTGCAAAAATTGGGAACAATTTAGGATGTAAATTTGAATTGTGTTCTGTGCGACCACATCAAATAGTAACATAGTTTAATTATGAAGATGAAATAATGATAACCATGATGTTGGTAATGTGAATAATGCTAGTGCAGTATTAGCTAGATATGTAAATAGTCGATTACAATAGGACTAGTGAAGTCTTAGCAAGTAAGGGTGCGTTCGATTGACCCGCACGCTGAATAGCGCCGACTCATTCGAACGATATACCAACTCAGAAACCGCAAAATAATTGTTCAATATCAAAAAGTTATTGATTCTGAAACTGTGGCAAAACAAGAGTTTACACCCGCCATCTTGTCAGCCGCATTATCCCGAGTAGATAACGTCGAATAGAGAACCAATCAGATTGCACGATGTATGTAGGTTCATGAGTTGGTAGAGATAGAGAACCAATCAGATTGCACGATGTATGTAGGTTCATGAGTTGGTAGAGAGAGAGAACCAATCAGATTGCACGATGTATGTAGGTTCATGAGTTGGTAGAGAGAGAGAACCAATCAGATTGCACGATGTATGTAGGTTCATGAGTTGGTAGAGAGAGAGAACCAAACCATCAGATTGCACGATGTATGTAGGTTCATGAGTTGGTAGAGAGAGAGAACCAATCAGATTGTACGATGTATGTAGGTTCATGAGTTGGTAGAGAGAGAGAACCAATCAGATTGCACGATGTATGTAGGTTCATGAGTTGGTAGAGAGAGAGAACCAATCAGATTGCACGATGTATGTAGGTTCATGAGTTGGTAGAGAGAGAGAACCAATCAGATTGCACGATGTATGTAGGTTCATGAGTTGGTAGAGAGAGAGAAACCAATCAGATTGCACGATGTATGTAGGTTCATGAGTTGGTAGAGATAGAGAACCAATCAGATTGCACGATGTATGTAGGTTCATGAGTTGGTAGAGATAGAGAACCAATCAGATTGCACGATGTATGTAGGTTAAAGGCCAATCGAACGCACCCTAATACGAACCCCAGTCACTCCCTCTATTGAGAGAAAATCTATTTGCTTTGCTATGATTTGTCTCATTGAAAAACGCTTGTTGAGGAATCAAAATAATTCCGATTTTAAATCCTGTTGTACTCCTTGACGAAAGACGTAATTCAGTGTAAATTAGTCGACCAGAGATTCCTTGGGTGCGACTGTCACGGCACGAATGGTATCGAAGTCCTCTATTTTTTTAAATATTGATTTTTATTTTTATTTCGAGCTGTTTTGCATGGATTTTCTCTTGTACTTTATTCTGTAAATTATGCCGTATTCTTAATTCTCTAATGTATTATGGTAATACGAAGAACTGTCCAACCAAATAAACAAGTAACCGTGTGGTTTATGTGAGTGTAATTATTGTCACAAGTGACGCAAGCATACGGGGTGTTACGTCACTGAAAATGGGCCTGATACAAGCATCAACGAGAACGCAATTACACAAGTTTCTTAGAGTACAAACCATATGTCCGTGAAATAGTACTACAGTCAACTCTCTCGTAAGCGGACACCCTCGGGAATTGAAAAAAGTGTCCGTTAGTGGAGCTGTCCGCTTATGAGAACTATTCCCGTAAGCGGACACCAAAGAAAAATAGGGTGGATGTCCGCTTACGGGAGAGATAATTACGTTTTAATCGGTAGAGAAAAATAGCAACTGAACCGTACACCTTGCTTCCCCGCGGACAAATGGAGATTTGACAAAACCGATCCCCACTGTTCTGTTGCTCTGTAAAAGGTCATATTTTTGTTGATTTATTGCAAATTAAAGACAAATTCCATTGCCGAAAGTCCATTATTACATGGTGTGTCCGCTTACGAGAGAGCGTAAATAAAAGAAAAATCCAATTTTCATTTTCAAAAGTGTCCGCGTCCGCTTACGAGAGAGTGTCCGCTTACGGGAATGTGTAAATACAGAGTTTGACTGGAAGGTAAAACGGGGATTTGAAAAGGTGTCCGTAAGTAGAGCTGTCCGCTTACGAGAGTGTCCGTTAGCGGAGAGTTGACTGTATTACTAAATAGTACTAAATAGTGTTATCTCTATTGTTTCATCAGTGCTATTTAGTACTAATTAGTTATTTAGTTTTCAAGCTTTTCTAATTTGCACTCTAGTACTATTACTAAATAGTACTAAATAGTGTTATCTCTATTGTTTTCTATTGTTTCATCAGTGCTATTTAGTACGAATTAGTTAGTACTGTTTCACGGACATATGCACTCTATGCTTGCTAATGATGCAATAGAACATGTAAATAAACGAGCTACAGAAGAAGTAGTCGGTTGGTGCAACTTAGCACGTAATATTGCTGACAGTCCATGCCTGTCAATCTCTGCATGTACTTTGTTGCGCGCATGTACTTTGTTGCGCGCAATCAGATGGACACGACACAATAATCAGTTCAATTCCGAAACATCCAAAGACGTCCAGTGCGTCTGATAACGTCATCCTTCTACCATCACCCAAACGCTGGACTCTCCTTTCCGCTTAATTCTCTTTTTTATTTGGCTTCCTTTTTTCCCCGCGATTGCATGACCTTAATTTTGACTGCTTTATGACTTTGAACTCGGAACCCACCGGACATTAAAGAAGAAATGCGAAAAAATAAAATGGGACGATTATTTCGAGACATTCTGAGAAGCTGAGAAATCGAATCGACTTACGTAAAGGGTGAAGATTTCGGCCCCGCCCGCGCTATCCCGGTGCTATATAAAACTAGGTCCTAACCAAAAGGCCAGTAAACCGTCTGATCAAAGCAGTCGTCCTCTATTATCTCTATATTGAAATTATTGTGATATTTGTGAAAACTATCAAAATGTCCATTTTAGATTACATTGGAATGGTTTCCCATTACAAAGGGACCATTTAATACAACTCAAGACATTAGAAACAACTGTATTTTGTTGGAGAAATGTTCATTTACAATAGTTTTCTTTGGCCTTTGGGTCAGGAAAAGCTTCTCTCACAGGCTGTAGACCATGCAATCATGAGAATGTGCCTATCATAACACACAGAGTTACGAAACAGTGTATCTGTCCCATGAAGTCTGTCCAAAACACCGAGGATACCATAGTTCTGGTTAAAACTGACAGATAATTGTAATATAGCAAGAATTAGTAAACACAATCACACAAAGCTGGTGAAATATATAGTAACGTATATACAGTATACGACGCTCAATCCAGCTCAATCATCTGCCGATATGGCGACAATTCAGTAGTTTTATCATGTGACCAGATCCAGATCAGACAGAAGTACATTTGGTGGCCACACTTCTTCACGTGAGACTTAATTTAAAAAATCATAATACTTACTTGAGATGATGGAAATCGTGAGCCTCAGGAGACGGGAGATACGGGAAATGATAACCACTGTGTGAGATGTTGGTTGATGTAATGGCTACAAAGAACCAAAGCCATGCAGTGGCAATGTGTGATCCCATCAGAAATGGTCCTAACATGATGGGAGAGAGGTTGGCGATTAAGTGTTCCAATGGATGTGCATAGATAGATATGATACCAACAGGTGCCGTCCATTCATGGTGCTTCTTGTGGAAGTACTTGTAAATCTTAGGGTGATGGAACAACCTGTTAAAACACACAGCTTAATTCTTTATTCTTCTTCTAGACCAGTGTGACCCTGGAAATATGCTCTGCATAAACAGCAGTTTCGGTTTCAGTTTATTTTTTTTATTATTATTTGCAATGCATTGAGCCTTGGAGAAAACTTTGATTTTTTGATCAGAGTTGATCACTGATGATGATGATGATGATGATGATGAAGACTTTATTTCAAGAGGGTAAACACATAAAAGTGAAATACACTTACAAACTTGTGGCCCTCATGATCACAGTTTTAGTATGGACCTCTCGCTGGACCACCATCAATGTTTGATATCGGAGCACTGATGGGGGGAGGGTGGGGGAGGGTGTAGAGGGTGCAACAGCACCCGCCCTGCATGTAAGAACATTTACAAGTAAAGGTGTACAGATGTGAAACATTATCCTTTTTATTGGTACATGTATATTAATTATTCTTATTATTCTTATTATTATTCTTATTATTATTATTATTCAGATTATTATTAAATTTATATTTAATTATATTTAATATAAATTTATATTAAATTTATATTAAATTTATATTCAGATTATTATTGTTATTATTATTATTATTTTTATTATTATTATTATTGTTATTATTATTATTATTCAGATTATTATTGTTATTATTATTATTATTATTATTATTATTATTATTATTATTATTATTATTATTATTATTATTATTATTATTATTATTATTATTATTATTATTATTAGTATTATTATTATTATTATTAGAAACATACCTGTGAGAATAATAAAATACAAACTCCAAGACAAGTGCAAACACGGCAATTTCAAACAAGACGCACTGAAATGTTGGTAGCTCAGAACCAAAAGGCATCCCACGCCAAACAAAGAGCTTATATACAGCAATAGAGAAGAGAAAACCAACAACTTGATTGAGGAGTACACATTTGATCGACTTTGTAAGCTTGGCTCTATCAACCTGAATATTAATAAAAGCAAAAACATTTAGAGTTCTTCACTCGTTAAGGATTATAGGCACTGGTTGTGGGTTTCCGCCCTGTCCCGGCCCTGTCCCGGTCCTGTCCCGGTCCTGCATTTCCCGGGAATACAGGCTCAAGTCGAAAGCTCAGTAATAGAGTAATTAACAATTGGCCCTTTGCAGGATTACGATCACGTGGTTGCACTGACTGGCAAAAAAATCTGACTTTATTTATTTGAAGAATCTTACATGATATCAGTAGTGACAGTAGAGAAATGTTTGAAATGCTATTTTTCAACCTCCAGTTGATTGTCGATCTTTCTCAATCAACGTCTCAAAGTTTGTTAATTTGCCAGTCAGCAGAGCAGTTCCCATGGGATCTTCAGTTCAAATCATTCGTTATTCAAGCGATATATTGGCATGTGACTGTAAACTGAAAAGGGCCTAATGCTGAGTTCACTATTTGACTCATAGAAAATGAGAACGATTAGGACGAGTATGAAAACTTCTAATAAAGTATTCGAAAATAAAAGAGTGATAGTTATTGGCGATTTTGACGTTTGTTCGTAGTTCATCAAAAAATCAGTATAAAAATACCCCAAATACATGTCGTATGGACACCTCCCAAAAGGAACAAGTACACCAAACAAGTCCAAAAATAATAATCTGAAGTCCAAAAAAAAAAAGTCTGAAGTCCATGGCCCCTCTCGTCCATCGTAGTTGAGAGATGATTTTACGCGCTGTGATTGGTTCCGTACCGTAGGTTTCCCATTCATACGAACGACTCTAACTTTATGCATGTGTCATGGCTTACTGTTGTTTTTTGTTCGTTTTGAATCTTGTATTTTAAAGCCCAGTTTGGTTTAGTGATATCAATGTATAGAAAACAACAACCAACAGACCAATATATACCAGATGTAACAATATTTGTACCTGAATGACAATAACAATAACAATAATAATAATAGTGATATCAATGCATAGAAAACAACAACCAACAGACCAATATGTACCAGATGTAACAATATTTGTACCTGAATGACAATAACAATAACAATAATAATAATAGTGATATCAATGCATAGAAAACAACAACCAACAGACAAATATGTACCAGATGTAACAATATTTGTATCTGAATGACAATGGAAATTTAGGATAGGGGTGTGCCCCCGGGATGTCGAAACCCTGACCCTATTTAAGGATGAAGAATTGGAAAATTCATACCCTTTTCAAGGATTTGTCACTGACATATAGACCCAATTTAAGGAAAAAGTTATAGTATTCATTTGGAAATCGCTAATATCAGAAGTGCATACGCTGGCTGTTACGCTAAGCGGATTTTTTAGTCAATATAAAAAAGTGTACCCAAATTAAAGATCGAATATTTTATTTTATGGTGAAAAAGCAAAATATGGTACCTCATTTAAGGATCTGGAGGTTCAAAAACCATACCCTATTTGGGGGCACATACCTATATAGCATATATATATATGGGAGTACCCCCCCCCCCCCCCCCCCCGGGTTCTACAGAAAGCCCGACTAATTAGTGATTAATAGTCAGATCAAAACAAAAGAAACCAATGGAATTAGTGTCTAGTAATATCTACTTGGCTAATATCTGTTTCACGGGTTAAGTACCACCACTCCGTCCAGTAAAAAAAAAAAACTAAAAAAGGAAAGCAAAACTGCCGTTGCCTTCCTGAGACCGGGCCCGTGGAGGGGGAGCGAGGGGCTTAATTTGTAGGACTAGAGTCCCACCACTTTTTTGTCCACAGGTAGTAACATGTTCAAGGAAATTTAAAAGAATGGTATCGCCATTGCGACCGGCCTTGTACGAAAGAAACATTTTAGGCCCATCACTGTTAAGCTTGCTCCGCGGACCCTGTCGAAGCATTATCAGCCGATATCCCAGCCGTCAGATCAGAAGGGGTTTATATATTTACTGTGAGTACACCCCTAGGGGCCCATGTATATAGAAACATAAATTAATGGGAAATTTAAGCTAAAGTTTAAAAAAACGTCCAATGACTCACCAAAGGTAAAAAGGATGAAGTCATTTCCACCCACACTTGACAAAACTTCAAAGGCTCCCCATAGCTTTTGCCTGTTATGGACAATAGCTTAGCCACTATTACTTTTAATTTTTTGTTCACTTTTTTAATCTTACCATGTTACTGTGTTTCTTGTTGCAGCAAGATAAATAAGTGCAGTTCCAAGAATGAAGGCTGTCTTGTTTATGGATTCAGTCAGTGATTTAGTCTATAAACAAAAACACAACGAGGTATATGCAAAAACATTAAAAATCGGCCATTATCTAAAAAATATTTTCTTTCAAATTTATACGGAGCTAGCTGCTCGTCACGCAACGCTGTGAGGAAGGAGCGTTGCGTAACGAGACGGATGTATAAAAGAGACTAGCCGCCTGCATAGCTAGAAAGGAGGGGTGAGGGACATTCTCGTGCCCAGAGCCCACTCGTCATTTGACAAACCAAATGAGGAGAGGGCTCTGGGTACGAGAATGGGGCGAGGGGAAGAGAAGGGGAGGGGAGGGGAGGGGAGGGGAAAGGGGACTGGGGAAGGAGGGGGAGGGGAGACGTACCTTGGATGGTTTGGTGCTATGTTTTTTGGCTTTGGCCCAGTCTGGTACAAGAACGCGTGAGTGTTCTACTTCTGTCATAGTTATGAGGAAAAATAAATCTGGAATAATAAATATAACATAGAATGTATTATTATAGTTGCAGCATGGCTATATGCATAATGCACCACCGAAATGCTATAAAACAAACAAAAACAATTCAATGCAATTCATTTCACATTAATCAAACAGAGGAATATTTGGACATGCTGTGTACCAATGATCTTCTTCCAACAAACAAGAGAAACAAACAATACAGAATATTTCAGGGCCGTACAGGGGCAGGGGCAGGGAGGGCAGTTGCCCCCCCCCCCCCCCCCCCCCCCCCCCCCCCCCCCCCCCCCCCCCCCCCCCCCCCCCCCCCCCCCCTCCCCCCTAGCAGAGCGAAAAAGATACCAAAAAGTACTGATATCTGTACTATTTTTATTTATTTATTTGCTGTCAATACGTACTGCCCCCCCTTGGATTTTGGGTTATGTACGGCCCTGTATTTTAGCGCCAAATTAATAAAGACATGCATTTTTATTCCTTCATTGAAATCAGACATTCTCGTGCAGAACACTTGACACGCTACGCACTGTGAGCTCTGTCGTACCCTTTATGATGAGTAAAGAACACTCAGATTAATACCTGTAAATTCGAATTAGCGACTGGTCGTTTCTCCAGAGTAAGCAAAACGACAATGAGCAAATATTAAATGCAGTTCTTGGCTGCTTTTTACCATGTTTTACTAGTGTTTATGGACCGTGTTATACTTAACATCAATTCATGTTATTAAAGCTTGTAACTCTGGATAACCGAACGTTTTGACAAAAACTTTTTTAAAACGACAAACCCTGGAACAAACCCTCCAAATAGTAACAGTCTCAGAAGATAATACGATTATTTGGAGAATTAATTGAACGTTTTCAAAAGTTCAGTGAAGTTTTCTCTCGGGAATGTTTTAAGATTGTCATTCGTGACTAGAGCACATCATAACCAAATTATATCTAAAGAAAACAGTGAAATATTAGAAATACGAACAATTAAGAAACATATCAAACATATTATGAAAAACTTACCAATGAAAGCCCGCAAAATGGTCACTACACACACACCTTATAACTATTTTTAAATATCTCTGAATTACCTGCATGTACTTTATCGAACGTTAATAGAGTAATACGTATACAACTCCTATTATAGGCCCACCAAAACAAGCCCATATTTTACAATAACAGAGCGAAATCTCGCAATCTGATTGGCTCTCAGCCGTTGTCAATAAGAGTACAGACACACTGTATGACGAATCGCTCGCGCACGGAGCCAGCGCGCGTTTGAAACAGTTTTTCTTTCAAACTTTTTCCTTGTTTTTGGATAAGCACGAGAGAAGTGTAAGAGGATCGCACGCACGAGGCGTGTAGCGCACGAGTGCGACTCTAGCTTCTTGAGTGCTTAGCAGCCGACCAAGTGCATCCATAACTCGATGGACGCACAGCTGAAGCGTTGACCATTCCTTTTATAACATAGTTACTGCAAATTCAAATAAAACAATTTTATTTTCCAATTGATTTCCGAGCGCGCGCTATGCCGATGACGTGAGCGTGCGTCCATTGAGTTATGGATGCACGCTCGCGCACGCTAATTAGCCAATCAGAGCGCGCGTTATATCAATGCTATGTTATAAAAACAGATTGAAGATGGTTTTATCGTTGTCTGTACTCTTATTAACACACACTTGACGTCATAAAATGTCCAAAACTTGGCAGTGAAATCACTCGCTACGCTCGTGATTCCACTTGAGTTTTAACATTTTATGACGTCAAGTGTGTGTCAATTTAACAAATCGCAAGGGGTTTTCATTTCTGAATTTCGTTTTGAATCTCCAATCTCTCTAGCTAGTCGTTCTGACATACATGTACGATAAGTGAGGTATACATGATCTGTTATTAATATTTCAATGACCTGATTTGTTGAATTTTGTCTTTGAAAAACTAATCCAAAGTTTGTTTCTATCAGAGTTGCTGATTTGGTTGCTACATAATGTAGCAACCAAAATTCGCCAGCTCATAGGGTAAGTAGTTCAATCAATATTAATGGTTATTCATATTTTTCAATGACTCCATTTTATACATGTTAAATCTTACCGAATTGTATAAACTATTTTCATTTTCTATCAGGTGAAACGCCTTTTAAAATTGCATTCCTCCCCAAAACAATTAAATTTCTCCCCAGTAAATGATTTTTGATATTTGTAGTCCTGCATGTTTGTCCATGAAGCACTAAACTGATAAGACTTTTTCAACTTGATTCATATTTTATTTTGAACCAGCGAATGAATAGAATGTTATTTTATCCTACAGTACTGTACTGTAGATAGAAAATCAGTAATAATAATAATTTATACAAATGTACATGTACAACAAATAATAATAACATATTATTGATGTTATTAAACCTCAACAGGGAATTTTCCAAACAACGGATGGACAATAATTAATATACTTTTGCATTGCCATTCACAAAATAACACAATTCTAATGCGCTCTCTGATTGGTTAGCTACTGAGAAAACAAACCCAGTACACTGATGCTTTGTCGTATTTTACTTGATCACCACAGGCACAAGTTTGGTTCAGATAAAACGAACGCTGATTGGCTGTTCAAACCATTTTTGATGTAAGGAGAAGTTAGCATTTGATTTGGCTACTAAAGTTGCATAAATTCATCTTCAATATAATTTTGTGTCTCGTTATTTTACAAAACAAATAGAAAATGTTTTCCCATGTTTACATAGTCTGCCATAATCACTCTACCATCATTTGATGCCAAGCCTGACATAGATGACCAAGATGATGACATACATCACCTTCGCTTAATACATCATCTCAGACTATTTCAGCTTTAAATCTATACACGTTACATTTTCTATAATTTTATTTCATTCATATTTATATATATATACATAAATATTTCCTTTTTATATATCTATTTGTAAATGTAATTATGTCTTAATTATGTGTCCCCGATTAGTGTACCACTTGTGGTATGCTAGAAGTCATGACACGTTAATAAAGTTTATGTATGTGTATACTCAATAGAAGGGAAGATACTTCAATATTATTTTGCTCCTGGAAGAGTATTCCTTCCATCCTGCACATAAGGCAACACCTCAAGGAGGGGGGGGGGGGGAGGGGGGGGGGACTCCATTATAAAAGGGGGTAGGGATACGTGCTCGTTGGAAATTTTGAAAATGACCCCTAAAAGGGACCTGAGTCTTGTCTTGGTGAGCGTGGCAGCGAATATTTTTACCCCTAAAAGGGACCAATTTAAAAAGTCATTTTAATAGTATAAAAGGCACTAGCATCAAACGCCTTCCACTCTTACAAGTTTAAGACAATGTTGTCATATAACTCTTTAAGCTATTTTTAAAGAACGTTTTTAAATATCGCTGTTGATTGAATACCCTAAAAGGGACCGGAAAACTCTATTGGTGGTCATTTTTATTTCTGACACCCGAAGTGGGACCAAAACACGGAAAAAAAAACACTAAAAGGGACGACGAGCATCCCCGCCACTTTGGTATCGGAGTCCCCCCCCCCCCCCCCCCCCCCCCCCCCAATATCAGAATAAGATGGGGATTACTGGTGATATAAATGACATTTGTATTTATAATTCAGTATTATTACATGTCTGCTGTACACCTATTATCGAAATATTGTATTGTATTAAACAAGACATATAGGCCATTTAAAAAATTGTCAGTGGTTAACATTGTACATATTATTATATATAAATATATCTATTTTTTTCAAGTAGTACTCATAGGCTTTAATTAGCATTCTAAGTGCTCTGATCATTGCTATGGATAGTGGCACTATATAAAATGTATTATTATTATTATTAAGATGATGAAAAATATGTGTTTGTATTCTGTCCTTCATGGTGATTATAAGGTAAAGATTTAGATAATAAATTAATTTCATAATAGTTGTACAATATAATATATTAATTATTGTATTAAAAGTTATTCTTCGACAACAAAATCAGAACACTGATTTGCTTTTGTGGATTAGAGAGGATCTGAAATGCAATAAACAAAAAGATAGGTCATTTAGAGCACAATTAAACATTAAACAAGTTTTGAAGTCGGAAAAACACATGCATGTTCTGCATGTAGTGATGTACGCAGATTCATCATAAGTACATGATCATTCAGACGACTGATTGATGCATTCTAAACCAGTAAAGTATCAAGGTTTACATAAAAGAACTAATATTACTTTAAACATATTGGAATATGATAAAATATCCACACATTAACTTACTTAAGCTTACCTCCATATTACGACCAAGCGATTACTTCGATAATCCGATAATAGCTGATAATGCAGGGCGATCTTTCACGTAGCTTATATCAGGAAAGCTTACATGGCTGCCAATTAGTTTTAAAGACATGAATGGCAAAGACTTGACGCTAAAATCATGTAGAAATTCGAAATTCACGCAGTATAAAGTACAAGAGAGTTGAGTTCCCACATCTGACAGTTTGGCATCCATTTTGAATTTCCCGCAAGCCGCGCAAAAGATTCTGGGGTATTTATACGATAATATGTGTATCGCGCAAAGCATCATGGGATACCATGAATATCCTCCTTTGGGTTTTCCATTGTCTGTACTCTTATTGACAATGGATTTGACGTCACAAAATGTTCTAAACTCAAGTGGAACCAACGAGCGTAGCGAGAGTACAGACAACTCAAAACCACCTTTCAATTTGTTAATTTTAATAGCACAAGCGTTGCGCGACGAATGCATGGGTTTCTTTTATATTCATTCCTGGCAACAAATAAACTGTTGTGAACGTAATAAGAAAGTATTTTATAGCTACAGTTCTATCACGTCTCCCAACAAAAAGAAATTAAAAGCGCAAAAATTCACGAAAACGATTACGAGACCATATCGGGGATGTGACGTACAGTACCATCATAACGCGCACGTCATTTCCGGGACTGTTATTATCCAACGCAAAATATTCCATTTCTGAAATAGCTGCTGCTAGCTGACGTTTTTAAATAAAACTGTCTTTATTTTGTCTTTGTGAACATTTGATTTCGCTAAACTACAGTGGAATGCAGAACATACCACGAACAGGCCAGCTTTTGTGATCAGTGAAGGATGTCAGTTAGAGAAAATATCCTGGAGCTGATGCACAGGCAGCCCAACCATTATATTTGCATGCGCACGTCTTTTTTTGATGGGTTTCCTGTGGTAGAGCGCGCTTGCGCGATATGGTATTATATTGGGTTCCCTGTGCATAGAAATGCATAATGTTGGGATCCCTGTGTACGTCCTGCGGGACGCGCCCGCAGCAATGTGTATATTGCTGCGGGCGCGTCCCGCAGGACGCACACAGGGATCCCAACGATCCCAACATTATGCATTTCTATGCACAGGGAACCCAATATAATACGTATCGCGCGCGCGCGCTCTACCACAGGAAACCCATCAAAAAAAGACGCGCGCATGCAAATATATATTTTAAATAATCATAAACTGAGCCTCAGAAACAATGGTTGGGCTGCCTGTGGCTGAGGTAGGAGTAGTCTCCCTCGCAGCTGTCTTTAGTTCCGTCACGCGAGCGTTGTGTGACGGAACTAAAGACGGCTGCGAGGGAGACTAAGGTAGGAGCAGAGGATGCATGCTCATTCCCCGAGGGTATTTTCAGAATTATTTTTACATAAATCAGGATACTAAAGACTAACTAATAATACTAGTGGTAAAGAGACTTATTTTAACTGTTCCTTGAAAAATTCTTATAGTGCAGATTTTGACATGCTAGTCAAATTACTGACATTTTGAAACTGCAGAAACTTTTAATAGTTTTCACTTCATAATTCCATAGATATTTTGGCTATTTTAGTTCAAAGCGCTTTAATAAAATAATGATGGCCAATACCTCCTTTGACGTCACCAAATTAGCATATCATGATTTAAAACCTCTAACTCAGTAGTACGTCGGCAAAGCCCAAATCACATGACACTCCAATATTCACTTCATATTAAAGTGATTTCCATAATATAATATTTGAGCTTATAGGCACTTTAATAAATACAACTGGAACAATGATGACAATCTTTTATTCAAACAATAATATTTTTATACACACCACAATATTTATCAAGACTAATTAACCAAAAGACATAAAAATTATGAATAACATCAAATGCCTCTAATGACATTGAGTTTTCCTAATCTCTTTCTGTAACACTTTCACGCCATGCACTCAGAGTTCTTTACAGACTATAATCAATGGCAAACCCACTACAAAAAGTTAAAACAAGTATATAGGAGAAACAGTTTCTGACTCTAATCAGTGACTAACTCTAATCAGTGATTGCACATGCACACGGTACAACACTGTGCGCAGTGAATATGATTGCAGCATGTGTCCAGGGGCCGCGGAGCACCCTATTTGTTCACAACAATTGCAGATGTGGACATTGCTCATGCTGCAAACATAATCGCATGCAATATGTTGCACAAATTGCACAGGATGACTCACAGTATACAATGATATTGCATCATATATCTTTGCCTTAACTTTAAAACACAATTGAAATAACTTTTACAATCATTTACCTACCATGCACTCTGATCAGTTCTTAATTCAATTTTATTCAGATTTTTTACAAATGTTTTTCTTTGGGTCAGGAAAAGCAGCAGTCGCAGGCTGTAGACCAATCATGAGAATGTGCCTATCATAGCACACAGAGTTACGAAACAGTGTATCTGTCCCATGAAGTCTGTCCAAAACACCGAGGACACCATAGTTCTGGTTGAACCTACATAGAAGTGAAATGCTATTTAGTAACTAGCATCTATATATTATCTTAGAACTTGGAAAAGCCATGGTTTTACAGAATACTTACTTGAGATGATGGAAATCGTGAGCCTCAGGAGACGGGAGATACGGGAAATGATAACCACTGTGTGAGATGTTGGTTGATGTAATGGCTACAAAGAACCAAAGCCATGCAGTGGCAATGTGTGATCCCATCAGAAATGGTCCTAACATGATGGGAGAGAGGTTGGAGATTAAGTGTTCCAATGGATGTGCATAGATAGATATGATACCAACAGGTGCCGTCCATTCATGGTGCTTCTTGTGGAAGTACTTGTAAATCTTAGGGTGATGGAACAACCTGTTAAAACAAATATATTGATGATTCTTGTGTCAGTTACTTCAAGGGTGAATGGTCACAAGAATAACAATACATGAATATTAATGCAAAGAGTCATGCAAAATCTACCCTTACATGTATCTCAAAATTGTGACGTTTTTGGGGCCGTGTCTTGGAGTTGTGAATTTTTCAGTGTCAGCTGTTGTTACAGGCCAAAGTCTCAGGCTCAAATTTTAAATTGCCATCCTGCAGTCTTTCAACGTCAATTATTTTATATTATAATTTACACATTAGAAATTAATGTGACACTTGAAAAGCCTCGCAGAGAACATCCAATAAAGTATGTGTGTAATTATCAGTATTATCAAAAATAGTCATTACTCGGACACTTCCGGAGGAAGTCCGAGTTATAAAATGCGCTTTCTTTTATATTTTTATTTTTCTTCGTAGTACACAGAATGCGAAGAATGTGATCATATCGGTCAGGAATGTCTGTTTCAGGGTTTCGATTGGCTGAAAACGGGGGCGATGATATCTGAACGCCTAATGAAGTAATTCTATGCTCAAACGGGTCAAATGTCAAATAGTTTCAGAGCGTATATCAAACTAAATCCGAAGTATTGTTCGCTCTAGGGTCATCGTTAATAGAAGCGGCTAACTCATCGTTCCACGACTACAGACTAGAAGTGCTGTGGAGAAGCTCGTGCTGTATCGAGAGAGAAGCAGTTGTGTTTAACAAATCAAATGAACTGAAAAGCAAATCAAACAAGACGCTCAATGAGCGTTCACTCGGGCATTGTGAAAAGGAAAATGTCAGTTGTTCGAGGAAGTACTTGAAAATGAATGCCAGTTGGTTGAAGAACAAGGACAATGTCAGCTGCGCGAGGAGAGACCTGACAATGACTGACAGTTGCGTGACGAGGGAGACTATGTATATACATGTATGTGTCGAGTTCATTTGATTTGCCTTTGAGTTCATTTGATTACTTTTTGACTTTGAGTTCAATTGATTTGATTTTGATGAGTTTGTGTAAAGGCCCCCTCTCTAGCTTCAGATCCCGAAACGTCGAGTTTGGAATCGAGTTCGGGTTCGAGTTACGGTTCGAACGTCGAATAAAACAAGGACATCTTCTTCAATACAATATAATTTCTCTGACGTCATGACAATCAGTGACAGTTGAGTGACGAGGGAGACTATTAGTCCGGTGAGTACGAACATGATACGTCTTGAGGTTGCATAGGTCAGATGGTTCCGATAACGGCCTCGCGTTTGTTTAAAAATATATATATTTTAAGCGAGCTTCTAGTCCTTTTACCACTTCTAGTCATTGAACGATGAACTAGAATCCTGACCTTTTAATAGCTTGAAGATCTACAGCTGCTTTCAAAACTAAGATTCATAATCTACTTGAGTCCTGTGTCTCCTTTATCTTTTCAAATCTGCGGAGTAATCTTGAAACTCCGGATACGATTAAATACATCGCATACTCGTCATTTTGAAGCCGAACAAAACTACTACTACTACTACTACTACTACTACCGAAATCCGCATTTTCTAACTCGGGCGGCCTGCGGCCTGGGCCCGAGTAATGAACTCGAAACTATCATGATCTCGCTATGCCATGTTCTGCCAATGGTGTGTGTCGGTGAGCAGAGATAGAGATCTGCGAATCGTCGACGTATCGTCTGAAATACGTACTTGGCACGTATATTCATGCTTAGATGGTTCTGATAACGTCGGCCTGTACATTCTTGCTGTGTTGAGGTCACTACGAAATTCGATCACTTGTCTGAGACTTTGTCTAGCTACGGGACGTGTCTTGGTTTGTTTGGTTATAAGCCTACAGGCATATCATTTCGGCTACTGCATTATCCTTTTTAATAATGTTCGAGTATACGCTCATTGAGCGTCTTGTTACTCGGGCCCAGGCCGCAGGCCGCCCGAGTTAGAAAATGCGGATTTCGGTAGTAGTAGTAGTAGTAGTAGTTTTGTTCGGCTTCAAAATGACGAGTATGCGACGTATTTAATCGTATCCGGAGTTTCAAGATTACTCCGCAGATTTGAAAAGATAAAGGAGACACAGGACTCAAGTAGATTATGAATCTTAGTTTTGAAAGCAGCTGTAGATCTTCAAGCTATTAAAAGGTCAGGATTCTAGTTCATCGTTCAATGACTAGAAGTGGTAAAAGGACTAGAAGCTCGCTTAAAATATATTTTTTTTTAAACAAACGCGAGGCCGTTATCGGAACCATCTGACCTATGCAACCTCAAGACGTATCATGTTCGTACTCACCGGACTAATAGTTTCCCTCGTCACTCAACTGTCACTGATTGTCATGACGTCAGAGAAATTATATTTTTAATTATTATTTTTAGTTCAATTTTTCTAGATAGGTGTCCCCAATTAGCATACTTTTAAATGTAAGCTAACAAATTAAGACACATTAATAAAGTTTATTATTATTAATAAAGTTTATTATTATTATATTGTATTGAAGAAGATGTCCTTGTTTTATTCGACGTTCGAACCGTAACTCGAACCCGAACTCGATTCCAAACTCGACGTTTCGGGATCTGAAGCTAGAGAGGGGGCCTTTACACAAACTCATCAAAATCAAATCAATTGAACTCAAAGTCAAAAGGTAATCAAATGAACTCAAAGGCAAATCAAATGAACTCGACACATACATGTATATACATAGTCTCCCTCGTCACGCAACTGTCAGTCATTGTCAGGTCTCTCCTCGCGCAGCTGACATTGTCCTTGTTCTTCAACCAACTGGCATTCATTTTCAAGTACTTCCTCGAACAACTGACATTTTCCTTTTCACAATGCCCGAGTGAACGCTCATTGAGCGTCTTGTTATTATTATGATATGAGAAATAAAAATGTAAACTAGTGAGTACACTAGTATGGGCTGCGTCGGTGTATAATGATAAATAGAATGGAAACTAGTGAGTACACTAGTATGGGCTGCGTCGGTGTATAATGATGACAAATAGAATGTAAACTAGCGAGTACACTAGTATGGGCTGCGTCGGTGTATATAATGATAAATTGCCTATCACCCCTATGAGATTGTTTTAAAAATATATTCAATATAAGCTGAATAGTTGGTGGGTTCAGTATTTTGTGATTTGAGCCTTGTGTTTATGAGTTATAGAGGTTTGAAATCTCAATATGCAAATTTGATGACGTCTACTAAGGGTGCGTTCGATTGACCTTATTCCAGAATAGGAATACATGGAATAACATCCCTAAATCGCTGTCACGCAGCTACTGTCCACTGTAAAATGAAAGGATTCCTTGTTATATCATAGCAAAGTTACAAGGAACAGTTTGGAATTTTAAATGTGCTGAAATAAAAGCATCCAAGTGTTTATTCCATGTATTCCTATTCTGGAATAGAGTCAATCGAACGCACCCTAAGACTTCATTAGTCGGGCTTCCTGTGGAAAAGCCTGACTCAAAAAATGAGATCCGTTCTTTGTCGTTGACCTCAAATCGCCAACTGGGTTCTACAGCGCATGCGCCCTGTGCCGGCCGCTAAGATGATTCATCAATACGAGACATCTAAATTCACCACAGGCAGCCCAAGCAGTATACTTGTGGGTTATTTTTGAGTATATTTTAAAATGTCTCGAAATGTAAAAATATTGCTCAATAAACTGACATTCACCTTTATTTACAAATGACTCCGGAACGTCAAATAAACACAAAATAAATGTAAATAAAGGTGAATGTCAGTTTATTGAGCAATATTTTTACATTTCGAGACATTTTAAAAAATACTCAAAAATAACCCACAAGTATAGTGCTTGGGCTGCCTGTGGTTCAAATAGGCTACATTGTACATTTCAGTTAGAAGCCCAACTTCACGCTAGTAGAGCATCTAGTTTATTATACAAAAACGCCTTTGTGCTGATTATTGTCATTTGAAAACTTACATAAGATTTTCACAGTCTTTATAAGTGATTTTATAACTTTTTCCCCATTTCAAAAAATAAGCTCTTCTTGAAAAAGTCTAAATAAGTTATGGCAAATAATTTGCATATTGAGATTACAAACCTCTATAACTCATAAACGCAAGGCTCAAATCACAAAATACTGTCAAACCCACCAACTATTCAGCTTATAATATATTGAATAGATTTTTAAAACAATCTCACAGGGGTGATACTAAGGCACTTTAAGGGAAATCTACAACACTGTAAAAAAGAGTACTTTATTCCCATTAACCACTGAATTGATCATATGAGTTTTAAACAAACATACTGTACCTGTGAGAATAATAGAATCCAAATTCCTCTACAAGTGCAAACACAGCAATCTCAAACAACACCCACTGAAATGTTGGTAGCTCAGACCCAAAAGACATCCCACGCCAGACATAGAGATCATACACTACAATACTGAGTATCAATCCAATGACCTGATTAATCAATACGCACTTGATTGCGTTGATTAGTTTAGCTCTATCAACCTACAAGGAAGTCAGAAAAGGAATGTTTTAAGTGCTTAAATTACTCTAATAGTACAGAATATTTGATCTTTCATTATTTTATACATGTAGTTCTTTGCACATTGTTTTCACATCACGCGTCTAGTCCCTTAGGAGCTTTGTAAAGTATCTTGTTTTACACTCGTTTGCAAATTCAGTTAGTTGGAGTTCGTAGTTGTCCTAAGTATACACAAATGTAAGTCTTTTCATTTTACACTGTATTTGTACTGCTATAGTTTAACTTGATTTTCCTTTGTAACTCTTGTAGTTTTAACCTGTATTGAATGCAGTGTTATCAATTAAAGTACATGGATTCCTACAAGAGAGAGAATGAACGGAATAGCTGGACTCACTGGCATATTTTGACCATCTTGAATCTTGTATTTCAAAGCCCATTTAGGTTTGCCAGTGATGTCGATGTACAGAAAACAGCAGTTCACAGACCAAAACACAACAGATGTGACAATGAATGAACCTAAAAATGACAAATAAAATAGTGAAATAATTAAATTTTTGAAAATATGTACATTGTACAAGGCTATAAAAAAACTAAAATAAACACTTTTTTTACTAAATCATCATCAGGAATAAATAAATATATGAGCAGAGTACAAACATTTAAACCATACAAGATAAAATTGTACTGTACTAAATAGTGATAATTGACTCTTATCATGCGTACTGATTTTTAAGATCAGCAAACTGGTTTCTTTCTGGTGCAAACAGCCTATATGATCTGAAAGAGTTTGTCTGAAAGAACATTTCTGAAAAGTTTCGATGGTATAGGATAAAATCTCAAAAAGTTATCGGGGATGACATTTATAGACTTTAGTATGGGATTTTGCCGTCATGCGTTACAAGCCTCGTTTTGATGTTTTTTTCAGAATTTAAATCGTTCATAACTTCGCAGAGATATATATAATTTCATCATGAAACTTCTACATTATACTTATATAACTAATTTCATAGCTAATTTTGATGAGTCAATTGTAAATATTTTCTATTTAGTGTACTATTTAGTGCAAAACATTGCACGGTTTCAGTGTTTTTGCTCTATTTCACGTCAGTGTAAGAACCTCACATATCTAATGCCAAACATAACCATACAGATCCATATATGTGTATTTATAGATCTGCTGTAAAACTCACAATGAAGTAACTGATACAAGTAATAGAGTCATTTTCGTATGAGTGGGAAGTAGCTACGGTATGGTTCGTGCCGTACCGTGACCTTGTCACGCCATCACGCCATCATCATGCCGTATCCAAGCATTCTGATTGGTTGAGCAATGATTTTGCGCGCTGTGATTGGTTGAATACAATGTACATGTACAATGTGTTGGATTCCGTACCGTGACCGTAACTCCGTGCTGTAGGTTTCCCACTCATAGCAAAACGACTCTATAGAACATTCTGAACAATCAGTTACGTCAGTTGTATGGTTCCTAAATTATAAGTATGGAATAATTTGACTGTTTCATGGCATACCAAAGGTAAAGAGGATGAAGCCATTTCCACCCACACTTAACAAAACTTGCTTCCAACAACTTTGCCAGAATTCACCGGAGGCTCCCCATAGCTTTTCAAAATGCCTGTCAACAATAATATTTACCTCATTGCTTTTATATGAAAATACCAAAAATCATTCCATTCACTTACTTATACAGTCATTCTCAAAAAGGTTGTCCAGATGAAAAGACTACAATACTACAATAAAGTCACGTGTTTCATTATGTATTCAATTTCCTAGGGTGGAATTTCAATTGCCCTATACCATTATGACGTAACGGCTTATTTATGAGGGGGACAGAATCGTGAAGAACAATAGAAATTTGAACTAAATCTGCTCTGCTGAGGTTCGCTTGATTTCAAATTGGCTAGTTTCCAGATATTATATTCATCGATACTTTTCCCACAATATTTACTGTGCTTGGTGACTTTTATCGCTTTCAGACCGTCTGTAAAATACATTTATTTGGGAAATCCTTTGTGTTGTTGCTGTTTTGTCCCCCTCTAGCGACCATGATCCTTAGCGTTTAAACAATAGATTGTTTTGATTTGACGTCATAGTGGTATAGGGCAATTTGAGATGCAAAACTACATGGCATTGTGAGAACTGAATGTAATGGCGCTGGTATCAACTCGCAGTTCCGCGCGCAGAAATTGAAAACATAATGAATCACGTGACTTTATTGTAGTATTGTAGGGTTTTCATCTGGACAACCTTTTTGAGAATGACTGTATATACACCTAATTGCAGAAAGGTTGTCCACCTCGGGAAAAGCACATTTACACATTTGCACATGTACACATTTGCACATTCGCAACAACACGTGTATATTTGTTTTGCGCAAGTGGAACCCAGAGTCAATAGATTCAGTAGAAGTATACTGCCATAAGAATGCCGCGGCCTTATACAGAAGATTTCAGGTGGATAGTTGTATTTCAGCGCTTGTAAAAGTGCAAATGTGTAAATGTGCAAATGTGTAAATGTGTAAATGTGCTTTTCCGAGGTGGACAACCTTTCTGCAATTAGGTGTATATTCATTCAGTCATTCATTCAGTCAGTCATTCATTCAGTCAGTCAGTCAGTCATTCATTCATTCAGTCAGTCATTCAGTCAGTCAGTCAGTCAGTCAGTCAGTCAGTCATTCATTCATTCATTCATTCATTCATTCATTCATTCATTCATTCATTCATTCATTCATTCATTCATTCATTCATTCATTCATTCATTCATTCATTCATTCATTCAAAGAATTCATTCATTCATTCATTCATTCATTCATTCATCTGATTCATTCATTCATTCATTCATTCATTCATTCATTCATTCATTCATTCATTCATTCATTCATTCATTCATTCATTCATTCATTCATTCATTCATTCATTCATTCATTCATTCATTCATTCATTCATTCATTCATTCATTCATTCATTCATTCATTCATCATCATTCATTCATTCATTCATTCATTCATTCAGTCAGTCAGTCAGTCAGTCAGTCAGTCAGTCAGTCAGTCAGTCAGTCAGTCAGTCAGTCATTCAGTCAGTCATTCATTCAGTCATTGTTTAATCTTACCATGTTACTGTGTTTCTTGCTGCAGCAAGACAAATAAGTGCAGTTCCAAGAATGAAGGCTGTTTTTTTGATTGATTCAATCAGTGGTTTGGCCTGTCAAAAAGGTAATGAAAAAAGTCAGAACTTCCTCAAAGAGCAATGAACATATCAATTATAAACCTTTCACTGTTCATTGTTGTACAAAAATAATCTATAAAAAAACCCTGAAAAAATAGCTTGAAAGGAAAGATTCAAATCTGGATTTGGTTGTCCTTTGTCTATCTACCTTAGTGGGTTTTGGGGTCTGTTCTTTGGGCTTGGCCCAGTCAGGCATTGGCAGGTCTGGGTACTGCTCTACTTCTGTCATGGTTTTTCACGTAGACAGAAATCAATCTGGAAAAATATGACAACAATCGCTTTAACTACGACATGGGGATAACGTACTTAATTAGTCCACATGAAAATATTATTAATATAATCATGAATACATCAGACAGATGAGAAGGACAAACCACAAGCACACCCGTTTCTGCCTGGCGTTTAGTCTGTCTCCCGGGGGGTGGGGGGGGGGGGGGGGGGGGTGGGGGGGACTCCGATACCAAAGTGGCGGGGATGCTCGTCGTCCCTTTTAGTTTTTTTTTTCGTTCTTTGGTCCCACTTAGGGTGTCAGAAATAAAAATGACCACCAATAGAGTTTTCCGGTCCCTTTTAGGGTAACGTTCTTTAAAAATAGCTTAAGATTTATATGACAACGTTGTCTAAAACTTGTAATAGTGGAAGGCATTTGATGCTAGTGTTTTTTATACTATTAAAATGACTTTTTAAATTGGTCCCTTTTAGGGGTAAAAATATTCGCTGCCACGCCCACCAAGACAAGACTCCGGTCCCTTTTAGGGGTCATTTTCAAAATTTCCGACGAGCATCCCTACCCCCTTTTATAAGGGAGACCCCCCCCCCCCCCCACCTCTTCTGTCTCTGTCAGACGGCTAATATCAGTTCGTGTTTGTTTGTGGTTTGATGCAATCTACGTTAAACACCGTATCAACGAAGGCTTGCTGGATTTCAAAGAATTCTGGGTTTTCTATTGCCAATGTGTTGATGCTACTATTTTTTCCAATCACGACATGTTGTTTTGGGCAGGTGACAGATTTGTCGTCGTCGACCTGGAAGGACTTTGAGTTTGATCTCGATCACTTTCCCCATTTTCCACCTCGATTTGAAATAGCACTACTTTTCATTTCAACCAAAAATAAACTATTAATGTAGTACAATTTCGTTGTCATTGATTGATTGAGAAACAAACAGAAACTGGAAATCATTTCTTATATGGCGTCGACTGATTCCAACGAGAAAACTTGCACATTTACACGAATTAATGCATTGAATTACCTCGTTCAGTCTTGCAAAGCTCTTTAACTTGCCTATTTCATTCACAGAGATTGTACTGCTGGAATTCTTGGCACTAAAAGACTGTAGAATTGACCGACTACCTTCCCTTACTTGGTATGTTACATTTGTTTATTATTTTGTTGGAAACGACGTCACACACAAAGACTAATTAAAAAGATCAAAGTCCGAATAACACAGGGAACCCACGGTTAGAATTTATAAAATAATTTAGATATAACGCGCGCTCTGATTGGTCAAAACATCACGTCATGACCTTGAAAGACCTTGAAGCGATGCAGTGGATTTGATCAACACCAAATATATATTTTTCTGCTGTTAAACATGTTTTATTATATAATTATCGATGAAATATCTATATTTCTCTACTTCGAAAAATTGATATCTTCACACGTGAAGATAACATGTTATCTTCACATGTGAAGATATCATATCGTAAAGTAAAAATTATTTCAAAACAAAAAAAAATGTTTCATCGATAATTATATAATAAACAGAATATTACATGGTCGCTTGGAGATACGAATTTTATCTTCTCGTGTTGAATATCTCTCACTCGTTCGCTGCGCTCACTCGTGAGAGATATTATCAACACTCGAAGATAAAATTCGCCGCGCGCCCATGTAATATCCTCTCTTTATTTAATAAATATATTTTCAACAAAAGCCATAGAATTAGTTTTTCTTGCTTTCTCAAGTTGAAATTCTATCTAGATGTGATTTTGCTGTGTTGAAACCGAAAATTTGCAAGAATTGAGTCAGTCCGAAACACACCAAAAACTGTCGAAGAATCGTCCACTTTTGTCCACAAATCACAATATAAGGCGAAGATAGCTAAACTGACAATCTAACTGCTCAGTTTTCTCAATCACATACTAACCGTTCAAGCAACGATAGCCGTATTTACTCACAAAACAGAGCCATTCAAATGATCTCTAGTAAAATATGTCAAAGAGAAAAAATATTGTCAAATGTCTCAAAATTGAAAAACGTCCATCGTTTATAGTCTTTATACATTCTTGTCGAGAAAAACGCTGAAAAGATTCAAAAATACGACAAAAACTGTGGATATTTGGCAGGGAGCCCAAGCATAAATTCAGTAAAAAACATAAAATTGGAAATAAAGTATTTTTTCCACTATACACCTTTGTTGTCTGTTAACTTAACCTGCCTGGTAATATTTTGAAAAAAATACTTTATTTCCAATGAGAATGAAAACGTGTGTCTCGGTCAGTTCAGTTCGTTCCTGATCGGATGCGAAGGAGACTACGAGTGAACGCTTAAAGCGTCTAGGCTTTCGATTCCCTTATTTGGCATGGGTCAACGTAGAGATGTGACCCCTGAATTACTGACGCAGCGTTTCCAAAGCAACCAACCATGTGATCAGAATTCCCAGAAATCACTGAATGAGTTGCTGCTTGTAAAAACGCCTTTAAGCAATCAAACATGGAGTCCTTCCTTGCCATGCCTTCGACACGATGTACAATCGGTTTCTTGTGTAACGATGATTGAACCCAAGCTTTTAGAATGTTTCCATACATTTTGGAAGCCTTGTATCAAGAGAAACACTGAACTCATTGAGGACATCAACATCTCCAAGTGTCCTAAAGTGTTGCTCTGAAACGTTGCTGGGAGAACTACAGCAGCGTGGAAGACCTACCACCAAATCCTGTGCACGCAAGAATCGTACGTGTCTTGGAGTTCGTAGAAACCGATCTGGTTTGTTCTGTTTCAGCGAGTCATTCTCCAGCATTGTGGCACTGTTTTGACTGCAATCGCTTGTTGTGTGACGAATGTCTGAACTACCATTCTGTGTTTAATATAAAAGACCACAAAGTCGTTTCCTCGTCAGACTTGAAGAATGTTCAAGACCTTGCTGGCCATCCTGACAAGAGAAATCCTGTAGTCAAAGTTTGGACTTATTCTTCAAAGACTGTCATGTCCAGTTGATCTATCTGTTGGCTTTGCTTGATGGACGGCCACAAGGGTTATAAAACGTTGACAGTCACCGCCATTCAGAACCGGATCTGCAGTCTAAAAACCTTGAGGACAGTGAGAAGCTACGATGCAACGCAAAGAAAAAGAAACTGGCAACAAGAGGAAATTGCTCTCAAAATAAAAAGCGGCGGGGAGAAAGCCAAAGAAGAAGTACAGAATGCTACCAAAAAGTTGGTCAAAATTCTACTTGACCAAGAAAAACAATTGCTGAATGAAATCCAGAGAAGCGTAGCGAAGGCTGACAGGAATTTGCGTTTAATACGTCACATCCCAGCAACACAGGAATACATCCGAAACATCCTTGAAAAGGGACTAGTGAGTGAAATGGTCGACATTCAACAGGAAGATTCTTCCAACAAGTGCACCTACAACCCATTCAAGCGAGGAAGTTTAGAGTTAGTGTTCGACCACAACTAAAGAGCTATTCAACAAGTACTGAAAGGCTGGACTTGGAAAAGTACGACTGTGTTGTAAGTCAGACCCAATGTTGAGCACAGTTCAAGTTTGACGGTCATCTTGAGGCACTGAAGAAAGCCAAGCTGATTGTGGAGACTAAAACCAGGGTAGCAAAGGGGGGGTTATGATCACGCTTCATGATCACGTGCCATTTTTTTCGTATATTCACGACTCAAAAGAATCATTTAAGCCATTTCACGCACGTCTTTCTTGCAAATTCACGAATCACGGTTTTATCTTTTGCTTATGAAGTGTTTTTCACGATTCGCGCGCCATTTTTGGGCCAAATCACGCGTCACGTGTAACCCCGGCTTTGCTACACTGTAAAACGTCTGCAGGAGAACTCAATAACGAACAAACTGATGATGTGGATCTACCGAGATCAGACTATTTTACCACCACTTCTCATTTTTCTTTCTTCCACTTTCACATCATCTTCAGGTCTGATCTGTACATCCACATCATCAGTTGGTTCAGTTGGAATGACTAGCTGAAACAGAACAAACCTGATCGGTTTCTACGAACTCCAAGACTTGTACGATTCTTGCGTGCACAGGATTTGGTGGTAGGTCTTCCACGCTGCTTAGTTCTGCTAGCAACGTTTCAGAGCACTGAACATTTAGGACACTGGAGATGTTGATGTCCTCAATGAGTTCGGCGTTTCTCTTGATACAAGGCTTGCAAAATGTATGGAAACATTCTAAAAGCTTGGGTTCAATCAGCGTATCGTTACACAAGCAACATTGTACATCGTGTCGAAGGTTGGCAAGGAGGACTCCATGTTTGATTGTTTAAAGGCGTTTTTACAAACAGCAACTCATTCAGTAAATAATAATAATAATAATAACGTTAGTTTATTGGTACTTTGATACAAATTCATTGTACATGAGTAGACTCCAATAACATATGTTTAAATCTGATAATAGTGAGTACACTACTAGTAGAATATAGTCAAAACAGTGCCACAATGCTGGAGAATGACTAGCTGAAACAGAACAAACCTGATCGGTTTCTACGAACTCCAAGACTTGTACGATTCTTGCGTGCACAGGATTTGGTGGTAGGTCTTCCACGCTGCTTAGTTCTGCTAGCAACGTTTCAGAGCAACATTTAGGACACTGGAGATGTTGATGTCCTCAATGAGTTCAACGTTTCTCTTGCTACTAGGCTTACAGAATGTATGGAAACATTGTAGAACCTTGGGTTCAATCAATGTATCGTTACACAAGAAACATTGTACATCGTGTCGAAGGTTGGCAAGGGAGGACTCCATGTTTGATTGTTTATTCAGTAAATAATAATAATAATAACGTTAGTTTATTGGTACTTTGATACAAATTCATTGTACATGAGTAGACTCCAATAACATTTGTTTAAATCTGATAATAGTATGAGTACACTACTAGTAGAATATAGAGATAACCATAATGCCTCTAAATATGTAACAGTGATTTCAGGGAATTCTGATCACAAGGTTGGTTGCTATGGAAACGTGGACGTCAGTAATTCAGGGGTCACATCTCTACGTTGACCCATTCCAAATAAGGGGGGGGGGATGGGGGATGGGACCACATTAAAGGATCACCGAACTGAACTGACCGAGACACGTTTTCATTCTCATTGGAAATAAAGCATTTTTTTCAAAGGATCACCTAGAAATAATTACAGTTACAATCAACGCTTTCTCATACTCAGCACTGATAGCATAAGGCTCCCATACGAAAATGACGGGGATGCTCGTGGTGAAGTAAAGGGGGGACCGGGGGTTTCAATTGACTGGTGCATTATGCTGTCTTGTGAGAAAAAAACATTAGAAAGAAGTATGTCTAATACGCTCATCTTGCATACAAACGCACACGCCGCGAACTCTGAAGCTGAAAAGAACTAGGGTACTCTGATTGCAAGAAAACCAAGACTGATCTGAAAGTTGCCGAACGAAGATTGCCGAGTGATTATAAACGAAGCAAAGTGCCATAATTCAATGTACGAAATCACCGAAGCCTCGCTCTACAACTATATTGTGTATAGCCTGCGTAGCTGGCGGACCTTCGCCTTCTCTCCCCAATCCCCTCTCCCCCTCTCCCCCTTCCCTACCCCCCCCCCCCCCCCCCCTACCCTCCTCTCCCTCCCCTACTTCTGTATGATGATACAAATAAGCTTTTAGGTTTCACATTTAAAATCTTCAAAACTGCTTTATTAAGAAGCCCGAGTTCACGCTAATAGAGCGTCTAGTTTTTCATAGAAATCAGCGTCGTTTCACCTCCTCGGACTAATGAGCGAAATTTGACTTCGATTTTCTTCCAAAATACATCAATCATTGTGAAACAAAACGCCACTTTCTCAGCAAACTTCAATATCTCTTCTTGACATATTCGTGAATTTTGCATGGGTAATCATGGAACTACACGTGCGCGACAGGCAGCATTTTAAAGTCTTTTGCCACCCCAACCTACAGGCAAAATATTGCACCTGTTGCATTAATTACAAGTCGAAAGTCGCCAAAACTGCTTAGTAGGTCCTGGAATCCACCACCGAGATAGGCCAGAGACACATCTACCATTTATGCAGCTTTGGCGATTCGTCGTCGTGAAATCGCACCTCACCCCTGCATTATTTCAGACTGAGAACGGCCTCTAGGGGGTTCTGTGGTGAAAAATGGCTTTAAAAGACTCTAAATGCGAAAGAAATATCGATCACGTGAGAACTTGTGCCCTTGATGCTTATTTCCATAGAAATCAAAATTTCCTATACGGCACGTTTAGGTGCAGAACATCGCTAAAAACCTCAAAAATCTCTGGGAGTCAAAGGGTTAATTCATAGACAACCCTTTCTTTGGAGTGGTATACCTATGTATTTCACCATTTTCGACACAGGAACCCCAGTAGAGTGTTGCAAGAGGCTAAGATTCCTCAAGTAAAATTTAAAAAATTAATGTTTTCTTTTTAGAATAAAGTCACAAAATAGTGATAAAACCTAATTTCAACAACTAAAATTCATAACGAAATAAAAAATCGCAGAAAAATAAAGAAATTTTAAAGTCACCCGGCACGAGGCAGGCTCGAACCCACGACCTTCGGATCTATGCTGAATCAATAGTAACGCGGCACCCCCCCCCCCCCCCCCCCCCCCCCCCCCCCCCCCAGTCAATGAAAAAGAAAAATTAAATAGAAAATCAAACAATGGGACGATTCTCCCGAGACATTCTGAGAAGCTGAGACATCGAATCGGCTTACGTAGAGGGTGAAGATTTCGGCCCCACCCGCGCTATCCCGGTGCTATATAAAACTAAGTCATAACCAAAAGGCCAGGGAGGGAGGGGATATCCGGCCCCTAAGCCAGAAACGTTTGGATATACTCTATTAGACCGTTGCTCTATCTAGACACACATATAATATAAATGTCTAATTGAGGTAGTCTACTCGGCGAAGTGTCATTGTCATGCTAATGTTGGTCCAGAATCCTCTGGGACATATTCGATCCAATCAGACTCAAGTCTATCTAAGGATCTCCTCTGGGATTTTAGAAATCATTATGATTCATGAATTTCATATTCTTACGACTGCGGCCTATTGTGGTATTTGGGGGGAGTAAGAAAGGGGAAATTAGAGCTCACGCGAAGTCACTGGGGACGAAAATAATATGGCGGCCAGATTTGAATTCGAAAGAGCGAAGCGATGAGAGTTTGAGTAAGTGAATTATGTACTTGTAATACTTAGACTTAGCTGATAGAACTTTCTCTTATTCAATACTGCCCTATAAGTTAGCTTCTAATTTACACCATTGTAAGCTAATGTAAATGTAATTGTTCATCTCGAGCAGTGTCATCAGTGAGAGCAGCACAAACTCTACTCAGTACAAATCTACTGCTTTTTAAAAGTTATCGTCCAAAAACGTCTTTGATCGCTCGAATAGATTCTTCCATCGACTTGTTTCTTCATATAAACGTTAGAACTCAATCTACAATCATTAAATCGTTTTTTCAAGTTACTGGAAAAATTTCCAGTTACTCTTGCCAATACTTTCCCTAGTTTCAAAGTACATCACGTGGTATTATTCTGCGCATTTGATTGGCTGTTTACCTCATGAATAATTAATGAGTATGAGAAATCCCAGACTAATCCATAATCCTTCCACCGCAAGTTCCTTCTCATTTCGGTGACTGCATGCAAGAACCGTTCTTCCACACTGTTGGATTCACGATCAAATGGACTGTACTTTGTACTCTGTAACAGTGATTTTTGAGACATCATTTGATAGTGCATTGGAAAGTCCAGTGCAATTCTTATCAGCATCAAATCAATCCATGTGAGAAAATGTTATGCTGGTTGTATAGTTAGAACTCAATGAAACAAGAGCGATATGTTACACGATAAATTTATGTTATTTAGTATTCAGTACTATACACATAGAGCGTAGAACACAAGAGTACAAACGTTGCATACATACATACATACATATAGTTTATTTAAACACGGTAAAATCATCAGTAACATAACAATATAAGTTGATATACAAATAAAAATTAAAAATATATGCGTACTATTACTGCATACGTTCACACACGCGATAAGTTACCAAGCTGAGCTGTCAATCTTTTACTCAAGAACTCATTTCATTGGTTACTTGTGTGTGCTGAGCGCTACAACCCTACTCTGGATAGCTAGAGTTCCAGAGATTTATTTTTGAAGCATTTGAAGTTTACCGACATTACTTTGCTGTATTCAACTTTGGGCCAACTTTGTGTGTGAACACGCGAAAAAGAGCGCGCGCGTACCCGTCATGCATCCTGGCCTTTCACAAAACTCGCGCGCGAACTGCCACGCTTTACTAAAGGAATTGATGACGTCATAATGAGTTGCTGGTGTTGCTAACACATTACTAGTTGTAAGTTTCGAAGAAGATTTTCATATTTGTTGCGCAGCTCTAATAAATATGTACAAAATATTTCCATTTACGTTTTGCATTTTGTTCACGATTTGTGAGTATTATGTTGTCTACGAGCCAGAGACGATGCTTCGACCTCCAAAGCATGGTAAGAGAACTATAAACAAAACCAATTCTTGACGAAAGATTGCGCACATAAAATTTGCTTCGAGAATCATCAACTTTTGGGTGACATTTATCTTGCAAAATGTCTAATTGTTTCAGTGCTCTTTTTTATTTAGGTAAAAAAGATTATGGGCCGCTTCCTGGTTACATGGTCGACAAGATGATCAAATCTTTCCCTTCAGAATCCGAAGAAACGAAACCAGAGAAGACTGAGACAAAGGTGGAGGTCTCTGAAGCCAAAGGACAAGACAATCTGCAGATAAGGCCATTGCCAGGGCAGACTGAGGAAGGTAAAATAAAACTGTCTTTTGTAAATGTCCTGAAGTTTCTTTGAAAACGTTTGCGTATCACGCTCCAAAAGTAACATCTAACTTTTGCTTACTAACGACGAATGTTGTTTTGTATGGTTTTCAGACCAAATTACTTTTGTCGTCGACCTCGATGAACTCTACCTAAAAGATCCTCGTACTCGTATTAAGACTATACTGGCGTACTTGTTTCTGTTGGGCCTGGAGTTGGCTGTAATTGGATATTTCTTTGGATATCCCATCTACTTAGATAGGTAAAGCGTAAGAATTTGTGTCATGTGAAAACGAGCCCATATCGCAAGCTAGAAATGGAAAATTTAATTTTTTGCTTGCATTCTTATAGCTTGCGTCAGTCCCCTTTTCACAATGAAATAATGCCTCGGGCTTCCTGTGGAATGCCCGAATTTAATTAAATTATAAAGACGATGTAAAGCCGAAGCCGTTTTTATAAATTAAAACTAATTGACAAACGTTTTTACGATTTTCCGTTTCCAGAATCGAGTACACCAAGTTTTGTGAGCGAGAAGAAAAGCTGAAGGCTGAGAAGTTGGAACGTGGAAAACGTCGTTCACGTAAATCCAACCGACGACAATCCAAGAGAAATTAAACCGGAATCAATTCCTGCATGACGTTTATGATTTATTAAGAAATACAATTACCTTAGTCAGTTTTCATTTAACAGAATATGTTTTGGGTATGTTTATACAATGAACATCTAGAACGCGCTCGCGTTCTACGTTTTCCAAAATTTATTTTCTGTCTATGTTCATAGTAAATATATATATATAGTTGTAAATAAATACATGTACAAAATGCATGTTCTTGTAATAAAGTTTAAATGGTCAGTGATGTAACTAATTGTGAAACATCATCCTTATGATGATAGAGTTTACTGTTTTCTTTGTTAAGGAAAATGATCAGCATTGGCGCAATGGATTCTGGGATGCTATTTCCGCTGGCGGCGTGGCGCAGTAGCTGCAGTCCATACTTGATTTCCTTGATTATCTCGACTTGGAATTCACTTTTAATTAAGCCAAGATAAACGAGAATAGACGAGCCTTGTTCCATGGGTGTATAACTTGTACACTGACAAAAACAATTGTCAAAAAGGCTGTCACAACACTGGGATGCGGTTTCCCAGTATTCTCCATGCGCAAGGACATCACAAATGCGCTTCAAGCCTTTTCCAAGTAGCATACTGTGATCCAGAATTTCTTTCAACAATGCGGCTTTCAGAGCATGCGCGTGAGGTTCCCGGACGTTTCGAAACCGCGGGCTCGGTTTGGCCAAGAATGAAACGAACAAACCAGCAAGGGATGCTGGGAAGTAATCTTGAGCGAACACGTGTTTTAGTGCCAGTAATGGACCTTTAAGATGCGGCGAAATGTCAACCTTAACTTCGCTCTTCAAAAGCCCCATTCTAATGAGAATACACGAACTCAGCGTCATGTTGTTTATTTGATGGCATGTAAAAGCTGCACTCAAGAGAACATCTGCGTATTTACACAGCAATGCCATGCGTTCCATGAGGATACCACTGATGAATAAGAAAACCTCAGCAATCTTATCCTCATCCCAAAGTACCTTCTCAGCGACCATGCACTTACTTAACGCCAACCCCACCAAGTCAGGTCTAGTTGTCATGGCAACTGGCGTCATAGTGATGACGGAACCGAAAAGGATCTCAAGAACACTTGACGCGAAAATAATGGAAGTTTTGCTATGTCGTAAAACATACTCAAAAGCGAGCATAACACCCTTGCGATTTGCTAACGAAGTGTGTGCATTTGTTACTGAATCTGACAGAAGTTTCGTTCGAGTGAAGATACTTTCGACCAAAGTTTTAATACAGGAAGCGTCTTTGACTGAATAAAGGTGGTTACACAGTTCGTCCAATATTCTCAATGCGTCTTTCCGATGTACGGTGATTGCTTGACAAGCTTCAAGGAACAATGCTACAAAGTCTTCAGGTTTATTTGACGTGAACTGACGCAGGTTCGGTGAGCAATCCAAAACTTTATTGACACCAATTGTCTTGTGATGTCCACCAGAGCGACCATTCAAGGTCATCTTAAGGCCTTGCAAAAGTTTACAGATTATATCATTGGGGTTGTTTTTCTCCATTTTGAAATTGCATGAGGTAAAACTTTTCATGAATGTCTTTTGCAACTTGCAGTTACAAAACAGGTTTTCCTTTCTTAGTATTTGAAAACATGACAAAGATGAAGGTATAGTTGTCATATGTGATTGTAATTCTTGCTTGTAGTCCACGTATTCCTTGTGTTTCGTGTTTAAGCTTAATGAATAGTCGGGTTGAGGCTTAACTAATCCAGCAATCATTATATGCAGATCTTCCATGTCTTCGGGAAGTCTTTGACAATGATTATGGCCATTTGATGGGTGTTTACTCGCACAAAAAGGCGTTGCTGTCGTTCCGTTGAAAATGTCATCATTTCTGCAAGGAAGACGCACGTCTATGGACGACACTGCAGTTATCTGCGAGGTTGTGATGACAGTCTTGTCATGACAAGTAGACGATAATGGAGACACGATTGAGTCAAATGCGCAAGTAGCAACATCCTTCAACAGATACCCAGGCAAAGCATCGACAACGAAAGCATTTTTGTTTTCCTGATTGGAATTCTCGCAAAAGTAAGATGAATCATTCCTGTAGCACTCTTGACACTTTATATCGTCGTGTTCATCACAAGGGTCTCGAGAAAAACAACTACTACTTTCCACCTCACTAGCACACCACACCACAGGACGCACAGCAGCAACAGGCTTGTCATCTTGGATGGAAATAGATTCTGTAGTCATTCTTTCATCTTGCTTGTGCTCAATGTCATTCTGTACTCCTGTGTGAATTTGCGTGCACTCTATCAACTTAGGCTGGATGTGTGATTCTGTCTCTGGTTCCCCAAAAGACGTGTCCGCCTTTTCCAGATTAATTTTGTATATGGAAGAATCCAGAAGTAGAACATTGGTATCACAAGGCTGTGCATCTTCTGATATTTTTGTTTCATTCCCACTTTGATGACTAAAGCTGCTATTCTCGTCTTTAGATTTCCTAAAATCTCGCTGTTTAGCAACGTAATGCAGCAAAAGTTGGACGCAGTCATCATGGTTGTTCGCTGTGGCAATGTCAATGGCTTTCTGTCCAAACTTATCTTTGATATCGCGGTCGCAGCCAGCATCGAGTAAGATCTTCAAATATTCTTGATTTCCTGACTTCGCTGACAAATGAAGCGCTGTTCGTCCAACTTTATTTTTGATGTTTATGTTGGGTAGTGACGAGGCAAGAATGGAGATGACTTTTTCGTTGTCTTTAAGATCGACGGAAATGTGAAGGGAAGACATTCCTTCCTGTTGTCAAGGTGAGAAAAGTGAAATGAGAAAACATCATCACCACTATCATCAGCATCATCATCGCTACCATGCGCCATCATCAACATCAATATCAACATCATCACACATCATCATCATCATCATCATCACCACCAACATCAACACATCATCACCACTATCATCAGCATCATCATCGCTACCATGCGCCATCATCAGCATCAATATAATATTACCACCACCACCACCACCATCATCGTCATCATCATCGTCACTCTTACCTTAGTATGTTTTTCCATGTTGCAACCAGCATCAACCAACCTCTGAACACCATCGACTGATTTCTCCAACGTTGCAACATGAAGGGCCGTAAATCCATTCTCATCTCTCTGATCTAACTCGCAGCCAGATCCCAAAAGAAAATCCAGATATTCTAGATCGTGTGATATTACAGCGCCATGTAGTGCCGAGTACCCATAATCACTGCTACAGTCACTCAGGTCCGAGATGCTACCACTTGGAGTCTGGAGACGAGAAGAGCTCAGTGGCGTCAGTGTCGCCATGGCAAGGATTTCCCGCGCTTTTTGTAGTGCTGACTTCAAGTTCGCAGCACTCTTGAGGAACTGAGGAGAGGTCTTTGCTTGAATATCCTAGATTAAGATAAACAGGTCCAAGTTATAACGAATGAAGTGGAGTAAAGTGGTAAAACTATGATATCTATTGTATCTCAGGTTTATTCTCCTTTAGCGAGACATTTAGTTGTTTGGCAAAAGAGGTAATTAATTGAAGAGTCTTTCCATAGCTTCAGATATCTTTATCTACAAATGTATGTACAGCTTATTTCTATGGCAGTTGTCGTCGTATCTAAACTTCCAACTCTTTCGACAACCACAACACTCCCTTCTACTTTTGTCCAATGCTCATCTTGTAATTTGCATTTCGTCAGTTTATGGTATTTTCTTTTCAGGCCTTTCAAACATTGTAATTGGTGTATGTGAATTAAATAAAGTTCTAAAAATTGTCAGTAACCTAGCAACCCAGTGAAACTGATACTGAACGTGATCATGTTGATAATGCGGGTCGCGGGATACGATTACGAGTGATCATGATGCGATTTTCAGTATGCCTGCTGTCTTCCAAGCGGTCAGTCAAACCTCAGTAGTTATTAAATCATGAACTATTTCTTATACTGTTCATACAAAACATCGAATTCAATGTCGCGTGTCTTTTAGTCATATTACTTACATACCATCGATAAAAGCGTTGATCAGATCACTCGATCATAAAAGACTACCCATCGCCCGTACCATGTACATGTACAGTTTTAAAGATCTTTAGTCGAGCAGTATCATTTGGCTGCTGCGTCAAACCAAACGACCAAACTTGTTGAACAAAGTAGAATTCCTGTTCATCATCGATTCGTCCACGTGAAGGAACAACTACGCATTTGAGGTCAACGATAGTTTAATACCGACTCTACTGACTTGAACAAACTCTTCCGGTATTCAAACAATGCTGCCACTTGGGAGAAGTATAAGACAGATATTGATACGGGATCGAGATAAGTCACAGAAGTTAGACCGAACTTTTCAATGAAAGGTCACCGCGTCGCGCGTCAACTTACCGATCAGCTCGTTGGTTTTGAGGCGGGATTTGAGTCAATACGCCATACGTCAAGAGTTTGACCTCTACTACAAATCTAGTGTTTACAAGATGGCAAACGATGAACTCTGCGAATATTTGGGATACTGTTTCATCGTAAATGCACTTCCAATCTCACAAATCTTTCTGGATATTTGATGCAAGATGGTTATGTTGTTTACTGTGGAATTTTACAAGTACAACTGATGTAATATGACATGCGCGTTTGTTTTCAATGTTGACATTGCCATGTTGTCAGAACACTTATCTAACATGTACAACTCATTAGACAACTGTCGAACTGGAAAACTTGCACACAACGTTATTATTGGCGTTTATTCTTTCAAAAGGCTTGTAAAATAAGTCGATGTAGAGCTAAAAGTTGCCACAGCCGGAGAGGCCATTAGAGATGACATTGTCAACAGAAATAAAACTGACATGACCAATGTGGTTAAATATTAAACAAATCAAGAACTGAATACGCGGGAAATTAGCTGGATGGCACCTCATGCATGCTCGAGAATCCATCGGTGCTCTTCGGCGTGGGCTCGGAAATCGCCCCGCCAATTTCCGAGCCCACGCCGAAGAGCACCGATGGATTCTCGAGCATGCATCTGATGTAAACTGTGAACCTTTTCCCTCCAGACTCAGTCGAACGAGAAAAAGAAATCCGGAAGCGTCCCGGAGAGAAAAGGGGGACTGTTCACAGTCTACACATGTCAGATGTGGAGGAATACTCTGAAGCAGATTCCTGTATAAAAGTACTCAGTTCAACTCGAAAGAATGTCATGCCGAAGGAAATGTTTCGGTTCTTATAAATATATTAACACCTTCCTGTAATCCGTAATTGATTTTCGGTTTTTAATCAACAAATTAAAGAGAAAAAAATCCACTAAACCCAGCCGGCGAAAAGTGAGAAATATATTCTATTGAATTTAAACGAAAGAAAGAATTCAAGTCCTTTGAAAAGTAATAGTTTTTGGATTTCTTTCAAAACGGCTGTTCCGAGAATTCATTGCGTGACAGAATAATACAAGAGATTAGAATAAAAAATCTACAAAGTGTAGTGATATTTCCTGAGAAAGACATGGTCTAAATTCCGTTATCATTTTAGTAGTTCTAAATTAACTTTCAATATTTCATTCTTTTTTGTTGAAATTACTGATAAAGTTTTACTAAAATGTTGTTGTCAAGGCCGAACATCACTGAGTTACAAGCAGTTGGTCACTGTTTGGCTCAATTAGACAATTAACCATGTTCAATCAGACGACACTATACCTTCTTCATTTTGCCGGTTTATCTTCAGTCATCAGTGAGCAGAACATCCAGAAACGTTCAGCCTTGGAGTTCGATATCTTACGTAGAACTTCACCCAAAGAAATGGGTATGTACTCCTTTTCGACACTTTTTCCTGATAATTTCACAAGTTTGTGCCAAAGAAGGTCATCGTAGCCGACCACAAGTGTTTTCTGTGGGTGAAAAAACTAAATACTATTGGTGGCACAACTGGTAAACATTGCTAATATTGTGAAACTGTATTGCAACACATCTGATTGAGTTGTAAACAACTAATTAGTCTCCTGGGAGCTAAAAGCTTTTAACATAATTCCTTTGTTTTATCCTTTAGTCTGATGACCGATATGCTTTGTTATGCATGTGATAAACCAATCTCTTTTTCAAAACGAAATCATGACTGACGCAATATATATCAAGTCTGATAATAAACACACCTCTTTCGAGCATAACTAGGTAAATAAATTACTGCTGCCAACTATCAAATATCATATCAACAATCAAGAGATAATATAATTATAAGAAGTGAAAGAAAAAAAGGAAAAAAAAGAAGAAGGGAGTGACTGGGAAAAAAAGAAAGAAAGGAACTGAAAAAGAAGAAAAGAAAGAAGGAAGGAAGGAAGGAAATAGAGAAAGAGAAAGAGAGAGAGAGAGAGAGAGAGAAAGAAATTGAATGAAACAAAAAATGAAAGAAAAAACTTTTACAACCGTGAGAGCCTGGGATATATCGATGGGTGTCAAACGCTGTACATAAGTATCGCGCTTTCTTTTCCATGATGGAGGTCTGATCCGCGTGGTTCTGATTCAGAAATATTCTTCTCTTTTTGAAGGCTTAAAACGTCTTAAATTCATCCATATTATACCAAAATGAGGGCTTAAAAACGTAAAACTACACCAACTACCACCAAGGCTACAAGAGCCGCAGTTCAAATGCCTACTACGATGCTGCCGAAGAGAAAGAAAAAACCCGGCGCTGTCGGTGGAACGTCGAATGGAAGTGGAGGCAATTTTACTGAATCGGCCATGGACGAGTTCCTAGCGAAACAAGGCTTATATCGCAAGCCAATCGCTAAGGATGGTTCTTGTCTCTTTAGGGCAGTATCTGAGCAGGTGAGCAAGGCGTTTGGCTCGCTTTCATGTTGTTCTTTTGTGGCGAAACAAATGTTTGATTCAATCGTCGCTGGAAATGGTATTGTGATGTCTTTATATTAAACGTACTCTACCAAAATAGCATGATAAGTTGCGTCGTTGTAACACTCCATCGTATTCATGTACACCTCGTTATGGAATAGCACTTATGAGAAAATAGACTTAATAGCTTTTTAAAGGAGTTTCAACTACGAAATCAATCGATACAGTCGAAGAGGTTGAACGGTTCTTTTCAGAGCTCGAGAAAGTCTATTTTGACGGACTGATGCGTTCAGAGAAAAACATGAAATTGTGGTTGTCAAGGGCTATTTAATAATCTGATCTTAAAATATTAACAAAAGACGATTTTGTATTATGCTGGAAAACGTCAATAAAGTGTGTGTGTGTGTGATCTGGTTTTAGGATGACGATTAATCGAACTCATTCACTTGTCAAAAGACAAAGGCCTCACTAATTTCTTGCAGGGACAGTTGATTCATGATCTATCCTTTGGTGATACAATTACTGCTAATGTAGTATTTTTCTATTAATCATAGATTATGTATTTATTATCAGGTCCATAACTGTCAAGCAAGACATCTAGATGTCCGAAATCAGTGCATCGCCTTTATGCGTAGAAATAGGATGCAGTTCGAGGAGGTATACTTTTATTTTCGTGTATTTTCTAATGTTATTGTCGTCAAAAGGAAATTGAATACTGTTTGGTTTGAGTAAAACACACGTTGTATATTGTCAAAGCTCATGTACTTTAAGTGTAGGTCATATCTTGAATGATATTGAAACTACAATGTACCGGTACTGTCACAAACTTTTGATCAACTTGTCTGGATGTAATTTGGTGTTATTTTGGAGCTACTACTTATGTACATGGATGCTTTTCCTCTTTAAATACCATTAATTATTTCTTAATGAATACTTCAATTGTTTTTGATAATATTATACCAACATTTATAGATGTATTGTTTTGCTTTGTTTTGTCTGCTTTTGTTATAACATGTAACTTTGATTGATAACTGTAGTGTAGGCTTATAAACATCAAATAAGTATATAGTAGATCTAAGATGTTTACTAAGATGTTTACTAATAATGTCTAAGTACTGAGTGAATAAGTTTCTTCATCCTTTTTCCAGTTTGTAGAGGGTCCCTTTGATCACCATCTCTTCAAATTGCAAAATCCAAAGGTTTGTATTCAAATTCATTCACCTTGTAGGCGTTATTTTATCTGTGAGATAATTGAATTTCTTTGCTTTGTTCTTGTTGTATTTAGGAATGGGCAGGACAGGTGGAAATCACTGCTCTATCTCAAATGTTCAGGTTAGTTGTGCTACATATTATTACTAGTACAATAATAAAACAACAGCCATTCAAGTGTGCTTTTAAAAGGGCAATGATGCATTGAATAGTGGGTACATGTATTTACATTAGGGATAATTGTGTTCAAGTTATATTTGCCATAGAGTATTGTATCAAGATTGAGTATTTCATATACCCGGGAAAGTGATATGGAACTACTTTATCAGCACAACTTATTATAACAAAAGATTCAGGACTTGGTGGGCTGGAATAACACAGGAATAATTAACTAGAATACTATCCGTTTTAATCTTAGAATAGCTTGGCCCTATCCAATGGGATTTAAACTCCTAAAATATTATCCCCGTTGTTTAATATACCCTTTACCTAATAGCTTGGTCATTTTTTTTCCATTTTGATAACTTTGTATGTTATTATTAAGTGTCTGCTGTCATCTTGCTGAAGTGTTTATGTTCATAAAATGTATAGGAAAGACTTTGTGGTATATCAAGATATCAATTCTCCACCCACCAAAGTGACTGATCATGGCTTTAAAGACAAGGTATTGGGAAGTGTGTGGGCTATTCTTGTATTATAGGGCAAAACTATACAGATAGTATAGTTACAGTACATGTAAGGAAGGCTGGGACATGGCTAGAGTTTGACAGAGCAAGTACATTACAAAACATTATAGTATTGTTGATCAATAAATTGTTTTCCAATTGATTGATTGGCTGTTTGAGTGATTGGCTGCTTGCTGATTGATTGATTGACTGACTGACTGACTGGTTGATTGACTGATTGGTTGGTTGAATAATTGGTTGAATGGTTGATTGCTTGATTGACTGACTGACAGGTTGGTTGATTGAGTGATTAGTTGATTGAGTGATTGCTTGATTGATTGCTTGATTGATGAATAAATGATGATCAATTGGATTAGTTGATGGTTTAATTGATTGAATGATTGATTGACTGATTGATTGAATGAGTGATTGAGTGATTGATTGTTTAATTGATTGTATGATTGATTGATGAATGCATATATAAATTGTGTTTGTTTCTGATCTACTAGATCCTACTGTGCTATTCCAATGGTAATCACTATGATATCATATACAATAACCAGTACCAGGAACATGCTGCCATGTGTCAGTGTAAGTCTTGAACTCATTCTACTTAACAAATTGCAGATGGTTTTGAGTTGTCTGTACTCTTATTGACACACACTTGATGTCATAAAATGTTCAAAGCTCAAGTGGAATCACGAGCGCATACAGACAAGAAAAAAAACATTCTGCAATTTGTATTTTACAATAACAAAGTCAAAAAAACTTCCAAAAACAAGGAAAAAGTTTGAAAGAAAAACTGTTTCAAGCGCGTGCTGGCTCCATGCGTGAGCGATCACGCATTCGATGTGTCTGTCCTCTTATTGACAATGGCAAACCAGCCAATCAGATTGTGAGATTACTCTCAAGTGTTGTAAAAAAACTAAATGTAATAAAGAGTGGATACTACTATCCATTGGATAAATCCTTCTTCTGGATAAATCTTTATCCAGTGATAAGTTGATGCAGTCATCCAATAAATGCTCCACTAGATCAGGATTTTTTTCCCATAACATTTATTACAAATATGCTAGATAAGGATTTATCCCACGAATAGTGTTATCCACTCTTTCAACAAATGAAGCCTGGATTGGTATCCTTGTTACTTCAGACCTAGAGTGGCAAACTACCTCTTACTACAAGTATTATTCATTTTACTTTCCCCCCAATTTGCTAGTGAAACACCACCTCCCATAAGCAACCACTTTGTTTGACAAGAATTAGTCTTACAAGATTTTCTAGTTTTCACTTCTTGGAGACACATTTTAGAGAAATTTGCTTTGTGATGTTCTAACTTGAAGTATATGTAGAGGTGTCCCTTGGAGAATTGTGTTAACTAACAGAATAATACTTTTCCACAGCTCTCTTGTTTGAGATGCTGTACAACAGAGTATTTGCTGAGCTTGACAAGAAAGAAGCTTCCAAGAAGGGTAAGCCTAAAGGACCAGTCAACAGTAGTCATAGCAACCAGAAGAGTATTATGGACTGGGTAAATGGTAGTGTAATAGAGGATGGTGAGATAATGGATAATGATGGTGATGACGACGGATGGACTGAAGTCAAAAGCAAAGCCAGAGGTAAATGCATGAGCAATTCTTGCATAAACTTTGAACTAAATCCAGAAAACATTCGTAAAGGAGTGGTTTTAGTTTAGTTTATTTGTCACACAAATAACATAATTAACAATTAGACTATGAGTTCGAGTTTTCTATGAGTCGATAGTCAACGAGGCACATAGCGTTGAGTTAACTATTTGAACTCATAGAAAATGAGAAAGAGTAGTCTAATGGGCTTGTAACACCCGCCACGTGACTTTTTAAATTTTCACCGAAGACAAACGAAAATAACATAACTTGAAAGAGCATACTAAAATTAGTAAAAGTTGAAAATTTGAAAAGAATCAAGCAAATAAGAAAAAAGTTAACGGCTTTCAAAGTTTCCCGCTTTGACAAGGATTTGTATGAGTTTTTGCTTGGAAGGCAAGCTGTTGCCTTCCAACATACATTTCCATACAAAAAAGGCAAAGTTTGAATGCCTGTAACTATTGCCCTATTTACGTATTTCCCTTCAAACTTTCCACTTTTACTAACTTTAGTATGCTCTTTCCAGTTATGGTATTTTCGTTTGTCTGCGGTGAAAATTTAAAAAGTCACGTGGCGGGTGTTACAAGCCCATTGTTTTAGCAGAAACCAACTTGCATACTACCTTCGATTGTATACCAATATTTATTGATTTTTCGCTTTGTTTTTGTTCAAAACGTCAGCTTTTTCGCTACTCACTATCTATCACTCAATAGATAGTGAGTACGTTAGCCAATCAGATTGCAGGATTCGTGATAGTATGCTAGTTGGGTTCTACTATTAAAAATACATTATACCTGTTGTAGTATATATGTTGTAGTTCAATATGGATTCTGGTACAATTTGTTTTGAACTGGTACAATTTGTTTTGAACTGGTACAATTTGTTTTGAACTGGTACAATCTGGCATTCTTAAAAGGGATTTTATTTTGGGGACTCATTAAAAAAACAGGGGCTTGGATTTTTTTAGGGGGTTCTCAAAAGAACTAGACGACTTCCTGGCACCCACCCCTCCCCTTCATACTCTCCCTACCTACCCCTCCTTTCCTTTCCTGTCTGCCTACATTAATTCTGTCTATCTGTCTATTTAATACCATATTAACATATTTTTGTCAATTTTTGTCTTACCTTGTCTGGGACTCGAACTCCGAACTCTGACTGTAGACCAGCGTTGACCAGCGCATTAACCAACTATGCCATCGAGGATTTCGATGTCGGTTTAGCATCACATTTACATTTTATTAATGTTTTTCATTTTCTGTTACGTCATTATGCATTTAAATTCACGCATGCGCGCTAGATCAAAACGTGGACTTAGCAAAATGGCGGATCACGAACCATGGGTTGATCGTGAGGCTTTCTAACGAGAAATAACAACCTGAAACAGGAAACTAAAAGTAAACATATTCGCTTGTGATTTTCGTACTTGAAGACACATTTTATGAAAAGGCAAAGAAATTCCTAAACCGTCAAAGCGTACCTGTCTTGTTCTATAGTGGCGCCTGGTTCAATTCACGGACCTGGCGCGAGTTGAGTTGTGAGCCGGTTCGTTCTCTCCCTTGCTTCGATGAATTTCCTCCCGGTACTCCGGTTTTCCTCCCTCGGGGTGTACAGAATATATAATGTAGTAAGAAGTGAGTGTGAGAGTCTTGTCCCCACTAGCCATACTGATATCACCACTTGACACGTTAAACATGATATTTATTTATTTATTTTACTAGTAGCTGTATTCACATCGAGTGCCTGTATTGCTCTCTAGTAGAACGAAGTAGGTTTTATTCACGTCAACGTGTCAACGCTTCCCTGTCTTGCTCTCTAGTAGAACGAAGCAGCTTGTATTCACGTCAACACGTACTCGAACGTACATGTACCTGTCTTGCTCTCTAGTAGAACGAAGCAGATTGTATTCACGTCAACACGTACTCGAACGTACATATATATGTACCTGTCTTGCTCTATAGTAGAACGAAGCAGATTGTATTCATTCCTACCAAGTCTACCCCAATACTAACCCTAAACCTAACCCCAAGGTACTTGATTACTATATAGCAATAAAATACAAAGTCTTCCCTATCCCTAACCCTAAACCTAACCCCAAGGTACTTCATGATTTTAATAAAATACAAAGTCTTCCCCAATACTAGCCCTAAACCTAACCCCAAGGTACTTCATGATTTTAATAAAATACAAAGTCTTCCCCAATACTAACCCTAAACCTAACCCCAAGGTACTTCATGATTATAATAAAATACAAAGTCTTCCCCAATACTAACCCTAAACCTAAAGGTACTTGAACATGATTATAATAAAATACAAAGTCTTCCCCAATACTAACCCTAAACCTAACCCCAAGGTACTTCATGATTATAATAAAATACAAAGTCTTCCCCAATACTAACCCTAAACCTAACCCCAAGGTACTTCATGTTGTACCAGTTCAAAACAAATTGTACCAGTTCAAAACAAATTGTACCAGTTCAAAACAAATTGTACCAGTTCAAAACAAATTGTACCGGTACAAAACCAAATTGTACCAGAATCCATATTGAACTACAACATATATGCTGTTGTCCGATCAATATCGAGAAATTATGCAAGTAACATTTTGTACTTACATGGCATGGCAACATTTCTATGGCATAAATCTTCAATAATGTTACGTGACTTGTTCAAGGGTCTTTGCACATGCAATTTTTAAATGACAAGACAGGGAAGTTGCACCCAATCTTGTTCCATTCACAATAATAGATGTACATGGAATGGCAACATTTCTATGGTATAAATCTTCAATAATGTTACGTGACTTGTTCAAGGGTCTTTGCACATGCAATTTTTAAATGACAAGACAGGGAAGTTGCACCCAATCTTGTTCCATTCACAATAATAGATGTACAAAGTATTGACTTCTTTGTCTTTGCTTATCAGCTAAACATGAACGGCTGTCAAAGTCTGTAGAAGTGGAAGAAGACAAAGAACAAGACGAGATAAAGACAAAGGGAAACAATGACCAAAAGTACTTGTGGGAACTGCGTCGTTCTGTTGACCCTCACCTTTACAGGAATATATCCCTGGAAGTGTGGGAGGAAGACAAGCATTTATTGCAGCAGAAAGATCAGGCTGTGGCCGTGTCCTTGCAGTTTAAGAATGGAGAACGATGTAGTGTGAGTGGCACAACATTTTCTTATTGATGAACATGCACATGTATCAATTGCAGAGTTGTTCTTTGAACGTTGGCTGTCTTGTCTTGTAGGTGAAGCTTGGATCCCCCAGTGAGAAGTCTTACAATGCCATCATCAAAGAGGACTATACAGGATCAGGAAGTATTCTGGTTAGTAGACTCTTGAGTATATATATTGGCTGACAATTCCCGACAATGATTAGACAATTAGGTGTATAGAATGATGCAATTAGGTGTATAGAATGATGCAATTAGGTGTATAGAATGATGCAATTAGAATGATGCAAATTAGGTGTATAGAATGATGCAATTAGGTGTATAGAATGATGCAATTAGGTGTATAGAATGATGCAATTAGGTGTATAGAATGATGCAATTAGGTGTATAGAATGATGCAATTAGGTGTATAGAATGATGCAATTAGGTGTATAGAATGATGCAATTAGGTGTATAGAATGATGCAATTAGGTGTATAGAATGATGCAATTAGGTGTATAGAATGATGCAATTAGGTGTATAGAATGATGCAATTAGGTGTATAGAATGATGCAATTAGGTGTATAGAATGATGCAATTAGGTGTATAGAATGATGCAATTAGGTGTATAGAATGATGCAATTAGGTGTATAGAATGATGCAATTAGGTGTATAGAATGATGCAATTAGGTGTATAGAATGATGCAATTAGGTGTATAGAATGATGCAATTAGGTGTATAGAATGATGCAATTAGGTGTATAGAATGATGCAATTAGGTGTATAGAATGATGCAATTAGGTGTATAGAATGATGCAATTAGGTGTATAGAATGATGCAATTAGGTGTATAGAATGATGCAATTAGGTACTACGAAAATTACCGAACTGCGGAATGGAATCAAATTTTCTTATGGCAACCACGGCCACTTTTGTATGATTGCCCCACCCACATTCTTAGACGATTTTGAAAATCAACATCGCGAAGGCGAGATTCAGGCTAGTTCAAGGTACCGCATATTTGAAAACATTTTACTAGTATATTTGAGCAAGAGATGGAGAGATATGAATTCAAAGTAAAGCTTCAAGAAAACAAGGAAAGCCGAAGATGTGTGAAGATATTTCTTACGTCAGCAGAAGTAAAAACTTTAGACTTGGAGAAGTTACTGGAGCGAATATTTGAAAAATTAATTTCCTTCGTGGCAAGGCAGTCAGTTTGAAATACCTCGATAACGAAGACTGGATTGTGCTCCAGGTGGATGACCTTGATTCGTTTATCGATATGGTTGAAACGGCAAGAGACTCCACATGGGAAAATCTCAAGGTTATTGAAATCAAAGTAGCGAGTTGGCGCAAACACCACAAGATGGCTCCAAAATGTCACATAAACGTGGTCACATGTCTCCTTCTCCTTCTCTGAAAGTGGGTGGGGCAATCATGCATAGTGGGCGTGGTTGTCATAAGAAAATTCGGTCCCATTCCGCAGTTTGGTGATTTTCGTAGTATATCATTATTAACATTTGTTGATTCATGTTTGATTTTAGGTATTTGTACCAGACCTCAACAAAAGGTATGTAGTACAATATATTACTTACAGCGTACAAACAAAGATAATAGGCCATATGTAGCTTAGGAAAGTTGAGAATGGAAAGTGTAGTTTTAGTGGCTTAGTTGAAAATATGCTATCTTCATCCATTTAATTACTAATTAGTACTAAATAATTATTAATTATTACTATTATTTATTACAACTTAGGTAAGTTGTGACGCTGTAGATTATTTTTGCTTTGTTTAGATGTATGTGCTATATCAAGCATTAAATCATCACCATTATTATTATTACTATTATTATTATTATTATTACTATTACTATTATTATTATTATTATATTGTAATATATGATTGATTTTATTATATTATTATTATTATTATTATTATTGTTATTATTATTACTATTATTATCAATCAATCAATCTATATATTTTAGTTACATGTACCTATATAACATTTAGGAGCATTTTGCATACTCATTGTTAATGGGTCTTATGCTTCAGGACATTGATTTCTTGTTTTACCATTAGATCTTGTTCTTGATCTTGTACTGTAGTTGTTGTTGTTGTCGTTGTCGTCATTGTTGTTGTTGTTGTTGTCATTGTTGTTGTTGTCATTGTTGTCATCATTGTTGTTGTTGTAGTTGTTGTTGTTGTCATTGTTGTTGTTGTTGTTGTCATTGTTGTTGTTGTCATTGTTGTCATCATTGTTGTTGTTGTAGTTGTTGTTGTTGTCATTGTTGTTGTTGTTGTTGTCATTGTTGTTGTTCTCATCATTGTTGTTGTTGTCGTCATTGTTGTTGTTGTTATGGTTGTTGTTATTGTTGTCATTATTGTTGTTGTTGTTGTCATCATTGTTGTTGTTGTCATCATTGTTGTTGTTGTTGTCATTGTTGTTGTCGTCGTTGTTGTCATTGTTGTTGTTGTCATTGTTGTACTGTAGTAGTTGTTGTTGTTGTTATGGTTGTTATTGTTGTTGTTGTTGTCATTGTTGTTGTTGTCATTGTTGTACTGTAGTAGTTGTTGTTGTTGTTATGGTTGTTATTGTTGTTGTTGCTGTTGTTGTCATTGTTGTTGTTGTCATCATTGTTGTTGTTGTCGTCATTGTTGTTGTTGTTGTTGTTATGTTTGTTGTTATTGTTGTTGTTGTTGTCATTATTGTTGTTGTTGTTGTCATCATTGTTGTTGTTGTCGTCAGTGTTGTTATGGTTATTGTTGTTGTTGTTGTTGTTGTTGTCATTTTTGTACTGTAGTAGTTGTTGTTGTTATTGTTGTTGTTGCTGTTGTAGTTCTTGTTGTTGTTGTTGTAGTTGTTGTAGTTGTTGTTGTTGTTGATGATGGTATTGTGTTTAATCAATAGACAAGCTGTTCCTATACAAAGTGTCAGTGGCCAACAAAGTAAGTCCCTTCATTTATAATTTACTTACACTCTTCCATTGTACTTTTGTATCGTTGGATGTACTTACACTTGCTAATATTCTTTCCTCACGACTAGGTCCTGGCTACAAGGACCTAAGTGGACACTACCAAAAGGAGTTCACCGCCAATGGCCCAGCTTCTGAAGAAGGTAGTAATTTGATTACGCAATATATTCAATAATTTTTTTGCTTTTGCAATAGCGATATTCGCCGTGACGTAAGCCATTGTTAAGTAATGTGCCAACCAGATATCGATTGGCTGAAGAAATAAAGCAACTTGTGAAGAGCTATTGTAATCATGGTTTGCAAATTAACATCACAAAATGTGACATCAATGTTTTTAAACAGTGAATATTGCTATAATTATAATAATAATAATTATTATAATGTACAATTCCTGCTTGCTGTAAGTTCCTAGTGGATAATGTATGCATCTCAATTTTCATTTTTGGGATTGTAATATCTTGGTAGATTGTCCAAACTACTCCATTAACTCATTCCCTACTGTCCCTTTAAATATCAGTCCTGCAGGACTGGTGACGTAAAACAATAGTTTTGTTGCGGCGTTACTTCAGAATAATCAAAAAATCGCTGTGTGACACGGGAAGATAGTTATTATCCAATCAACTGCCGTGTTTTATCATTTTGAAGCCGCCAATGGCTAGTTTCTTTAGAAAAACAACAGCCGTTGCCAGGTAACGCGAGGAAAGGTCAAATCCAAAATGGCTTCCAAATCAAAGAGACCCGAGATCGTCTTTGTCCTTCAATTTGAAGGAAGCTATTGCATTTATACAAGTACCTGATGTTGAAGATTATTTAGGCAGCGATTCTGGAGGAATGCTCAATGGAAAGGAATCTGAAATAGACCTCCAACTTCTAAATTCTGACGACGAAATGATGTGAGTTCGATACGACGATAGTCACATGTTAGCAACGAAAAAAAACACTGTCTGATTGGCATAGTTTAGACAATATGTGCTTACAATATCAATAACAATATCTGAAAAGACACTTGCTTCTTTAGAGTTCAATAAAATGACAAATTTGCGTATTTGTTCAATTATTGTAATTTGATCGAACCGCGTGGTATCATAAACAGCTGACTGTGATAAATTATAAAATATTTTCCTTGTATCCAAATCCTGAACTCAGACCTTCTGGAAAGTATACTTAGATACCATTGCAACTTTTCTTTTTCAAAGTTTTGATTTATTCCAAGTAGTAAGAAAATGATCTGTAGTTCAGTGAAATTTCACTTTTAATTTATGCTAATTTATGTTAACTTATGCTAATATATTTATCTTTATTGGCATTACAATGACAAAAAAAATATTCAAACATGAAGTACATTTACTAAGCTTTAAAATGAGACGTATGTACCCATATATTTATAAATAGTTTTTGCGAAATATAAATAATATCAATGACACCCATTTTTGTCACTTTTTGGGTCAGTAGGGAATGAGTTAAGGTCAAGTGGCCAAAGTAACAAACAATAATATTTTTGTTGTATTGCCAGGTTCTAAAGATGACAGCAAGTTCAAGAAGAAACGTCCACAGAGGAACCGTCGAGGACCAGGAAAAGTATGAATCAATTTGTTTGGAGACTCTGATTTGTGATAACTGTACCAAACACAGAGTTCTTAGTAGCAGACAGCATCACAAGATTCCAGCTCTTTATCAAGACAAAAGAAGTAGTTGTCTTAGGCCTAGTTCAAACACCGTACTTTCCAAGAGCCGTTCTTACAGTGCGACTACTGTAACCGGGGCCACTTAGACAACGAGAACCAATCATAATTCAGACGAAAACAAAGCCAATTTCAAAATTTGTGTACTTCAGCCAATCAGGAGAGAGCATTCTCGTTATCTAAGTGGCCCCGGTTAAAGTCGTTGCACTGTAATTACTTCAAAAGAAGCCACCTCATTATCTATTGTTTTAAATGAGAACGGCTCATGATTAGCACAATGTCTGAAATAGGCCTTATTTTGACAGGCTCTTTTCATTGTTGGCATCCTCGATGTGCTACTGTAAAAATTTTGATTGACAGGGTCCTGCAAATGGCCTATTCCAACGAATTTCCAAATAGTTCAAGATTTACCAACAAAGCTCATTTCTAAGTTCCCAAGTTCAAGGCAAACTAGGAGTGAACTTTGGAACCCACTCGTCAAGTTTTTATGTTTCTTTGATGTTAATGTTCTATTATTTGACTTTCAGGGTGGTGAAGAAGCAGGAAATGCCACGGTGAGTTTAGTTTATTCATTTTTGTCTGGTGTAGATGTTTAGAGTAATAGATACATGTACCATATGGGCAGAATGTATAGGAATTAAAATACCAGTATTATTCTGAAGTCCAAGTGGTCTGCACGTAAAGACATTTTACCAAGTGCTTTCCTCTCTAGTTTAGTTTAGTTTATTGAATTCGCCACATAAAAATAATAGTAAAGAAATTTACAAAGAAATTACAAAAAAAGGACAATGAAATTTGAAAAAAAGCGTGGCAGGAGTCAGTAACAGGACAAGGTCCCAATTGACAACTGACCCCTTAAATAACTGACCCTCTCTGAATAAAGGATGCAATCCTCCCACCAATTTTATAATTTGTGTATGGTAACTAATACAGCGATTGTTTTCCCAGGATGAAGTGACGCCACGTGGTAGGGGAAAGCCAAGGGAAAGATACAACAGACGCCGTTTCCCTGGAGGCAAAGACGACAGAAATACACGAGAGTTAAAAGATGAAGAAGAAGCAAAGTTCATGGCTGTAAGTTATTATTTATTCAAAAAAACTCTGATATATTCATGAAATACCGTATTCACCGGCGTATAAGCCGCACTCGCAGATAAGCCACACCCCGAGTTTGGCAACGTAAATTTTGGAAAAAAAGTTTTTTGGAATAAAATTAGTATAAATCACAGGTTAAGTGAAATCTTGAGAAAGCTACATTTTGTACATGTACATTACATGCTTTGCATTATCGGACGTATAGTACCGATCGAAACTAACCTCAAACGCAAGGTTAACATATGTTAATGCAAAGTAAACACCGGCGTGCATTTGGAGTTAAACCCTGCCGATGTTTGCGTTTGTTTAGCATTTACTAAATGAATGCAAAGCAAGCCCAAAGTAAACTGTCATGGATTTCATGTTCGAAAGCATTCAAACATCGTTATTTAATACAAATTCAGTACTTCAAGTTTACCGTAAATGTACAAAATAATGCACACACAAAATACACAAAATCAAACACGCTTCAGCAAACTGAAAGCGAGCAAAATAAGCCTAAACTAAAAGCGATTTCTGTGTCTTTCTGTGTCGAAATCTCATTGCCAAAGGACATGAAATTGAAGACATTTTAGATAAAAGATGACGATGTTTTCGCAAAATGAAAGGAACACAACCAGACTAGACATCGGCTAGACACTTGGCGCCCAGATGAGTCATGTTACGTCACACAAAGAAACCGCTAATCAGATACGGTATGACAAGTAATGGCGGATCGTAGCGAATGGCTTCGCAAACTTTACTCTTCAAAGTCCAAAAAGTTAAATGTACCAGTCGAAGATCAAGAAAATATTTATCTTATTGAGAAATTGCAATCTAATCCGTCCAAATATGTACAAATATGACAATTCAGAACCAGAATTCTTCCTTTAGTTTCCTTTGCAATTCACATATTCATTTACGTTCGTTCGACCTTCGGCTTGGGTTTGTTTACTTTGTACTTCTCAAACGCGTGTTTGTTCTGCGTTAACTCCAAACAAACGCAAAGCAAACCCTGGCAAACAAACAATGATGTACGTACTCTTTTATACTTTTATGTTAATTTTATGTAAATTTCTGGTACCAATTCCAAATGTTCTCCAAGATAAGCAGCACCCCCAACTTTGGATCACGATTTTCGGAAAAAAAGTGGCTTATATGCCGGTGAATACGGTACAAGCATGCAGATGTTTATGAGTGTCTCGTAATTCTCTGAGTTGGGTTGTACATTTACAGAACATGCTGTCTAATTAGATTTGGTGAAATGATATTACGCAAATATGGAATTGTGTTGAAAATTAATCAATTCAATTGTAGCAAGCATTCAATCAGATGAGGTCTCTGAAGATGTGCGGCACTATTCAATGATTTGATTGAAATATTGCAATGAAAATGTTATGATGTTGAAAACAGAACCTAACATTATATGAATCTGGTAGATCCCCTTTTCATGTTTTAATTTCACATAGGAACAAATCAAGTTGGTTGAGTTGCAGGAGAAAGATCCTACAGCTTTCCCTGCACTGCCAGTAAGAGCAAGTCCTCAAGTTTCTCCTTCTGCAACTTCTGCAGCTTCTGCAGCTTCTGCAGCTACTGCAGCTACTGCAGCTACTGCAGCTACTGCAGCTACTGCAGCTACTGCAGCTACTGCAGCTACTGCAGCTACTGCTGTTCCTCCTGCCCCTAAAACAGTTGAAAAAGTGGAGGTATTTGTAATGTATTTATAGCATTGACATGCATATAGAGCATAGTTTAAATTAGGACATAGTTTCACTTACATAATTTACTTCCTTTCAATTACACATGAAACTCTCTATCAAGACAAAAGTAGTCGCCTTATTTTGACAGGCTCTTTTCATTTTTGGCACCCTCGATGTGCTACTGTAAAAACATTTTGATTGACAGGGTCCTGCAAAGGGCCTATTCCAACGAATTTCCAAATTCACATGCAAAGCAAATTCAAGTTCAAGCAAGTTCAACGAGAATATAGAATTTGATAGCCAGTTTTTTGTTGTGCGCCACATCAGTATTACATATTAAGGAGAATATAGAATTTGACAACCAGTTTCTTTACAGATTGTAGCTATACCAGAAAAAGAAGAGAAAGTACAAGAGATCGAAAAGACTGTCTTAATACAACCTGACGAAAGCACATCAGCTGGAATGTGGAGGCGCTTTACCAAAGCCCCACCCAAATCCAACGAAGAAGAAACAAAAACCCCTAACTCCTCTGTTGCTAAGCAACAAGATCCTGAGTCTAATGACACCTCGACTCCCAAGATAGAGGGTGAGATAGATACACAGGATGAAGAAAAACTCGTTGACCAAGAACCTGCCTGGACAGAAGAAAATGACATTGAAAATCCCCAAGAAAAAGAAACACAAATTCACGATAACCACGTTTCAAGTTTCTCTACCAGAGAAACTAAGAAACCTTTTCACGAACCGCTGCAAATCAAACCAATTTCTGATGAATTGCAACACAGCAGAAATGGCCCACACATGTTTGAAGTCAAGATTCCTGAACCAGCTACTAAACTTTTACAGCCAGCAAACATTACCCCTACAAACCTTGGACATCCACAAAAAGATCCTATACAACACTCTGAACAGTCACTAAGAGAGATGGAAGTAGATTATACACGGTTGGAGCCAGACGGTAGCACCGACAGAACTGAAGAAAGCGAGGAAGTAGAGAACACTAATGAACTGGAAGAGATGGGTGGTTTAACTATTGAAGATAAGCATGAAATGAACTCACCATTCCAACCTGAGAAAGAACCCTTTGAAATGCCACCTTACTCAGACCAGGAAGTCAGCTTGGTCGCCCAAGAAACATTGCCGCAACAAGAAACAGTTTACCTACAAGAAGAATCAGCCTTGAACGCAATCAAATCAAGAGTGAATGATACTGTTAGTACAATGTTGCCTGAGAGAAAGACTGTGACATTTGCCGAGGAAACAAAGGAGATACCTGATGTTCCTTATGGCCTGTCTCACAAAGGTGGCATTCTGATTGTGAACGGCACCAACAGACCTAGTCAAGTTGGTGAACAAGGTTAGTCAGTGCTATTCCTTGGCTGATGTAAAGATTAATTAGTGTATTTAGTACCTTCTACCTATGAGAATAAAGCACTACAGTATAAGTAACTCTCCCATAGAGTCGTCTTCGTATGAGTGGGAAACCTACAGCACGGAGTTACGGTCATGGTACGGAATCGAAGACATTGTATTCAACCAATCACAGCACACAAAATCATCGCTCAACCAATCAGAATGCTTGGATACCGCACGGTGATGGCATGATATGGTCACTGCACGGCACGAACCATACGGTAACTACTTCCCACTCATACGATAACAACTCTATTGCTATGACCTTACAATGTAAATTTTAGTACTTGTACTGCTGACAAGAACCAGGATTAGCTGGACATAGCGGACAAACTACAAAGCTGCTGTTTTCATACAGTTTTCATTAACTGGCAATGATATATCAATTACCGTATTTGCCGGTGTATAAGTCGACTCGGTGTATAAGTCGACCCTCTAAAATGAGGTCAAAATTCCTGATTTTATCATATATTCTTTGTATAAGTCGACCCTACTTTTCTAAGAGCATCAAGTATATATTCGAAGTTAGATGCAAAAGCCCCCAAAAGTCGGACATTTCTGCACGATCTTGTAGCGGCAGCCATTTTGAACTGCTTGGTAACCTTGGCGTTGGCATAAACAAAAGCGTAAACAAAAGTTCAAGTTGAGACGCCATTGGGCTTCAAAAACAAGCAAATTTGTAGCTATTTTATCATACCAAAACTTCAAACGCTACTAATAAAGAGGTTACCGTATTTATAAATACGATGTTGAACTTGTTGACGGTAATATGGACTGGAAACTACTAAACAAAGTCATCGTCCCTCGTGTCTGAAGTCCGATAGTTTGTGGCTCTTCTTTTGCGAATAATCCCAAGAAACATCATTTAAAATATGTTTATCATCGGGTTTAAGGTAGAGTGATGACCAAAAGGAAACTACTAAATAAAGTTATGTGATTTACGAACAACATGGTGGCTCCGATGTCAAGTCTCAAGTTCGCAACATTCGTCGGTCCAAGTTCGTTGGTTCTAATAAACACTTTTATGCTTCTTCTTTTGAAAATTATGTGTCGTTTATCCCAACAAACATCATTTAGATGTTTATGTTAGATAAAGCTATTGATTTAAATGGGTTTAAGGTCATTTCTGATTTTATCTGCAGTGGTGTTCAAAAGATTGATTTTCATACCCGGTGTAAAAGTCGAGGTCGATTTTTCAAGCTAAGTTTTAGAGGTTGAAAGGTCGACTTATACACAGGCAAATACGGTGTTGATACATTTGTGCTACCATTACTCAAAACTTGTGTCAAAATCTTATTAAGTTACAATAAAGCTTCTTGGAGATATCTACGAAATCGATGGTTTTTCTGCTGATCAAAATGTCACCTCCCAAAGTACAAGGCCTTATATCTCTCAGACCCATTCACCGAATTTTGGTGGCATTTGACATTTTGTTATTTGAGCATAAAATGGCTTGTATACAAAATATTGAGCTTAACAACCTATAGGTGTCCTTATTAGAAGAGGCTGTAAAACGTTTTTCTGCTCTATTGATTAGCTGTGCTATATTTTATACTTAAAGAAACTGAAATTATATTGAAGATTATTATATTGATGATGTGATGAGGAGGATTTGTGTAGTACAGTATGGTACTTATAAAATGTATCTTATGTACTTATTATTCATTTGCTTACAGGTTATAAACCATGCAATCCTGAAGACTATTCTTCCTTCGCCAAAGTAAGTTTGTTATTCCACCTCCATGACAGTACATACACTGACAGCAGGGTAGCAAAGGGGGGGTTGTGATCACGCTTTACGTGCCATTTTTTCGTAAATTCACGACTCAAAAGAATGATTTAAGCCATTTCACGCACGTCTTTCTTGCAAATTCACAGATCACAGATCACAGTTTTATCTTTTGTTTATGAAGTGATTTTCACGATTCACACGCCATTTTTGGGCCAAGTCACGTGTAACCCCTTTGCTACACTACATACATACATAAACTTTATTAACGTGTCATGACTTCTAGCATACCACAAGTGGTACACTAATCGGGGACACTTAATTAAGACATAATTACATTTACAAATAGATATGACACTGTGACAGTACAGATACTTCACATGTAGGTGTGTATGCTGACACTGGAAGACCATTGATATACATGTAAACATGCCAGTATTAATTGGATCACTATCTAGAAATGGTTTCTGTGTATTTGTAAACATATCTCATTTTCATTGCTGTTATGTAGTAAGTCCTAATCTTTGTTGAGATTTCATTTATATATAATGTCTATATTACAATGTCTGTCTTTCGACAGGAAATTTCCAAACAAGATTACATGAATCTTCAAGACAATCCAGATAAAGACCAACAAACCTTCCCAACAATCATTGCAAGTGAAGGTCTACAGTCGACATCACCAACACAACAACAGGCCCAGTTGCCACCTTATGTATTACCTTTCCTACCCCCCAATGTACAGATACCAGCTAGACCCTCAATTGACCCTACAGGTGCTGATTTACCACAAGGTACGATACACCTTAATGTGTATGCTAGCTGAGTACAATAGCAACTGCCATCCAAGGACTATATTTAGATCCTGTTAAGCAAACATTTTGAGTCGAAATTTTGAACTTTTGAAAATGACAAACTCCCCAAATATAAACATAATAGAGCATGTTGATTTGGGGAATTTATCATTTTGAAAAGTTTAAGTTTTCTCACAGCTGGAGTCGTAAACTTAATATGATCCAACATTGCTACAATGTATATTACTGGTACTCATTTGGGAATATGAATTACCTTTCTAACGTGTCAATGTATTTAGCAGTAGTGTTAATTTGGGACACTTTTGTACTACCTTTACTAAGAGTTTGTGATTATTTATGACCTTGCATCTGATCAACCTAAACCTTATTACAGCAGAGCACTGGTTCCTGTTACAATTGTTGGGTTACCTGTGTTATCGAATTCATGAATAATTAATGAGGGAAATACAATAGAAATCATAAGCGTAGCAGACATCTGTAAATCGGCAAGAGATTCGTCCTCATTTGCATTCAATTTTAACTTGGATTTTCTTGGCCAAACTGTTTCCTATCATCAAAATTATAGTAAAACATCCACTTATACATCGTTGGATTCGATAAGTAATATACAATATTCGCGTCCGATCTGTATACAGATCGGCTGCTCATATTGTATATAGTACTTATAGAGTCGTTTTCGTATGAGTGGGAAACCTACGGTACAGAGTTATGGTCACGGTACGGAATTGAACACATTCTATTCAATCAATCACAGCACGCGAAATAATTTCTCAACCAATCAGAATGCTTGGATGCTGCACGATAATGGTACGATATGGTCACTTCACGGCACAAACCGTATGGTAACTACTTCCCACTCATACGAAAACGAATCTAATACCTTATTTGTGTAATAAAATTCAGTTGTGCTTTACCAAGCACCCGTGGTTCATCTTACATCAGTCCCTGTTCCTGAAAGACCAATTAGACTTAATCCAGGGACCTGCCCTGAGTACATAACGCACATTGTTATTCTGTATTATACTGATTATTAATGTTACCTTTTCTAGATATACCAACTTTGAGACATTTCTTCAACCTTGGATATCAACATGTAAGCATTTTTATCTCTTTGATTATGTTATGAACTTTGTATTTTATTATGCCCAATGAACCGGTATAATTGCAATGCTTACAAAATGTTGCTGGTTCTACAGTCTCACAGCACTTATACACTGCATTATTTTGTCCTTATTAGTATATAATGATGGCCAATCAACTAGCCAATCAGCAGATGCCGCTAGTATATATGTATCAAGGAACAATGCAGGACCAGATGATGCCACAAACGGCACAGTCAGTTGCAACTATGCAACAACAGCAGATGTATGCAAGTATGCAACACCAACAACTTGGCTTTCAACACCATGGGTTACAGGTGCGTTATCACTGTTGTCATTACTATGTGACCAACTGATATAATAATAATAATAATAATTTATTCATTTATATTGCACAAATATCAATCGTAAAAATTTTCAAATGCACATTACAATGGTATGCAATAATAATTAATTAAAAATAAAAAAAGAAAGTTGTGACTAGTAGTTTGCAATTAGATTTGAGGTATCAAAGAAGCCACGACATTTGGCACTTGTTTGATGTTTATGATTGACAGACTGGATTGTCTATTTCAAATTTACCAGTCACAACTTTTGTCTCAAATGGTCACATAATAATGAATACACAACCTTTTGTTTGTCTGTTTGTTTGTCTGTCTGTCTGTCTGTCTGTCTGTCTGTCTGTTTTTGTTTGTGTGTTTGTTTGTTTGTCTGTCTGTCTATGTTTGTACAGTGTATGTTTGTGTCTGTTTGTATGTCTGTCTGTTGGTATGTATGTTTGTTTGTCTGTCTATTTGTTTGTACAGTGTATGTATGTTTGTTTGTATGTTTGTTTGTTTGTCTGTCTCTGTTTCTGTCTGTTTGTCTGTCTGTCTGTCTGTCTGTCAGTGTATGATTGTTTGTTTGTCTGTCTGTCTGTCTGTCTGTTTGTTGTCTGTCTGTTTGTCTGTTTGTTTGTCTGTCTATTTGTTTGTACAGTGTATGTATGTTTTTGTTTGTCTGTTAGTCTGTCTGTTTGTATGTTTGTTTGTCTGTTTGTTTGTTTGTTTGTCTGTTTGTTTGTCTGTTAGTCTGTTAGTCTGTCTGTCTATTTGTTTGTACAGTGTATGTATGTTTGTTTGTCTGTTAGTCTGTATGTTTGTATGTCTGTTTGTTTGTTTGTTTGTCTGTTTGTTTGTCTGTCTGTTTGTACAGTGTATGTTTGTTTGTTTGTTTGTTTGTTTGTTTGTTTGTTTGTACCCTCTTCCCTTCCCCACAAATCTCCTGTACATTTCCCTTACACTCACCGAGTGACATTGGCTCTCAGAGGACACATCTAGTAAAGCACAGAAATGTGGCAGTTTATCTTGTGTGTAGTTATGAATTTTATATTTATAACTTCCTTGATTGATGTTTGGGATCTGAACAAAAGTCACTGGAATAGGGAGTGAAATTTAATTCACGCTGAAGAGTAAGGACTTCTGTCGCTGAAATTTTATTTTGTTATTTCCAGACATATCCTCCTCCATTTCACATGCCACCACAAACAAGCCAAGACAGCACTTCTCAACTAGACAGAACCACTGAGCACAACAATCAACCCCAACACCAGCCACAGATCCAAGCTCAACAACAAATCCAAATGCCACACCAACAGCAGTCTGGTCACTTCCAATCACAACAGAATCAAATGGCAATGAGCTGGCGCAGTGGTGGTGTTGGTGGCGGGACTGGTGGCGGGGGGAGCAGCAGACATTACAGCCCCAAATTCCAGCATCATAATCTGGGATCACCATCTCACAGACCCAACTGGTCACAAGGACCTAGTGGTAGCCCACGCCAGACCAACAACAAACAGAACCGCAAGCCACAAGGTGGAAAGATGCGTAATGATCATTATGCCACCCATTTTACCAGTTCGTCCCACTCGCAGGGTCAGAGCATGGCTCACAATGCAGCGGCATCGTCCCCTTATTACACCATGACAGGGGAACAACAGCCTAAGGGCCATGGTGCAACAGAGTATTACCCAACCAATACGGTCATGTATAACTATCCTACTGGAATTCCAAATGTTCCCCACTCTACCGGCCCTAGGGTAAATTATAACTACAGTAGAGACACTTGAGAAATTTTGTGCTATTGAAGAGAAGAAAAAGTAACTTTCTTTCAATGGCAAATATGTCTATCAGTCACCAATGTCAATATTACAACTCTAAGAATAATTATAAAAAATACTAATTTAGTTGGAACGTAGCTTGATGTGTTTGCTGTGAGCAAATCTTTACTTTGGCCACCCTGTGTTTACTCCATGCATTCCATGTTATTCCAGATATAATTTATATACAATATATGCTCGCAGGCAAACACGACTAAAGTGTAGACTTTTCTTCTCAACAGTACAATTCCTCCATGAATGCTTACTTAGGCAACGAAAACATAACCATAGCAACGATCCTAAATTACCATGATAGATTGACGTAGAATAAACGTCATCATTAGTTACCATGACAACAGTATTTTTTAGTGATAATATTTCGTTCTTTTCTATTCGCTACTTTCTCATAGCACATAATGCTTTGCGCCTTTGGGGGGTAATACAACAGAAAATGGTGTTGCATAATTACATGGTTGACAGAAAGCTCCCATTTTCTTTTGTATTATCCCCAAGGCGCAAAGTATTATGTGCTATGAGAAAGTAGAGAATTACCTTCTTTCTTCGCTCCAAATTATTTGTATTGCCAAAATATGTATATGAAACAAAATATGCTCAGGACAGCTTTCCCAGAACTATCGGATACGAGCACTAACAAGACTAAAACTCTTACGATAATATTTCCTCTTACCCACTAAGTGGAGCCATAATTGGGACGCTAAACATCCGTTTTCATTTTATGTTTTTATTCACCGTGTCGTTGCGATTACAAAAGAGCGTGGCCCGGTATAACTGTGCATAAATAGTTTTGATTTCACACAAATTCACGCGTTTGGGGCCAATCTATGCGAGTTTCGACTCATCACTTCACATAACCTACACAAACATTCCTCTCATCTTTCACTTCAAGCTGGACTTTGCTATGTAGTGTCATTTTGTATAAATCCCCCTCATTGCATTTGAAAGCATTGACTTCCACCAATAGCAAGTTTCTATACGTAGCTACAGCTATAAAGTAATGTAATTGGATTCTCACTGAACTCTTACCAAAAAGATATTTAGTATGGGAGGGGAGGGTAGTCGTAAAGATTCGTATTTTATTTATGCTTAGAAATCTATTTCTTATTTCTAACAATGTTTCTAGGACTAAGTAAAATATAGATTTTTGGTGGTGTTGTAAAATTGTTTTTGTTAAATTGTAGAAAAAAAATATTGTGAAAAGGTATTGCAGAAATACGAGTTAAAGGATTAGTCTCCTTTGCAGCCATTTTTAGTCCGGCTCAAGACTAAAAAATGGCTGTGAAGGAGAATTTGATGGTATTGTTCTTTTATTTTTCCAAGTCGTATGACAGAGTAAAATGTACTGTGTATGTGAATGTCTTTAATAATAAAATAATAGATTAATAATAGATTAGTTATTAAATGTTTGAAATACAAAGTATCTAGATTGTCTGGTGTGTTTTCTTCGTTAAACAGCCCCACCCCTACCCCTAAGGGTGGAAAGGGCAGCTGGTTTACCTCGTACCCAATCCCCTAACGATTATCCGGCATGAAGGGTTGGGTCATGGCCGCATAAATATAGCGAGAAAAAAGAAACATTCTATGCAAATTCTCGTCAAAATCGAAAGAATAGTGAGATGCAACTCCTAGCCTAATGGATAAATGGTAGCTGATTCTATTGCCTTTTCTATTGATTTGAATATTTAATATGGTCACTAACTATATATACTAGTTTATGTTTACGGGTAAAATCGCTCTAATGGCCACAACCGAAAATAATGCTTTAAAGCTGGACTAAACTACAATGGGTCTGAGAAAGAACAACATCTGCGCTTCCTATTAGTCGCGATAAAAGGATGCACCTAAAAACCGGGCCTGAAAAGCGCAAAACGTGGATGTTGAAGATAAGTGGATTTACTAGGATTTCCGTCTCTTTTGTGAAAATTTTCTGCCCAAAAAGTTCCGAATTCAGACCGCCTCCTGACCGTAGACGACTGATGAAAGTGCTCGAATTATTTATGAGATGGGCGAATGTGCTGTACTCTGTGCTCTTTCTGATTACCTGAGCTTCATTTAAGCTTCCAGTGAGTGAGTGTGTTCATAGTCAGCATCATTATTGTAAAGTGTTCATAGTTAGTATCATCATTGAACTCAGTGTGATAGGTACTGATAGTTATCATTATTATTGTAAAGTGTTCAAACGTTAGCATCATTATTGTTAAATCTAATGTTGGTTTGTAGGTTGGATAATTCATGACAAAACTTTTTGTATCTTCAACCTGAGTTTTATTACAAAACTGCCAAGCTTTCGGGCTAAGCGCCCATCTTCAGGGCTAAATGCATAAAATCTAATTACAACGGCTATAAGTATACGAACACAAACAAACGCCACCAAACAAGCAAGCTCGTGCGCAACAAACTGAACAGTCTCGCGCAAAGCAAACAAAATCGAACAACGCCAGATAGAAAGAATGAAAAAGAAAAAGGTGCGCGAGGAATAGAAAATGAAGTATTAACGTAAGAATTGAAAATAATAAATAGAAAGGTAGCCAAAAAAACGAAACCAGTGCGCGATGAACTATAAAAACAGAATAAAATTGAGTAAACGAATGATTGAATAAAAGAATGAAAGAATGAATGAACGAGTGAATGAACGAATGGATGAACAAAAATAAATGAATGATAGAATGGATGAACGAATGAAAGAATGAACGAAATAATGAATGAACGAATGGATGGATGAAAGAATAAATGAAAAAATGAATGAACGAAAGAATGAGTAAATGAATGGAAGGATGAATAATAATAATAAAAAAATAATAAATAAATAAATAGATAGATTGCGCAATTATTGCTTGTTAATTAGTGGCATGTAGGTGGATGGCAAGATCCTTCCACTGTCTCTGTTAGTGATGGAGTCATTGTGACTGGCAATGTGCCAAGACTCCAACCACTTTCTTTGATGCCATCTGCTCTCTTTTCCAATAATCTTAATATTGTTCCAGGAAATTCCATGTCCTGTTCCATGGGCATGTTCTGCTAATGCGGACTTTTCTGGTTTATTTAGCCTAACACTTGACTGGTGTTCTTTCTGTCGTGTTAATAACGATCTTCCAGTTTCGCCGATATAAACAGCATCACATTCACCACATGGAACAGAGTATACAACACCTGTCATCTTCTCCAATGGGATGGTATCTTTAGGTTTCCGACAACGTGTGTTTAAGGGTGGTATGGGGCTTGAGACATGACTTGATGTTGTGTTGACCAAGGACACGTTGGACTCTCTCTGTAACACCTTGTATGTACGGTAGTACGGCAAAACCAACGTGTTCAACCTTGGATGTTTGTACAGCCACTTGTGAAGTCGATGAACGAGAAAACTTTCTTAGAAAACTCTTTGGGTATCCATTACTGTACAGGGCCTTTCTAATATGATGACGTTCTTGTTCTTTATGATGTTCATTCGAAATCAGACTGTCAACTCTGTGGAAAAGTGATCGGCGGACAACCGCGGCTTTGTGTCCTTGGTCAACACAACATCAAGTCATGTCTCAAGCCCCATACCACCCTTAAACACACGTTGTCGAAACCTAAAGATACCATCCCATTGGAGAAGATGATAGGTGTTGTATACTCTGTTCCATGTGGTGAATGTGATGCTGTTTATATCGGCGAAACTGGAAGATCGTTATTAACACGACAGAAAGAACACCAGTCAAGTGTTAGGCTAAATAAACCAGAAAAGTCCGCATTAGCAGAACATGCCCATGGAACAGGACATGGAATTTCCTGGAACAATATTAAGATTATTGGAAAAGAGAGCAGATGGCATCAAAGAAAGTGGTTGGAGTCTTGGCACATTGCCAGTCACAATGACTCCATCACTAACAGAGACAGTGGAAGGATCTTGCCATCCACCTACATGCCACTAATTAACAAGCAATAATTGCGCAATCTATTTATTTATTTATTATTATTTTATTATTATTATTCATCCTTCCATTCATTTACTCATTCTTTCGTTCATTCATTTTTTCATTTATTCTTTCATCCATCCATTCGTTCATTCATTATTTCGTTCATTCTTTCATTCGTTCATCCATTCTATCATTCATTTATTTGTTCATCCATTCGTTCATTCACTCGTTCATTCATTCTTTCATTCTTTTATTCAATCATTCGTTTACTCAATTTTATTCTGTTTTTATAGTTCATCGCGCACTGGTTTCGTTTTTTTGGCTACCTTTCTATTTATTATTTTCAATTCTTACGTTAATACTTCATTTTCTATTCCTCGCGCACCTTTTTCTTTTTCATTCTTTCTATCTGGCGTTGTTCGATTTTGTTTGCTTTGCGCGAGACTGTTCAGTTTGTTGCGCACGAGCTTGCTTGTTTGGTGGCGTTTGTTTGTGTTCGTATACTTATAGCCGTTGTAATTAGATTTTATGCATTTAGCCCTGAAGATGGGCGCTTAGCCCGAAAGCTTGGCAGTTTTGTAATAAAACTCAGGTTGAAGATACAAAAAGTTTTGTCATCATTATTGTTGTATATTTTAGTTGTGGGCCAAATTGGAAACCAGCCCTTTAATAATATTGCTGTATTTGTAACCCACATTGAATGAAGATTATTATTATTATTATTATGGGAGGTTTTATGGAATCTTTTTCTGACGTCAAAATCTGTCGCGAGTGGCCGTCAAACCGTCATTTTACTTGCTCAAAACTTCAATTTTAGATCGGTGAAGTCTAAATATCTGTCAAATATACCAAATATAAGTTACTTATATACAAACAAACAAATGTCATCTAGTTGCTTGAAGAAAAACTAACAGACTTTGAAAGTTAGGCTCGAACATTTTGTAGATCTTGACGGCCACTACGTCACACGTAAAACCTCCCATAGTCTGACCCAGTTATGGTAATTTCTAGTGAGAATAAAAGGGAATTTGTACGTGAAAACTGACTTGAATAAACTGTAAGACGAAAGTGAGACGAAAGTGAAACGAAAAATAAAATTGTGGCCGATAAACTCAAAAAAGTTTTTGAACAAGACGGGTCTATATCTCTCAGGTTTTCTTGCCATTGTATTAAAATCACTCGATGATTATACCGGCTCCATAATTACTTGCTTAATAAATTAATAATGATAATAATAATAACGGTTTATTAAACAGATCCATAAATGGCTCTTCCAATTATGCCCCCACTGCCGCAATCCTCTCTATAGTCGTGAACGTGAGCATTTGAAAACTTCGCCGGAAAGCCCCATGTGTCTGAACCAGCCACGATGCCTTGCGTCGTGCTAAAACCTAGAGACTTTAATTAGTACAATGTGTTGTATTGCGATCAACTGAGAACTAAGTTGTGCGCGCAATGACACAGGAAGGTTTGGTGGGTGGGAAGAGGTTTTCTTCGATTGCGAATTTGTTTGAAACATTTCGAGTGGTTAGTTAATGATCACACCTAAACTCAAGTGGTAAATGCTTAAGCTGAAAGACTATACGACTGATCTATGCGGCAATAAGAAATACGTTGATATAGTATCACGGAGTTTCATCTTGAAATTGGTATTAAAACCTAAGTAGAAGGTGGGAGTGATTTTAGAGACTCAAACGTGCCTCTAGGTTTGTCACTATATAATCGGCTTGTTTTCGGCCACTTAGCACTAAGCCTTTAGGATAATCATGATCAAAATAATACAACATTCAGTCCCAACATTCACATGAATCGTAATAGACTAGACACCGCAGATTAAACATATGGATTGATGCTTTGGTTTGCGACACAAATTTGCGGGAACATGCATCAGCTTACGCCCTATTCCTGAACACGTTTTTTCCCCACTACTTTAGACAGTCTTCACGCGGGAAGGCTTCGACGCTTTCTTAACACCATTTTGAGTGTAAATGGCAATGTCTTACTGTACTGACAGACTTGCATGGAGACGCATTAGTTTCGGTTTTCAAATAGAAACTCAAGGATATCCGTTAATACATGGAAACATCCGTGCGCCTCTAGAGACTTGATAGCGAGATATAAGTGAGGAATAGTCCGCGCCGCAAACACAACTTTTGTCACTCGTTTACGTTCTAATTCGTTTCAAACTCGCACGGGAACATACAGTATAATGTGGATTTATTTCACCATCAAATTCATCTCATTAGAACCTCGAATAACAAAGAAGAGACAATGGAAAATAGAAGAGAAAAGAATTAACGAGAAAACGAAATTTTACCCAAATTTCTTGATTGGAAGCAGCGGCCTATTCATAGTACGTGCAGATATGAAGTTGCATCGGAAGCAAATTACCTTTCATTTGATATTACTGTCTGCGGATTTTCCTCGCTTTATAAGCTTTTATAATAGTTCAACATTTTCTTTGATTAACCTACTATAAGGTAATAACAACACAAATCAATAAAAGGTTGAATGACAGAGTGGATGATTCAGCAGAACATTGAAATGGCCGACATTCCTATCCAATGGCGCGCCTTTATTCTGCGCCATTCTTAGTACATCCTATCTTATAAACCCAAATTATTTTTGCTATCAGAAATTGCATTTTCTATGTTTTTAGCAAAAAGGTATTTTTGACATTATTCGGGCTGCAAGAAACCATTTTTAAAACCAAGCTTGTGAATTGAACGGTTGAACTTCCGCGTTTTAATTCTGCATACAAAATTGTAAGTTGTGTTCTCTTGTTTGGATTGATTCAGTTGCCGACTAACTGAAATATAATAGATACAAATAGATTCCGTGCTAGCTTATTTGATTCTTTAGTGCCCTTCCCCGGCTCGAGATTTTCAGTGCTGAATCGGCTTCGATCATTCTATAGCGCTTATCTAAATGTTTAAAGCAGAAAAACGCATTCACTTGTAAATGAGAATGTCTTCGGTGAAATTACTCTCTGTTGTTTTCTATTTTTAATTTTTAAGAAAAGTTGATTTTATTTTATCGGTGGAGGACATAAAGTATATGTGGGAGAACCACTAGTCGGCGTGTCGTTCAGTAGGTGTTATGATGTATATATGCATGATATATAATCAACATCTTATTTTTATCTTTGCTAGCTTCCTGTTGAGCTTCTCTGTCGATTCATCACTGGCTCTCGGCAGCAACAATAATAACAAATTGTGTGTTTCTCTTCGTGAAATTCACTATTGCAAGACAAGGAATGTTAAGAGTATCAAATTGATCTTATATATAGCTTTATTGTTTTGTTGATGCCAGTAGCTCTCGCGATATATATACATGTGCAAATGTAAAATAAACTTTGTATTTACTAAACCAATTAGTCCCTAAAATAAAGCGTTCAATTCTTTTCTCGCTCTGACACTGACATGTTTGCATTACGTTTGTTATATATACAGTATATAATATAATATATTACTACTATCAAATCGATGACATGTCAGGGCCTACATTTTGTAGTTAGACGGCGTCGTATCTGCATTAAATCTAATTTCTGATATATCTCGGCTTTTCTGTCTTTTACTAAGGATAGGATGGTTCAGTGGTAGGGTTTATACGCGGAAGATACGTTTTGGACCGTCTGACAGGTCTTTCTCCATTTATGAACAATTCTTTTGTTTCCCGTTGTTTCTGTGAAACTTTACTGCATGAGATGTTAGGAAGTCTTAAAACTGGTTCCTCGGTCGGCCGTTGTTTGCTATTTCTATCGCGGTTTCTTGCCCTCAATTCGGATAGACCGTAAAATTCGGGCATACTTGTACTACGACGTTCGGGATGCACTTGTCGGTTTGTGGGACAAGCAAAAATATCCGGGATTGAGCCGTTCGTCTGCTCCACTCGGTAAACCGGAGAGTTTCGCCTCATATAACCACTAGTATTCTCAATAGCAGGCAGAGAAAGTCGTCTTTTTACACGCTTTGAAGTTTTGTAAGTCATGTCCGCAACATTGATTGGAAGTAGCTCATCCAAGCTTTCGTCTCCTTTGTGCGTTTCTTCACTAGTTGCGAAGCATATGGTATCTGCAACAACTGAGGGCTCCATCAATGTTGTCGTACCATGAGCTGGTGTCGGGTTGTTTATCCTATATCATGATATGATTACACCGTTTAACATTGAAAACTCTTAATACACGGTCAGTAAACATTAAAATATCTTTTCGATTGAAAACTTATGATTCAAACCGTGAGAAAAATGATCCTATTATTTATCAGCAAAAATAAATAAATTCTTATTTACCTTCACTTCGAGTTATTTTCTAGATCTCAAGCAGACAGTGCTGTGTTTTTTTTTATAGATTGCTGCAGATTTCTCCTCGTCGGCTCGATACAATTTCACAACTTACTTACTGCGTGATCATATTCAACAACATCTCAAGCTGAAACCTAATTTCAAAATTCAAACTTCGAAGTTATTACTGTACAATGATTATCATATCGACCCACAAGTTTTGTTTTTGTGCTCGTTTGACAGTGCTTTGTGATTGGCTGGTGTTTAAATGTTGATAAGCACCGCTTGTTCTTGTTTGTTGCAGGTGCATGAGAACACCAACTGCGCTTATTGTTGGTTTGGGCTTCCTGTGTCAAATTGCCTTGGCCTTTTAGTAATGAGTTCATAATATTTTGGAATCAACACTCAGCAGATCCTTTCTTATTCACACGATGTCAATCGCTGTGAAAAGACAATCTAAGTTAGTTGGTCGTGTTCACATTCAACCATTATGAAAAGGGCCGGGGGTAAAGCTTGCAAGTTGGAATTACAAACGGATGAAACTTTTGTGACCCCTGTATACAGTGGAGGGCTGGCGGCCGAGACAAAAACGTTACTGAGAGGTATCCGTTAGTAGGGTTCCGCTGTTGATTGGAAAAGATAAGCTCTACGGACCACTTACGTCCCTACATCTGATTCGACCGCGTATTAAATCACTCATGGCTACAAAGCCCCACAATATCTAAAATATGCAAACTTCTAGTACACGATAAGCGTAAAGAAAGCATAACGCGACATACAATCACTGCCACAATCACCGGGAAAATGCAAGCTCTTCAAACCGCTTAAAATTACATTCTTTGGAAATTAGCTCAGTAAATTTTCAATTTCCAACTGAAGATTTTGGACATTTCCAAAGAATTTATAGCTAAAGAATTTCCAAGGTAATTGAATTGAAGAGCGTGCGTCAGTATTCTCCAGTAAATTAATTGGCATTTCAATTGCCCCACTCAACGAATAAGAGATCGAAAAGGGTAAACTTAAAAACTGGTTTACATAAACGGGACTACCGAGCGCGCTGTACCGGGGCGCTGTAGTGCTAATTAATTATGCAAACATTCATATAAGGTATGATTCTGTCTGTCAGCCTATGATCTAAAATATTTGTCCCTTTCAACTGGCTAATCTTATTTTTTTCTTGGCCGTATAAAGATATAAACTCATATAACTAATAGAAGAATTTGGCGTTGCTAAAAGAACTGACACTATAAAATCGACAACGGTATGAGGCTCGGAGGCTCGAACATGCTCGAACCATGCACAAACTCTGATCTACTTGATCCCCGCTGCCTTCCTGTCCAACCCCCGTCGGAAAACAAACAGAAAAGGAAACATAAATATGAAACAAAATGGACTATTCTACTGACTGACACGTAACGCTCATCTACGCTATCCCGGTGCTACACCAAACTATAAACGTTTAACCCCAAACAGCCAGCGAGATAAAGAAAGCCATGCAGACCCGCCTAATCCGTATCTTTAGCTATTCCCTTACAATTTAACACAGAATCCGTCCATTAAAACCCCAATAAAGTATACATTTTCTGAAAGCTAAATAAATGGAGATTCCAACTAATGGTCTATTAACAAAAAGTACATACGCGTTTTAAATATAAGTCGAGATCAACGAATTTTCATATAGCGTTGTACGGCGAGGTCCCAGACAACCGCATTTTCAGCATTTTATCGGAAATTCAAGATCATTATCTTTATGCACTCTAGAGATATCAATTATCAAATTTGTGTCTCCGTTTATCGATACGTTTCCCCGTTGCTTTTTTATCTGCCGCGAAACTTTCGGTACGCTAAAAATTCATTGTTTTTTACTAATCAGTTAATAACTCATGAAATCACTAAAATATCAAAAATCGGAGACACGATTTTGAAGAATGATAATCAGAGATGAAGTTCTAAAAATCTCAGCTGAATCGAATAAAACTCGTTTGTTTAGGAGCTCAAAATAACACCCGTATTTTCGTTAATTTGCTCTATGAGAAAAAGCCCAGGGTCGCGATAAAAGGCTGAAACTGAAACGGCGGAAAGCGGAAACGGAAACGGCTGAAAGAGCGGAAAGTACGGAAAGTGCGGAAAGTGGTAAAAAGCTGAAACGGCGGAAAAGTGGTAAAAAGCTGAAATGGCGGAAACGGCGGAAAAGTGGTAAAAAGCTGAAACGGCGGAAACGGCGGAAAAGTGGTAAAAAGCTGAAATGGCGGAAAAGTGGTAAAAAGCTGAAACCTTTCCATAATCACAGACCTCTTCATTTAATTTCCTTAAAGTTTGTATATGTTTGTAAATTAATAAATTAAACTGCTCGAACGTGTGATGTCCTACTACTTTGGCTATCTTTTCATGGTCGATAGTAGGGACTGCCTTCTCTAGTAAGTCATGTTATTTCCAATTGAGTCACCGAGCTGCAATTGGGGAACGTCATTTAAATACGACGAGTGTCTTATCTACACGCTTGATATTATGGAATAACACTGGATGCATGTTAGCACGTACTTACCTCGAGAATGGTGAATACTCATTATCACTGCTTGAACTACAGGTACTTTGCTCGTCGTCTATCCAAATTACCTCTGGGGGTAAAGGGCTCTTTTGATCCATCGTGGATCGTATCACTTACAAAAGACAACTGACACGAGCTGGCACGAGTGTCATTGTAATTTGAGAATTTTCCTGGAATTTTCGGAACTAACGGTAGTATTCGCGACTATTCGGCCCTATTCGGCCCTATTCGTTTATATTCGTTATTAATCGTTATTTTCTGCTCAAAGTCTGCAAAATCAAATGTTTAATTCATATACATGCAAAATTTTAAGGAAATTAAATTCAGCATCTGAGTATCGAAGAGCGGAGGTCTGTAACACCACTGGAAAGTTATTTATGGAAAGGTTTCAGCTTTTTACCACTTTTCCGCCGTTTCCGCCGTTTCAGCTTTTTACCACTTTCCGCCGTTTCCGCCGTTTCCGCTTTTTTCCACTTTCCGCCGTTTCAGCTTTTTTCCACTTTCCGCACTTTCCGCACTTTCCGCTCTTTCAGCCGTTTCCGTTACCGCTTTCCGCCGTTTCAGTTTCAGCCTTTTATCGCGACCCAAAAAAGCCCCCAAACTGTTTTTCAAGTCAAGTGGCGGCTTTGTTTGCACAAGCGACTATAATCCACCACAAATATGTGATCCAATACCTGATGACATATGAATGGCATTCAAAACAAGATCGCCTTACAGTACCTAACACAACATGGCAGGAAAACAAAGTTACTGCTGGCGGGAAATACGAGCATTTTGACCGTGAGTGGTTTGGCATCGTTATTCAAGGATATTTTGAGTGAGCAGTTACGATTTTTGGATACTTTCTTCGCATCTTAATCTTTGGAAAGTCTGTTGCGTGAGTGTTGTTGACAGCTTGCTTGTCAACATCTTTTTGCATCAATTGAAATCCAAAATTCGTTTTTTGATTCTAACTTTGTAGGGAAAAAATATTTTTAGATTCTGATTGTTGGAAATGATAGATAATATTCAATTAGATTTGATTGTCAAAAAAAATCGAAACCGGTCTTTTGATAGGGTTTTGGGGTACCCTGATACCTTAAGTTGGGGGTAATCTGAGTCTTAGTGTGAGGACACCACTGTGAACTGTGCCGACACAGGAAGCCCAAGCCAAGCCACATCGGCCACATGCAGCTAAAAGGGGCTAAAAGTGGTCTAAATGAACTGAAACCGTTACCAGAGCAAAAGAATACCACAAGCAACACTCCGTATGAGTTTCAAAGCTTTTACTTTTAGATTACTCTCACAAATGCAGTTTATATATTTTCACATACATTTCTTTATAACGGCCACAAGAACAGAGCTTGGGCTTCCTGTGCTGCCGATTGAAAGAAAAGCCCCTCGGGGAACCTTTATAACTTATTTATGTACCTAGCTTTGTCAATTTGGTGGAAATGCTCACGATATATCCGCATAAAGTTGCTTTCTATACACTGGTTTAGTTTCAAAATGTGCTCTAGTGGCGATCACACACGATTCTTCGTATTATTATTATTATATTCCAAGGTTTTGCCAGCCATTTCCAATTAAAAGGAATTCAGGAGAAAATAATAATCGAAATGAAGAACCCAACGGGACCCGAAGTTCCATGCGAGGCGTCCCCCCAAATGTAAAAATAAATTGCGGGAGGTTGTTTACTTAACTTAATTTGTAATTTTATAATTATTTCATAAACTTGAACTTGAACTTGGTATTACTATAAATACTACAGCATGCATATATATAGTTGATTCCTATATGTTTCTAATTTATGTAATGCACTTGTCATCGGCTTCCACGAGGGGGGGGGACCCCGGGCTGTATTGGAGAAATGTGGGGGAAATGGAGGGACTTTGCTGGAGATTCTTGCCCCGGTCAGGGGAAATGTGGTAGATAAGTTTATGGTCTCTCAACACCCCGGAGAAATTAGGGGACTTTGTAAAAGGGTGTTTTCCATATAGAGTTTTGTTTTGTAGACGTAAGATTAGAAGGAAACAATAAATTTGTAATTTACAAAAATACAAACCGTGTTGGCGATCTGCTTACGACGATTGATATGTGGGATAGCTGTGTCAGTTCACGCCGCTAGTAAACTGGAAACTAGTGTGACTGAGTTGCATTGTTTGCAGAATCGTTTGCAGAAAAGTAGATTACGGTTCACGATCATAAAATCCTTGAAATTTAGTGTTCAAATTATGATTGCCATCTATTAACTATCTTCTCATATAGTTACAATAGTGAGGTAGCGAAACTTAATATTCTCTTGATATTGATTGGGAAAACAAGGGTTCGAGACGATAATCCATCCTTTGTTCATGACCATCTAACCGGAGGGAACCGGCGTATAGCGACTATCTGAACCAAAAATATCATCTCGCCAAAGGCAAAGTTTTTTTTAAACTGTATTTCTAAGACTAGAAAACCTATAAGTCTTTAAGACAAAGAAAAATTATTAGTGACGTGTGTGATGAGTGGTTCCATGGTGTTTGCCATTGATGTTACTGTTGAGATGGCTGACCAGATGGATAAATATTTCTGTGCCATGTGTTTTTAAATTGTTTTGTCGAGAATAAATTTCTGTCATGTTGTGTTTTTCTTCTTCCGATGTTTTATTTTTTTTGGCCAGAGCTTTAGCCGTTTGTCCCCAGGTACTGGGGACTTTTAGGGAGATTTTCTAGGAAAACGTTCCCCATATATGGGGAAATACACTAATTTTGCAACGCATTCAAAGCAAAGTCCCCACATTTTCCCGGGGTCCCCCCCCTCGTGGAAGCCGATGACAAGTGCATAAGTAAGTAATTTAGCTATTTATATTAATTCTTGATAAAGAAACTATGATATGAGCATAGACAGAACAAATGTTCGGAAAACTGATCAGACGCCTCGAGCGGGATTCGAACCCAACGATATTATTAAAAATATATATAGATTAATTCTTATAGATTAAATATAACGTAGAAAAAGAGACGCAGGCAACCTCTGACTGTTCCAAATAATGTATTAACGTTTCGGCAATTCAGCCTTCGATTCTTCAGAAAAAAATAAAGAAATATGTACATGATAAAAATGATAAAAAAATGAAAAAAAATGATCGAATGATAGTCCAATAAAGACTCAGCAAGACCAGTACAACCGTATATTTCGGCTAGCCAGACTAGCCTTCATCAGGTTATGGAGATACAAAGAAGTGCAAATATAGCTATAGGGGGTGATTACACAATATAGACAAAAATAGGTACCCTTAGGGGTACATGTGGCTACTGGTATATATATATTTGCACAAAAGTTGATCAGCGAGATTTCTCTACTTGGGTGGTCCTTGGGTGGTCCTTGGGTGGTGATTGGTTATCGATGAAACTCGATGAGGAAGCAATACACGGTTGAGCACGTACTCAAATGTGAAAGGTACATTAATATGACAAGGACGTGCTCCCTGTAATACAAGGTTTTCAATTCCCCGAAGGGCTTCATTGATCCCGTAAACGGGCTGAATTATCAGGCTCACAATAGACCTATTCGGCTAACGCAATGTTTACATTCTTTATCCCAATTCAAAACCTTTGGGAATAAGAGCTTTTTGTTCCAAACATTTCCATGTCAATGCTCTATTGAAATCGTGAATAGTGGGATGTTTCAGTGTTTTGTGATTTGATCTTCGCATTTGCGAGTTATAAAGGTTTGAAATCGTGATATGGTAATTCAGTGACGTCAAAGGAGGCATCATTTATTATACAAAAGCGCCCCTTTGCAAATGACTGACATTTTTAAACTGGCAAAAAGTTATTCTACAACTTGTATAAAACTGAGATGTTAAACTTTTTTTTCTATTTCAGAAAAGAGCAATACTTGAAAGAATATAAATAAGTTACAGCAAAAGCCTTCTTTGACGTCACCGAATTAGCATATCACGATTTGAACCTTTATAACTCGCAAATGCGAAGCACTGAAACATCCCACTATTCACTTCATATGTAATCGATTTTCGAAATAAAAAATAAGCTTAAATCACAAAATACTGAAACATCCCACTATTCACTTCATATGTAATCGATTTTCGAAATAAAAAAATAAGCTTATGAAGCTTATTTTTTTATTTCGAAAATCGATTACATATGAAGTGAATAGTGGGATGTTTCAGTATTTTGTGATTTGAGCTTCGCATTTGCGAGTTATAAAGGTTCAAATCGTGATATGCTAATTCGGTGACGTCAAAGAAGGAGCGTACGTTGTTTTCGCTGTCTTGTCAGTCAGTTAAAATCAGCGAGCGTTGTTTTCGCTGTCTTGTCAGTTCAGGTTGGAGTAGTTGCGAATCTCGGCGTAAACATAGGCCTAAAAGTTGAATAGCACTTACAGAACCTTTCATCTGACCGTTTAGAAAGACAGAATGAAAGCTGTGATAAATATAATATTGGTGAATTTTCTGAAACTAAACATTATTACTTTAATACTAGGTAAAAACGACTCGATGCAACTCGATGCAGACAATCATGAGGAAGCAAATCGGTTGAGCACGTACGCCAATCTCGGCTCGCTCTCGGTAATACGAAGTGTTATGGCGATTTCTTTACTCGGGTGGTGATTGGTTCCGAAGTTTATCTATCAGCGAGATTTCTCTACTTGTGTGGTGATTGGTTCCGAAGTTTATCTATTGTTACTTACTTACTTACTTACTTACTTTCGGAAAACTCAGACGATGGCAATAGTGGCTAGCTGCGCAAGCGCAGTAGCCACAAAAATAGTAAATTACCGATGACGTAACTATGAATGAAGTATAACAACATGTACCATCGAATTGAGTCCCTGGGTGAAGAAATTAGTTCCAGAGGGATTAGCTGTAAATCAGTTGTGGAATGGTCAGGGTTAGAGAGAAAATGTTCAGAAACGGAAGTAGCTTAGATTTGAGGTTGGGTTTGTCGATTAGTCGTCTGTGTTCATGAAATCTGTCCTATTTTTGCACTTCTTTGTATCTCTCCATAACCTGATGGAATATACGGCTCTTGCTACTTTTGAATTAAAAAAAATTCTTCTAGATATAATTCGATATTTTCATATATTTTGTTATTTATTTATTTGTAACGTGGGACGTATCGGCACAAAAGAGATTTCACATGGACACGAGGTTATAGTCAGTCCAAAACAATGACTGAAAACTTTATTTGTTGAACGCAATTATATAAATGTCTCATATACGGTAGTGACTATAACATGGAACCACCCAAAACCACCCAAACCCATCCAAAACCACCCACAATCATCCAAAACCACCCACCCACAACCAGCTCTTATAAACAATGCTGAATTGCGTGACACAAGTGTATCGGCAAAGAGCCGTGCCGTAAAGGCCTATGGGGGTGTACCGTCACTCAGTCACTCTGTAGCCATGTCGTTATATTTTGATCACACTAACATGAGCATGGTGTAGTTGAGAAGCAACTCTCTTCGGAAAGCGTCTAAATACCGTACTATTGTTTGATTCTTGGGTCAGTTTTTTTGGATTGCAGTTCTTTGTTGGGCCTCTTTGTTGTTGTAGTAATTTCAGATACTGTCTTGTATTATCACGTTTTTGACGTGAGTTTTGGGATGACTTTAATGCTGTAAGTACGATTTTAATAGCCGTGGACAGCAACCGGAAGTAAATACTCGTACTTCTGATTTGCATACTTTCAAGTTTTTAATCAGTTTCACTTTGGAAAAAATAGCCCTTAGAGATGACATGGCATTGCTACAAAAATGTTACATGTAGCTGCTGTACATTGAGAAGTAAGCATTTATAGCTTTCCAAAATCGAAAATATACAAAGTATATAAAGCTAAGTTTGTTTTCCGACAATTCGTTTTATTAAATTCATCCGGAAGTAGTGTACATTATTTTCACATCGGCATTAAATTCCATCTCAGTTTTATAGGTGGTTTTGGGTGGTTTTGGATGGTTTTGGGTGGTTTTGGATGGTTCCATGTTTTAGTCACTACCCGTTCTATACATTAGATGGCTTGAGTTTATATTGCTTTTGATCTTCGTTTGAACAAGACGCTCTGAGAGCGTTTTCTCGGCGGGTGTTATGTGTTAACGAGACAACGTCTCGTTACGATTACTTTCGCAGTGCGGGTCGGCTTATTGGCTTTGTTGAGTTACTTGTAGAAAATACGTGATCATTCTCTGAGAGTATCTACCAGCAAGCGATCAGTTATCGACAAAATGACTTCAGTCTGTCATGAGCTTCGTCGACCTTCGTCCGAAAGAGGAAGATTCTCATCGAATCGAATGAGTCAAACGTGCACGTCTCGTATGAGCCTGCGATACAGCCATTTCAAAAAAGGTTGGTGAAGGTTTTGTTGCATGTTGCATGTTGCATGTTGCATGTTGCATGTTGCATACCAAGCCCGAAATGCACTATGGGCAATGTGAATGGAGTCAGCGAAAGGTCACAACAATATGGACTCTGGGAATTTTCCCAAACTTTATCTTCGCAATATGAAGCCGGCATATTTTCTTCTGTATGTGCATGCAGACATTGTTTACATAAGATCCACAATACATTTCGGGCTTGGTATGCAAGATGCAAGATGCAAGATGCAACAAAACTGGCACCAACCTTTTTTGAAATAGCTGTATACGTTTGAGCGCATGCGTTGTCATGACGACTTGCCATTTTGTGACGGACGAAGAAAAAGAAAGCCCATTTTAAAACTCGGCGTCTGCCACAGGCAGCCCAGCCGAGTAATTAAGGAATGACGTCTATTGTGCACCCGCACACGGAGGAGGAATCCTACTTGGACTACAAACGTGGAAAGAAAATAATCTATAGAGTCGTTTTCGTATGAGTGGGAAACTTTACGGTACCGTACCGCCATACGAGTTTGATTGCATGGATGAGATGCGGCTGCACGCTTTTTGATTGGTTCAGAAAGTAAGCCATTTGAGTGTCACGGTACCGTAGGTTTCCAAACGACTCTAATATTTGCCGACCGTTTCTTCTACGTTATATATTTTAGCATTCGTTTAGTCAGTCTATAATTACGCGTTGTTTTGTTTGTTGTGCGATTTCTTGGCGTTTAATTGTAACAGCTTTTCATATGTTCAAATACATACCCCAAAGATGAAATAATTATCTCTATATTATAATATCCACGTTTTTAATTTCTATATTTTTCTCTTCAGCTTTTAATTTATTTTCTTTACTTGTTTCACTATCTTTCTCTGATGTAAACATGTTTTGGTTTTACCGTGCATATGCGTGTAATGTTTCACAAACAAACGGTTTCACATTCCTTCGTGAAAGAATTTCCCGCCTCAAAATTGTCCCGCTTTCTTCTTAGCCAATCAGACGTCGAGCTTTAAACTCCTCCGAACTTTGTTTCATCCTCATTGGTCGCAAAACGTTTGATTGACAGCTTGATACCAATTGAGAGTAGGTAGATTTGCTGTACAGCTTTGACTTCATGCAGAATCAAGACGACAATGAACTGGTGAGTACTACTGAAACGTCTTGCAAAGATTTTTCGAAAAAAGTATTATTTTTAATTCATATTAGATTCTTAAAAGCAGAACAACTAGTTCCTATCTTCCTAATAACTTCTACACGCTGAGGTCTTAATGTTTCATTCAGAAAAATGGTTTTAAAAACGGCGCCAGAATGTGGTGTGTGTCGCCATGTGCTTTTTGATTCTGCAAAGCTTGACTGTTTGTCACAAGTTTTCTCAAAGTTTCCCAAATAATATCATGAGCCATTCATTCTTTGACGTTTTCTGTTAAATTATATATGCATAAACGAACTCGGGAAGGTTTATTCACTGAAACATTCTACAAACAAAATGTGAATTTGGTGACTGAAAGTCGATGGTTTCTCTACTTGTGACTCGTAAACACACAGGAATTTTCTATACTGAAAATGGAAATAATAACACATCAGCACAATTCAGTTTGAGTACGGTCTTCTGTGGCATTTTTCAACACGTTTTTGAAATATTTATTTTTCAAACAAAGTTGCAATTGTGAACTCGCGCCATTTATGCAAAAAAAAGTTATGTTCACGGTACAAAACTGTGGAAATAAATAACCGAATTTAAATATTATATTTTTGTAGGAAAAGACAACAACAGATGAAGACACCTTATCAAGTTAGTAGCGCACAACTTATCTCGAGTAAACCAAATTTCTCGGCGAATTTTTTGATCTGTACGTTGATAATTTGGCTATAATTGTCCACTTCCTCGAGATACTAGTTGTGTTTTTAACCTGGGAAGACAGCTCCTAGTTCGAATAGGAGCGAACCACAAGTAGAGTAGTACAAATGAGTGCGTTTTGCTTGTGATGAATCAAATTGTTATCATCGTCGCTTTCTTAATTGTTTTACGGTGTCGTTATGTTTGTATATTGTATCGGTGTTCGTTTGTGCCTGTGACTTACAGACGCCCCTCATGGCGTGCTTGCTTGTCTTCCTTTTCTCCACTAGGGAGGGGGGAGGGGAAATGAGCCCGTCATGTGGGGCGCCTGTTTGCTGCAGGTTACCGTGTTGGAGGTGTTTTGTACCGTGTTTGTAACTGTTGCCGCTGAAGGAAACGTTTTCAATCCATCTCCTTTTCGGTTTGTAGTCACAAGTAAAAAGCATTCATTTTGCACTCTAGTAATCGCAAAAGTACGACAAATTATTAGCACTAGCTAGGACTAGGAGAGTATCCGTGCATCAAGTACGGGCCCTGGGATGTTTATTAGAAAAGCTACCACTTTAAATTAGATGGGTTTATTTATTTATTAGCTTTTTACTGGTCAATCGGCCAGGGTCAATCGGCCAATGTTAGTTTAGCTTTCCAATATCTTAGCCTACGAGATAGCAACGCTGGATCAACTCTGGAGACAATGGACCTGGATGCAATATAAATCACTCTGTCTGATAGTCTGAGTCGTTACTTAGTTCTAGAGTTCGGTCATTATTTTACGCGGTACTGGTCAGTCTACATACAACGCATACACCTAAACTACGCGGCGCCTAGGCTTTGATTTCAGCGTTCTTAGGTCTTAGGTTAGCGCTGGCCAGACTGCAACGACAACTCTACGTTGGTGCGCATGATCGGGATTTGACCCAACCCTTTGTATTGGAACAAGCAGTTTTCCTGTGCATCAAGACTTCTAGTAGCTCCCTCTGTGGTCATATCACGGTTGTGCGCGCATGCCGACGATAATGGACGAACTCTAGATTAACTCAATCCAAATTTAGCATATTCCGATTGCTTTTGGCCCGGCTTAGTTTAGGATTACCAATGCAACATTGTAAATGCCATGGTGACCCTGGATATTCAATCCCATGGCATTTAAACTCTCTTTCAGCCAAGTCTACCAAGAACAACCATACTCGGTTGCGACGACGAGTCTTCGATAGATCCAGTTTCATTTTATAAGTGGTAGCTTTAGATTAAGAATAGACCTTTTTAGTTTGCTTCAATGTTGTCCCATTTCACACCATGTGACCATTCCCTAGAACAAACACGTTGATATAAAAATACTTTGAACAATGTTATTCCCGAGAGATCTGAAATGGGACAACATTGAGGCAAGCTAAAGAGGTCTATTAATGTAGGATTGAAATTTTGGCTGATTGGCTATTGTATGATTGTTATTTATATTAATTAAGACAAACAATTAATGAGTTTTGCATTTTTGTTGAGTTACTTTTGAGAAGGATGGCAGGACTTCCGAGCGGTTCACGCTGTCATTCCTCTCTCCTTCCAAACCCTTGACAATAACACTGACTGCTTGACTTAACTGACAAATATGGTGTATGTAGCTGTACTTAGATGAGAGTTGGTTTTCCTATAGGGCACCTTAGACCACTGTACGTTTTTATGTCTTTTTGTATATAACTATAGGCATGTGATTCCGACACCTGGGCCACTAAGACCATTCAGTACTGAGTACCTATTAGTAATTCTCTTTTTTCTTGGGCATGTATTGATGTAGCTATGTGTAGTTCATGTATATTCGGTAAAGTGTGTGAATGTGTGTGTACCATAGAACTGATTCTCTTTTTTCTTGGGCATGTATTGATGTATGTGTAGTTCATGTATATTCGGTAAAGTGTGTGAATGTGTGTGTACCATAGAACTGATTTTCTTTTTTCTTGGGCATGTATTGATTGATGTAGCTATGTGTAGTTCATGTATATTCGGCAAAGTGTATGAATGTGTGTGTACCATAGAACTGATTCTCTTTTTTCTTGGGCATGTATTGATTGGTGTAGCTCCTGTATATTCGGCAAAGTGTATGAATGTGTGTGCACCATAGAGTTATCATGCAGTACTTTCCCCCTTCGAACCATTATATTCGACGACTACAAGCCAGGGCATTTCGTCATCTCATATTTTTCATATCCTGATCACGAGAAAGAAGTTGAAATAAAAGTTGCGATGTTTCACTGGTCCATGTTTCTTCTTTATTCTCGTGTATTGTATACTGACGTCATAGAGTCCAAAAAGTGAATCCATGAAATAACTACAATAGTTTTGATGTAATCGTATGGTTTCGAGTGTAATTTGGGATTAATTTGAATTGTGTTTTCACTGAAACATTCCGTAATAGTTGGGGACGTTTCGAAAAACACGAGTTTAAAATAATCCAAAATTGTACTCGAAATCATATGCGAAAAATGCTGTTGTGCAGTGCAAATTACAAATTAATAGCTGATATTGAAGTTACACTCCAATGACTCTGAACGATGGTTTCAAGTCGAGGCTATCGGGTCAGTACACAAACTTGACCCGATAGCCTCGACTTGAAACCTTTGTTCAGAGTCATTGGATCGAGTGTAACTTCAATATCAGCTACACTGCTCTTAGCCAATAGGAATCGAGAAATTTTTCGATGAATATTATTTAGCTATAGTCTAGCTTTATTTCATTTCGGCCATGTTGATCACTATAATTTGATAAGTGAAGTGTTGTTTCATGGGTTCATTAATTTGTACTCTACATTTTTTCCCAGGTTTTACTGACATTTTCTCCTCTCTTTTCAGTTGTTTTCTACATTGTCGTACTAACGTGTTTTCGTTCTCAGGTTTACTGACGAAGTTTTGTTTCTTTTTCAGTCGTTGTTTTCAACGTACTAATGTGTTTTCGTTTTAGGTTTACTGACGAAGTTTTGTTTCTTTTTCAGTTGTTTTCAACGTACTAATGTGTTTTCGTTTTAGGTTTACTGACGAAGTTTTGTTTCTTTTTCAGTTGTTTTCAACGTACTAATGTGTTTTCATTGTCAGGATTACTGACGAAGTTTTGCAGTTTCTCTTTCAGTTTGTTTTACGTTGTTGTACTAACCGTGTTTTCGTTTTCAGGTTTACTGACGAAGTTTTGTTTCTTTTTCAGTTGTTTTCAACGTACTAATGTGTTTTCGTTTTAGGTTTACTGACGAAGTTTTGCGTTCTCTTTCAGTTGTTTTCAACGTACTAATGTGTTTTCGTTTTAGGTTTACTGACGAAGTTTTGTTTCTTTTTCAGTTGTTTTCAACGTACTAATGTGTTTTCGTTTTAGGTTTACTGACGAAGTTTTGTTTCTTTTTCAGTTGTTTTCAACGTACTAATGTGTTTTCGTTTTAGGTTTACTGACGAAGTTTTGTTTCTTTTTCAGTTGTTTTCAACGTACTAATGTGTTTTCATTTTCAGGATTACTGACGAAGTTTTGCAGTTTCTCTTTCAGTTTGTTTTACGTTGTTGTACTAACCGTGTTTTCGTTTTCAGGTTTACTGACGAAGTTTTGTTTCTTTTTCAGTTATTTTCAACGTACTAATGTGTTTTCATTTTCAGGATTACTGACGAAGTTTTGCAGTTTCTCTTTCAGTTTGTTTTACGTTGTTGTACTAACCGTGTTTTCGTTTTCAGGTTTACTGACGAAGTTTTGTTTCTTTTTCAGTTGTTTTCAACGTACTAATGTGTTTTCATTTTCAGGATTACTGACGAAGTTTTGCAGTTTCTCTTTCAGTTTGTTTTACGTTGTTGTACTAACCGTGTTTTCGTTTTCAGGTTTACTGACGAAGTTTTGTTTCTTTTTCAGTTGTTTTCAACGTACTAGCGTGTTTTCGTTCTCAGGTCGACTTACTAACAAATTATATTATTTCTCGTTTCAGGCGTAGTGCAACTGTTTTCGGCAAAGCTTTCTAAACTAGAATAATGACATCGCATTATTTTTTGATACCCCAGTTTCGAGTTGTCACCGCTGTACTCCTTGACAGACACATTTGCTCAGTGTTGGGCCATATGTTTACACACTTGATCTCAGCAAGATACAAATTAGACTGAAATTAAGGTTATCCGCTCAACAAACAAACTCGTTTACTTCAGCCGGCAAACTACCAAGTGTAACAACCCGGCTAGCCTGAATATCAGCCGCCTCCTCTGGGTCAAAAATTTCCCCGAGTGAGACGACGTCTCGCTCGGAGAAATTTTTGACCCAGAGGAGACGGCTGATATTCAGGCTACAACCTCCAGATTGAGGCGGCCTCCGTCTCAATCTAGGGAATATAAACCCGGCTGGGGAATTAAAAAAGTTATTATTGTATCTCGTTGCATGGTATTTATGCAAAAATTTACACTGGATTTGAGGTTAAATGAGCAAAATGCGTCTTCTATCAAAGAGTACAGCGGTGCACATGCAACAATCACCGAACAAATGCTTTATTTCGCTTCAGGACCGAAGGATGTTCTGCCTCTATAAGTCTTGTGTTACGCCATGAGAGTGGAGCATTTAGAACCAAATACTACAGGACGACAAAGTTGTCACTGAAATATCAGTACTGTGCTCTCTTCTGGTCATTGGTGTCCTGCTCCAGTAATGTCAACACCCACTTCCATGACGCCCTCCACCTGCATCTTCATCACTTTGACTGAAGTCATTGTGTTCTAGCTTCCGAGTAATTCGACGTATAGGATCACTGGTCAGCGTATCATGCTAAGGTACACATAATTATTATTTTAGACAGACATTGAACACAAGTGAAATTTCGTGCTCTGCGAACGGGTAATTGCTTTCTTGGTGGAAAACAATATTACACGATATTATGTAAACTGGAAGCATGATCAAGTGGAAATAACACTGTAAAGACTAGAAAAGATTAGTGTGTACAGAACGTCTAAATTCCAGCTCGAGAACGAGTAGCTTCTCCCTTTGTATACTAACCGATATGCATGGTTCAATTTCAGGTTCTCTCATGGAGTTTTTAGTTCTATTTTTCAGGTGATAGAGACATCTTTGAAGTCTTGTGACAAATTACATGTCTACGATCGTTGCCACCCAACCAAAAGTCTGCATGGAATTATATAGTACTTGCGTTAGTAGACACAAACGTTGCAATATATACGTCTCGATTCCTGTTTAGGCCGGATTGAAGTCACGGCTTTGCACTCGTGGAAGAACCACACGATCTTCAAATCGACTTCAGTTGAAATGCCAAAAACCAAATTGAAAATTTCCAACTACAAGGCTTGAAGAGTGCATGTTTTCTCCCTGTGTTACTGATTAATTTCGTCTATGCTTGAGCCGATACAGTGGACCCTAATATAGCCAACCGTTGCACCCATCCCCTCCCGGTGTATGTCGGCCTTTGGGCGAACAAGTCCAGGTTATTCAAGTCTTGTTTACGCGTACGATAATGAACTTCTAACTCTAACCGAGAACACCTAACGGTAACACTAACCAACTAACGTTAACACTAACCAGCACAACGTACGCGTAACGTGAAATAATAACCTTTACGGTAACGAGTCACTAGTCGTCAATGTACTTTCCCCTAGCCTGCGAATACAGCCGCTTTTTTTCGCTCGCCATAGGCTAACTTTCCCCGAGCCCGATGGCACTTTGCTATATTCGGTTCCACTGTATAAGATTGATAACTACATCTATTGCTATCGTTCAGAGAGACTAGAGAGTTCTCTTGAATTATTTACTGAGTACATTGATACAGTCATTTGCAAAAATTCTGGCCGCCAAGATATATCAATATATCAATATATCGGGTGCATCACTGATACTATTAAATGAAGCAAAATTTACAAACAACAAACGTAAGACTAAAATAAACATTATACTAAATATTTCTACCAACTTTGCTAGCGTTAACCCGCTTTAAGGGGAATTTTCGATTATTTAATTACCCATAATGCACCCGATATATTGATATATTGATATTTCGTAGCGGCCAGAAGTTTTGCAAATGACTGTATACTGAATAATAATAAAGTACATGTTTGATTTTAATAAATGTGTTTGTTTGATTTTGATCAGTTAAAACCAAGTGACCGAAAGCGCAAAGAGTGAAAAGTGTATTATCCCGCGTGTACAGCACGGAACCCAAGATATGATCCCGCGTGTACAGCAGGGAACCCAAGATATGATCCCGCGTGTAGTACAGCAGGGAACCCAAGATATGATCCCGCGTGTAGTACAGCAGGGAACCCAAGATATGATCCCGCGTGTACAGCAGGGAACCAAGATATGATCCCGCGTGTAGTACAGCAGGGAACCCAAGATATGATCCCGCGTGTACAGCAGGGAACATAAGATATGATCCCGCGTGTACAGCAGGGAACCCAAGATATGATCCCGCTTGTAGTACAGCAGGGAACCCAAGATATGATCCCGCGTGTACAGCAGGGAACCCAAGATATGATCACGCGTGTAGTACAGCAGGGAACCCAAGATATGATCCCGCGTGTAGTACAGCAGGGAACCCAAGATATGATCCCGCGTGTAGTACAGCAGGGAACCCAAGGTATGATCCCGCGTGTACAGCAGGGAACCCAAGATATGATCCCGCGTGTAGTACAGCAGGGAACCCAATATATGATCCCGCGTGTAGAGTGCAAACCATATGTCCGTGAAACAGTACTAACTAATTAGTACTAAATAGAACTGATGAAACAATAGAAAACAATAGAAATAACACTATTTAGTAACAGGAGGGAAATTTGCATGAGCATGCGCTTAACCGCTGGACCATAAAAGCGTAATTTCGGAAGCACAAAAACCGATTATAGTAATAATAACGCTATATTTTATTCTGTTGCTATTTTGATCATCAGAGTTCGACAAAAAGGCTTAATATAGTCAAATGTTAATTTAATTCTGGCTTTTCACTGCACACTGGCTATTCACAAAATTCGTATTTTGTTTGATATTGAAGGCACAGGAAGACCAAGCTGGAATTTTGTGGATTATAACTTAATTTGTTTTTCTATAAATACTGTAACAACAGTCTTGAAACTGTCCTGGTGTCTTGTGGTATTTATTTACTATACCTGTACAAAGTTTCGTCGAATTTGAAAACAATTTAGATGTCTTCCCCGACCTTTCCATGAAGATATTTTTGTTGTTATCATGAAAAACTGTAATTTTATCTCTTCTGGCGATTTTTTCCAACAATCTCAATAACATAAACTGAAAGCATATGGTACATAGTTCTATGAAATGGTAAAATTCTTGTGGAGTTTTGGGCTGGATTTCAAGCAATATGCAAAAAATGTATATTTTTGAGTAATGAAATTTATGCAAACTTTACACTTCAATAAAATGTTTACACTTTGACCGATCTCAGCATAATATCAAAAAACATGACCTTGGATGGGAACATTACAAGAACATTGGAACACTGACAGAAGAGGCCCTACCATAAAACGAATACCATAATAAATGTGTTGACGATTAATTCACGTTCTACAAATTATGACGAAGATATTGTCGAAAATCTTCGACCGAGCGATTTTTCCCAGAGAAGTTACTGGAATTTTTCAAAACAGGAAACATGACTTTAATGAATTATGCTGTGGAAATTGTGGAGATTTCGGCTCAATTTCGAGATAACTAACTTTAAAGATTGGGATAATTGAGTATTCCAGATATCATACCCAAGTTTATCTTCGTTTATTTGAAGTTGATTTGGTGTTGATGAAAGCTAAGGGGAAGGGGGGAGGGGGGAGGGGGGAGGGGGGGGGGGGGAGGGGGGGGCAATGGAATATGGGAACTGGAAGAGAGTGTAAATTTATGGGGGAATAAAATGTAGGGATATGGGGGAGGAAGCCGGATTGGATATCCTTCGTCCATTTCTCTGTCACTTTAGCTATTCCACATACTTTCCACTTCCCTCTTCTCTTCATTTCAAACATCCATCTCTCTACCTGTCACTCTACTTTTCCACTCACATTCCACTTCTTTCATTCTTCTCCTCTTTTCTATCATCCATATCTATATCCGTCACTTGATACATATCTATATCTGTCACTATATCCGCTTACTTTCCATCTCTTTCTTCTTTCTCCATCCTTTCTACCATCCATTTCTCTGCATCACACTCTTGCATCTCCACATCCATTCCACCCATCTCTCCCACTTTTTATTCCTTTTTTCCCTCCTGAAAAAACTCACCTTCCCTCCACTTCACCCCCCTTGAATAACTCCCTGCATCCCCAACATCCACTCTCAATCCACCTACTTCCCTTCACCCCTCATTTCTCCTTTTCTTCCATTTCAAATTGCAAACCTCCCCCCCCCCCCCCCCCCACACTCTCAACACTCTCTCCCCCTTCCCGTCTCCCACAGCCCCTCACCCGCTAATCACACCCTCATCCAATCGCTTCCTCCCCCATATCCCTACATTTAATCCCATAAATTTACACTCTCTTCCACTGTTCCAGTTCCCATATCCCATTGCCCCCTCCCCCATGAACATCACCCCTATCCTTCTCCCTTCAACTCCACCCCAAAAAAACACACACACAAACCTTGACTACCCACCAATCTCTCTGGACTAACCAGTCGATAATCAAAAATCACGGCAAAAATCACGGCCAAAAAGTCGGCCAAAATCACGGCCAAAAAGTCGACCAAAAAGTCGGCAAAAATCACAGCAAAAAAAAAGTGGTCGATGCAAAAATCACGGCATAAAAAATTGGTTGATGCAAAAAAGTCGGCAAAAAAAAGTGGTTGATGCCAAACCGGTCGCTAGAAAAAAGTGTGATCAATGGCACTAAAAAGGCTCCGTATAAAACGGTTTCTCTGTACTTCTTCGTTAAGATTTTTTCCAATTTGTAATACTTCTAACAAAGCTTCATTCTCGTTCTCCATGATGGCTGTATAGCCTGTGTATAGCCGTTATCCACTCCTCCCCCCTCGGGGTATTCATCGTGCCACTGCTGACCACCGATCGCGGGCGCCTTTGAAGTCTTATATTTTCAAGCAAGTCGTATATTTTCAAGCAAGTCGTATATTTTCAAGCAAGTCGTATATTTTAATTTCAAGCAAGTCGAAGCAATTCAAGTCGTATATTTTCAAGCAAGTCGTATATTTTCAAGCAAGTCGTATATTTTAATTTCAAGCAAGTCGAAGCAATTCAAGTCGTATATTTTCAAGCAAGTCGTATATTTTCAAGCAAGTCGTATATTTTAATTTCAAGCAAGTCGAAGCAATTCAAGTCGTATATTTTCAAGCAAGTCGTATATTTTAATTTCAAGCAAGTCGAAGCAATTCAAGTCGTATATTTTCAAGCAAGTCGTATATTTTCAAGCAAGTCGTATATTTTAATTTCAAGCAAGTCGAAGCAATTCAAGTCGTATATTTTCAAGCAAGTCGTATATTTTCAAGCAAGTCGTATATTTTAATTTCAAGCAAGTCGAAGCAATTCAAGTCGTATATTTTCAAGCAAGTCGTATATTTTAATTTCAAGCAAGTCGAAGCAATTCAAGTCGTATATTTTCAAGCAAGTCGTATATTTTCAAGCAAGTCGTATATTTTAATTTCAAGCAAGTCGAAGCAATTCAAGTCGTATATTTTCAAGCAAGTCGTATATTTTCAAGCAAGTCGTATATTTTAATTTCAAGCAAGTCGAAGCAATTCAAGTCGTATATTTTCAAGCAAGTCGTATATTTTCAAGCAAGTCGTATATTTTAATTTCAAGCAAGTCGAAGCAATTCAAGTCGTATATTTTCAAGCAAGTCGTATATTTTAATTTAAAGCAAGTCGAAGCAATTCAAGTCGTATATTTTCAAGCAAGTCGTATATTTTCAAGCAAGTCGTATATTTTAATTTCAAGCAAGTCGAAGCAATTCAAGTCGTATATTTTCAAGCAAGTCGTATATTTTCAAGCAAGTCGTATATTTTAATTTCAAGCAAGTCGAAGCAATTCAAGTCGTATATTTTCAAGCAAGTCGTATATTTTCAAGCAAGTCGTATATATTTACTCAGTAACAAGTGTTATATTTTCAAACAAGTAGTATAATTTTACCGATAAGTACTATATTTCACACAAGTCGTATATTTTTAAACAGAAGTATTTTTGTCCGGATCGGCGCGCCATAGAAGTTGCCCTGTACTTCCCTTTCACTTGCTAAATACAATCTGTAATTAATAGAATGGGAAATTTCCCATCACTTTTATTTGTTGACATTTGCGATACTCGTTCGAATCAGCCCTATGGGGTCGAAAACTGACTAACGTCTTTATTTTATTATAATAATAATAATAATAATAATAATAATAATAATAATAATAATAATAATAATAATAATAATAATAATAATAATAATAATAATAATAATAATAATAATAATAATAATAATAATAATAATAATAATAATAATAATAATAATAATAATAATTGAATAAAATAATAATAATATTATCATAATAAATAATAAATTATAATTATAACAAATAATAATAATAATAATAATAATTAACAATAATGTAACAATAAAATAAATAATAAATAATAACAATAATAATAATAATAATAATAAAATAATAACAATAACAATAAATAACAATAATAACAATAATAATAATAATAATAATAATAACAATAACAACAACAATAACAATAACAATAACAACAACAACAACAACAACAACAATAACAATAACAAAAACAATAACAATAATAATAATAATAATAACAATAACAATAATAACAATAATGCCAGCCTTTATTTAACGTGAAAGTTTATAAATGAGCGGCCACGAACAACACTCCACTGGTATACGTCGGATCAAACAATGATCTAACTGGTTCGCAAATTAAGAAATAGGTTAAATGAAGAATAACCAATACGACGTAGAATATTTCGGATTTAATTTTGCACAATATTTCGACTAGCCATACTAGTCTTCATCAGGTGCATATGAGATTTTACAAGTGACTTGACTATATATAATGGTAAAAAGGAAATGACGTTTTAGTATATGATATGATAGCGAGAGATAAGTAACGGTGTAACTGATTAGTAGGTTTCATCGCGTTTATTAAGGCCATTAGGTTCAAGAGTGTTAGCACGTGTTATGAGATAAGCTTCTTTGGCTTTGCGAATAGCATCACGAGAAGAGAAAATTTGTTCTAAAGGAATTAAAAGGATATTAGATGCAGAGTGGTCAGGGTTAGATAGAAAATGTTCAGATGCAGTAGTGGGTTTGGATTTACTAGAAGGTTTGTCAACTGTCCTACGATGTTCGTTGAAGCGGTCTTTGAGTCTACGTTTGGTTTCACCAATGTACTGTTTGTGACATTTAGTACATTGAATCATGTAAATTACGTTTTTTGTGTTACAGTCCATGTGTGTAGTAATGGTTCTGGTTTCACCCGTAGAAGTAAAAGTATATTGGGTGCAGTTATCGGAAATGTAAGGGCAAGTTAAACAGTTTTGTCCGGCGTGTGCGTTTTTTGTTGATCTCATTAGCAGAAGTCAAAGAAGTGTTGATTAAGTTGATGTTAGGTGTGTCACTAGCAATATTATCTATGTTAACATTAGTGTTGCGGTGAAAGGTAGAAACGGAAACGTTTTTAGAACCATTTCGCAAGAAAGAAGATTTAGAAGCACGTCGGTTAGCAAGAAGATTATCAAGCGATGAGGTCATGGAATTAAGCCTTGATTGGTAAAATAAAAAAACTTGTGGTGTACAAGATTTCTGAATTATTTAACGAACGAAGGTGACACTCTGAATAAACTTGAAATTCTTTGCAAGTCAACATACTTTTTGCAATGTTTATTTGTAGTTGTATATGTATTCCCTGCAGTTGACTTTTCAAAGATCGAGAAGAGTCATGATAGATGGACCATGGAGGCCAGTCAAAAAAGAAGTTACGAGCATTTAGTCGGTTCAGCCTCGGTTAATTTGTTCCAGAAAACCATGACGATCCATGACTCTTTGTTTGAGCTGGGATTACTCAGGCTTTGATCCTGCAGAATCAATACAACAACTTTGACATCGAAGAACTTACTACAAACTGTTAAACAAACTGTTATTCTTCCTGAAATGATATTTATATATTTACAATATTTACTTTCACTTTGTTCAATACGTACAGTTTCTTGTTAATTCATAAGCATGCATGCGGCACATAGCCAATATAATTAAGTCACGTTTTGTCTTTGCCGTTTTCTTCCAGAATGTACGATTTTATTTGCAATTTTGAAATTCATTCAAAACTGTCAAAAATATAGCTTGCAATTTGCTGCAGATGAGATATTAATCTTATGGAGTATTGACCTTAGACCTAGCTATAAAATTTCTTGGCTTTCACCTACGTCATCGAAAATTTTCCCAGGACTTATATAGAACAAAACCTTCATAGGCCGAAAGAGCAGCCAAAACCATATATCTCAGCCGGAGTTTTAGTTAAAAGAAGTTTTAGATACGAAGATATGAGCGATCGCTTATGCTCATAATTTAGTTAAAATGTATGGGTCCGCCATGTTGGTGTCGCATCGAGCGACACCAACATGGCGGCCAAATCACGAAGACTGAAAATCATGTTTAATTGCAAATGCTTCAAGTTTTCAATAGCTATATTCATCAAAATAAAGTTACCCATCATCTACTAAGTTAAAATCGTATTATTTCAAACGAATTGTCCTATTTCTATGGCTTTTGAAAATGCGTGACTGTATTGCGTGACAGAATTTGACTCGCAATAAAACGAAAACCAAACATCTAAATTACTTTGGTAAGAATTTTCTTATAACGATATAAACAACATATCCAACAAACAGTTTTGTGAGGTGAATAGTTTGGATTTTAGCTTTTTGATGACGTCATGTGAAAACCAAGAATAATTGCTGAAATCCAGCTAGATCCAGCTAGACAGTATGTTAATTTGAGTCATCATTCTGTGCAAATCGAATTTCGCTCAACTGCATCATCGATCATCGCTTGGATCACAAAATATTCCATAGAACGCCTTCAGTGTATTTTTCGCATTGTACTTTGTATGGCATTTCCACTTCCAAGACCGTAGTTAGTTATTAGTTTGTGTTGACTCTGAATTCAGTAAACTAAATCAATTATTGATCGCTGAAAAATTCACAATCAAATGTTTCAAAAAAGACGCCAAGTGATTTTTCTATGAGTGACGCACTTTGATCTTGTGTTGATTGGTCGTTGCAAACCCCCCGTTATTGCATTATTAACCTGATTATGGATTTCTGCCATTTGAACGACATGTGCTGATTCCTTCTAGACCTTACAGGGACCCCCTGCGACCCTCTCCAGACTTTTCAATGGCATTATGCAAATTGCCTTTTTATTTGGGTGTTTACAGTAGGTACACCCTATTCAGTGTCGGGCGTGTGTGTTGAGCTAACTAACCGTCAGCTGTGCTTTAGTGAAGACAGTTAGGTTGCTTGTACGGCATTAAATCATGTCTAACGCGACCAACACGACTACAGTCATCCCTCCAACTACAGCGGCTCCCGTGATTACAAGAAATAACAGTGCAGAAACCTTTGTTGTGGCGCTGATCATCAATGGCATCATTGCAATCGTTGTACTGCTGATCTTCTCACTCCTGAGAGCCAAGCACAAGCACATCTATGCTCCGCGTCTGCTCTTGGTAGACAAGACATATCCACTTGGATCGTTCTCAGAGAGATGTTTTGGTTGGATTCTACCTGCGCTGCGAGCGACAAACGATGATATATTCAACTACTCGGGCATGGACGCTTTGGTCCTGATTCGCTTCCTAAGACTATGTCTTGTGATGTCGCTGATCATTCTGCCGTATGGAATTGTGGTTCTGCTTCCTCTCCACGTTCACGGCGGGCTGGATTTGGAACAACTGGACCAGCTCACCATGTCCAACGTGAAAGCAGGTTCACCTAAAGTTTGGGCGCATTTGATTGCGGTTTGGGTGTACACGGTCGTCCTCTGTTACTTGCTATACCGTGAATGGAAGATCTACATTGAATACAGGCAGAGATACTTGGCAAAGGGGTTAAAACACCATTATGCAGTGCTTGTAAGAGATCTCCCTGCGAAGGTAATATGCTATTCAGCACTTGTTTACTTGGGTTAGGCGTGGTATTGTGACGGGCGTCATAACATGTGTGTTCCTCTTTTGTGTGCGCATGTGCCTCATTGTATTTATCGACAGGTGTTTTAACCAGGAACCTGTAAATACGTATTTTGAAACCATAGACATATCAAGAATCTCGTTTAGTTTTGCGAAATTTATTGAAATACTACAAGATTTCTTTGGAATTCGTGCGTTAAACATTTTTTAATGCATTTTTTAAATCTGGGTATCAGTTCTTTATTGTACAAAGCCAATGCATGTACTTTGTTTATTATGATTAGATTGTAAATGTAATACACCAGTAATTTCAGAATAAATTTCCGTAAATAATTAATGAATAAAAATAACACAGGAAGCCCGAACAGCGCGTTGTTGTTGAGCCCTCGTGGAATATCGGGAAATCAAGATGGCGGACGGTGAAAACAGAAAAACTAAAATTACGGTAGTCAATGACTCATTCATTGACTTTACTCTTGGAGACTTGATTTAAAACTTAAGCGAAGCAGTAATTTTCTTCACTTGGTGATCTGAATGTGTAATGTTGGGCGAGCAGCCACTATACAGTAGAGAAGATAAAGTTTCGTATGACTGCATGAAAAACTTACGGCACAGGTTTAAGCTTATTGTGCCATAATTAAGTTTATTAGGTAAGTTATGCCATGGTTTTTCACAGTCATATGAAATCAGTGCTCTATAGAATACTAATAACTTACTAATAATAATATAAGATTATAATATGAACTAGACGCTCTTCTAGCGTGAAGTCGGGCTTCTAAATGAAATGTAACCTATTTGAACTAAATATAGATATCTTATAGTGCGATTTTCAGTGCGATTGAAACAGTTTTTGGTTGCTCGTCGTTGCATGACTCGAGCTCGATAGAACATGCTTTCCTTGCAATTTCAGTGCTGCGAACTTTACAGTATATCAGTAAAAACGTTAATAGCCCGACTTCACGCTACTAGAGCGTCCTGTTTCAATCTAAATTGAGATTTAGACGAGAAAAGACTTATATTTTGGCCCCTTGACCTCCGGTGCTTTCCCTGATTGGTTTGTGCTTTGTAATCTTTCTTGGCCAGACTTCATGTCTCCTTCGGCTTTAGCTCGACGTTTAATAGCCTGCGTAGCTTAATATAAAACTAGACGCTCTACTAGCGTGAAGTGGGGCTTCTAACTCATAAATAAATAAAACAGAGCAATCTGATTTGTTTGTGAAGAAAGAGGCCAAACGTTGATGTCTCGTGTTGAAGAAGCCATTCATCTCGCCCCAATCTCCGCGCCAACAAACAAGGAACGCCTGTAATGTGACCTGTCGATTTGAGGTCAAAGAATACGAAGAAGAAGAACGCTCTGCATTTTTAGAGTCGGGTTTCCGCAGGAAGCCCGACTAATAATGTTAAATGTAGACTTTGTAGTACGTGCTCTTGCTGGTTTGCACGTGATGTCATGGCGGCCATGCATCATTGCATGTTAACAAAGCATTCTTCATTAGCTTCTCTTTTGTACCATCAACATGGCCGCTGTGTCTTTGTACTTTAAATCTCCAGGGATTGATTGTAAAAAAAAATCCATTGAGTATAGGGCTACTTTGAGCATCTTGTACAGCTACTTTAAAAATTAATGAAACCCCTGCAATACTTCTCTCATAAGTTAATTGGTCCAGTAATGTCCCACATTCATCAACAAAATGGTCCACACTTATGTCAATCCATTGTGGTTGTCATAATATCCTCAACAACAGTTTTTTTTAATCATACAAAAACCCAAATCTCTAGGCAACGGTGATAGTATTTTGGCATGTATTCAAATTAAGTCTAGTGTTCATTTCCCAAAAATACTCGAGTTGGTGCAATAACTATAACGACTTTACCGACTAATTAAAATGTAGATCTATATACATGTACATGTAGATACATTGTGAAACTTTTAATATATTGTATGATCATGCATTGATGATATATATACATGTATGGCATTTTTTTGTGGAGGCTAGACTTACATATACATACATGTATATGGAGGTGGGATAGCAAGAATAGATGATAGATTAATAGATTTAAGCATTATCATTAATTTTTTAGTTGATGATGATTAATAATATTAAAATAATATTCCCATCTTTCCTACAGCTGCAAGATAATGAAAGCCTGAAGACCTATTTGGAGCAGCTGTTTCCTGGCCAGGTGAGTTGGATCTGGAAAACTAATTTATTCTGTTTATATATAATAAGAAATTATTTGAAATTAATGTACCATATTGTTAGGCTGACTAAGGTTGTTGAGATGCAGGCAGCAGTTAAAAAGTAGGCAGCTGAACTTATAGTATCAAAACAGTAAGGCATGATGTACAATAGAGTACCGAAATGTGATGCCACGAAAAAAATAATTTTCGCTTTATCAACTTTCACCAATTTCGAAAGAACATCATTAAAGAAGCTTACATACCAAATTTGAGAGCAATCGGTTAAATAGTGTCTGAGATATGGCCAGTTGAATTTGTAATTTCCTTCCACTTTATCACTGTAATTTCGGCTTGGTTCCTAACGTTACGAACCAAGCCGAAATAACAGTGATTTGTGGGGGGAAATTATATATTCAACTCGCCATATCTCAGCCGCTATTTAACCAAATTTTTTTTAAATTTTTATTTTTATAACGTCATCACTTCGGTACTCTATGTACTTTAGCATTTAGAATACCTGGCACACTCAGTTTGGCATAGTCAAATTCATCAGTCTGTTGCTGGTTTATTATGACAAATTGGCCCTATTTAGTGCATCATGTGCTAGCGAGGCATGAATGAAGCCACGCCTTGGGTCAATGTCTTAATGGGTTTTATATTATACAGGTTGATGATGTAGCAGTCATTGAAAATCTTGACGATTGGCAGGAAATGGTAAACCAGCATGACCAGTTTGTGTGGAAACTTGAAAAGGCAAAGGTAACGGATTACAAGCTACTATCAATGGATGTTATCTAGCGTCTAAATTCTCCTTTAGACTTACATTTTGTACAACTGTACCACTGTATGAATTCTAGTTAGTTCACTTAATACACTGTTCTGGCAGAGATCGCTTCAATTTAATATCTTAATAGTCTGGTAGTTACAATGATGTAAGTGATTTAGTAACTCGCACAGATGGTGTCACGTACTGTGTACTCTATAACTGCAATAATCAAATTGTGTAACATGATTTGTTAGTATCTCTACCAAGCCAGTATTAATTACCAACACTTTTGTATGTATAATTTTTAATTAAGTACAAAATTTAGCTGTTTTTCCAGCTTTGGTAAAATTCAATTTGTTTTACTATTTTTCCCCTGCCAGTAAATTAATAAACTTTTGCTTTTGGTTTATAGTTCCTTCATGAAAAGAAAGGTGAAAGGCCTATGCACAAGACAAAACTATGTGGTGGTGAGAAAGTGGATTCAATTGCCTTCTATGAAGCAGAACTGAAGGTATTGTATTCCTCTGTGATACTAGTACTAATTACCATAAGAAAGATGAGTTGCTCATTATTGCTCAAATTAACGGTTCATTTGTTTTTATTTTACTTAGAAATGCCGTGATAATCTGGAAGAAGAGAAGGGCAAGGACCACAAAGCACTTCCAGCAGCATTTATAATTTTCAAGTCCTTGAAGACTGCAAGTATTGCCATGCAGTGTCAGTGGGACAGCATTCCAATCTCGATTGGTGTCAAACCAGCTCCTGAAGTGAACAATGTTATCTGGGGTAACCTTGGAATTGGCTTTTGCAGCAGGTAAGACCTTAAAGGTGTCAGATGGGCATAATGGTATGTTCTATCCAGTATGCGGTAAAATTCTGGAAGACTGGGTTCTTGTTTGTTGATTGGCTGAATTAGTTACAACTGCAATATTATTGAGTCAGTAAATTGGCTGAAGCAACAACTATTGAATGAAATATCTACATGTACACCAACCTAAAAAGAATTACTGAAGTCAGTAAGATGTTAAAGACAATGGAGTGTTGTCGGTTTGTTGATAGTGTTTGCAAAGTTACCATAGTTAGAGCAAATTTTGTATGACTGTGACAAACCACAGCACTTGATCAGGTTACAACACAGCATGGTCACAGCACAGTCATGCATTCATAAACACAGAATGGCGCATGTCTGTGGTGTACGTTTTTCACAGTCGTATACACAATCTGCTCTATCAATGGACTAGCAGCGCTCAGTGGACATATGTCTAACAGATTATGAAAATACTTTTGCAATTTTCAGGAAGATTCGTTCTGCTATTGTTGCTGTCTTTGTGTTCTTGTTGGTTGTGTTCTGGATGATACCAGTTGCCTTTGTTTCCTCTCTGATTCAACTAGAAAGTTTAGGCAAGAGAGTCCCATTCCTGGCCAAAGGTACAGAAACTCTTCACATGTACAATGTACATAGAATTTTCCTTATTGCTGAATATATAATATAACTGAACTATTTTGAATTCAGTGAATGAGCTGCCCATCTTTGTAACTGGATTTCTGGGTGGATTCTTGGGCGGCTTGGCTCTGCTGATATTCTTCATCATCCTACCCTTGGTATGTACTATAGTTTTGTTTGGTGCACATACTGTTATGTTGTGAGATGCCAGCAACCTTATATTTTAAGCTTATAAACCAAGAATTGTGAGATGTACATTTTGAGAGTGTACATATGTAGATCTTACAGATGAATTTGTTTTTATTTCCTTAGATTCTTCGCTTGGTTTCCAAGCTTCAAGGTCTTGTATCACTGTCTGAAGTTCAAAGATCTACTCTGGGAAAACTGTTTATTTTCAAGGTGAATGAATAAAGACATAAAGCTTGATTTTCACTAGCATGTGTTATGGTTGAGTACAAGCAAAAAAAAGGCCTTGATTCACTCCATGCACGTGAAAACAGGCAAGTGCAAGCATAAGCATACATGTAAACACAAGCATCAAAATGATTTTATTTCTTTGTGCTTATGTAAATTGTGCTTATGCTTCCATCAGTCTGTTTTCACATGTCACTTATAAGTTACTGACATGTATGTTTGTTCTTGCATCGTAAAACCACACCAAATTGGCTTGTCCTTTATACCTTTGTGGTTTTCAAGTATCTCATTTGATATTTTTATTGTTTCAGATACTCAACATGTTTCTGTTGCTTGCTGTTGCTGGTTCAGTTATGAACAAGCTGGATGAGATGATCAAGAAGCCCATGGAACTCCCAACATTCCTGGCCCAGACCCTCCCCAGTCAGTCCACCTTCTTCATTACCCTGATCTTGTTGATGTCTTTTGGAGCATTCCCTATGGAATTGCTTAGGATTGGACCATTGATTGTGGTTGCTATTAAAAGAAAGTTTTGCAATCTGACACCCAGAGAAGACAAAGCAGCATGGAGGCCACCACCTATTGCATATGATGTACAGGTGAGACTCATCCACCACTACCTCATGACTACCACCTTATCTCAGCCATCAGCCATCTACCTCTCTTAACCACTTTCCAACCATCATCCATCCACCATCCATCCACCTACCAGTCATCATCCAACCACCTTCCAACCATCATCCATCCACCTACCAACCATTGCATCCACCTACCAGCCATCATCCATCCACCTACATGTACCAGTCATCATTCATCCACCTACCAGTCATCATCTTTCCACTTACCAACCATCATCCATACACCTACCAGTCATCATCCATCCACCTACCAGTCATCACCCATACACCTACCAGCCATCATCCATCCACCTACCAGCCATCATCCATCCACCTACCAGCCATCATCCATCCACCTACCAGCCATCATCCATCCACCTACCAGCCATCATCCATCCACCTACCAGCCATCACCCATACATACCAGCCATCATCCATCCACCTACCAGTCATCATCTTTCCACTTACCAACCATCATCCATACACCTACCAGCCATCACCCATCCACCTCCCAGCCATCATCCATCCACCTACCAGCCATCATCCATCCATCCACCTACCAACCATCATTCATCATCCATCCACCTACCTGCCATCATTCATCCACCTACCAGCCATCATCCATCCACCTACCAACCATCATTCATCCACCTACTAACCATCATCCATCCACCTACCAGCCATCATCCATCCACCTACCAGCCATCATCCATCCACCTACCAGCCATCATCCATCCACCTACCAGCCATCATCCATCCACCTACCAGCCATCATCCATCCACCTACCAGCCATCATCCATCCACCTACCAGCCATCACCCATACACCTACCAGCCATCACCCATACACCTACCAGCCATCACCCATACACCTACCAGCCATCATCCATCCACCTACCAGTCATCATCCATCCACTTCCCAAACACAGGTGGGTCGCCTCCCAACCACCCATCTCCCTGCTACCTTCCAACCACAGTACAATTTAACTACTCCATGTAACTTGTCTTGCAGTATGCCAACCATCTGTATGCACTGATTGTTGGGTTGTGCTATTCCATCATGGCACCTCTCATGACACCTTTCACCTTCACCTACTTTCTCTTGGCTTATGTTGTTTGGAGTAACCAAGTATTGTGTGTCTACATCCCAATCTTTGACTCAGGTGGACTATTGTGGCCAAAGGTCTTCAACAGGTACGTTAATTGAAATACTGTGAAAATAAGGGTTGGTCACCATTGACAACAACTCAGAAGTGGCTGATAAAGACACAGATAAAGGAGGACATACAAGTCTCTATAGAAGTATAGTCTGATAACACCAACATAAAGGTTGAGATAAAATAAAATATAAAACTATTAAAAGTTAATCATCCTCATTGGGTAGCGCTGTACATATGTGATACAGATAGAGTCATTTTCGTATGAGTGGGAAGTAGTTACATGTACGGTATGGTTTGTGCCGTGCAGTGACAGTAACATGCTGTGCGGTGATGGTATCCAAGCATTCTGATTGGTTGAGCAATGATTTTGCGCATTGTGATTGGTTGAATAGAATGTCTTCGATTCCATACCGTGATGGTAACTTTGTGCCGTAGGTTTCCCACTCATATGAAAATGACTCTATAGAGAGCTATATATACAACGTACATGCAGATAATAGAGGACATACATACACAGAGAGCCTAAGAGGTGCCATTACCATTTGTTTTCACTGACCGTTGGTTCTGTCTTTATTCCAGGATTATTGCTGGTCTGTTGGTGTTCCAGGCTTTGATGATTGGTATCTTTGGTCTCAAGAAGATTGCAGCTGTGTCCATCCTTGTGCTTCCGCTGCCTGTTATTACTCTGCTTTTCTTTGCCTTTGTGCAGTTTTATCTTCTGCCGTTGTCTGAGAATCTTACACAGGTGAAGGTTAACTCAGAAGAAGAGCCCCAGTTCCCACAGGTAAGTAATAATAATAATAAGTACAAGACTACATGTGTACAAGACTACAACTAACTATTCTGATATTTTCTCTTTATATATATTATACTATTTATTATACAAATTATTATTATTTTTAGATGTCACAGCTCTCTGGAAGAGCATTTTCTCTTGTAATGAAGAGATTCCGTGTTTGAATAAAGTTTATGTATGTATGTATGTAAGTAATAATAATAATAATAATAATAAACTTTATTTTACAAGGGAAAAAACATATTACAGCTTGAGCTGAAAAACTTATGGCCCTTCTAATCTAAAAATATAAATATAATCTTAAAAAATATTAATATAAATATCTATCCTAATATAATATATAAGTGTTGGTTAATGATAGTGATGATGATGATGATGAAGATGGTTCATGATGATGATGCTAATAGTTGAAGATGATAATGGTAATGCTGATGACGTGGTGGTTGATTGTTAATGATGCCATTGACAGTGGTGATTGATTGTTGATTATAATGATGATAGTTGATGGTACAGATAAAACCTGCAGACATCTGTACAAAACTACATACAATAATACATGTATTTATTTGTATTCTCAGGAAATCACTCAAGGGTACATCAGGAACTTCAAGCTTCCAGAGGAACTTGCACTCAGCAAAGAAGCATTGGAGTCTGAAGAACACACAAACGAAGCTGCTCAACTGATCTCTAATCCATCCCATCCCACACAGAAAAAAGATGATGAGGAAATTGACACCCATGTCTAAACAAGACTAGACTACTTTCTGTTTTAGTGTTAGAAGGCTGACTGACTACACGAAGGACTCTGGTTAGGAGACATCTTTTTTAATACCTCAGTCTGTGCATATTTTGTAACACACTGATAACTTTTTGATAACCTTGATCTGTAGGAAGTCATTTTGTGAGGAATCTAAGAGAGAAGTGTAGGGTAAAATTGTTGGTTGGTTATAAGCCTTTCTAGAGTGAAAGATAACATGATTGCACCAGCTCTTTTCAGCACTAAAGTGCATTGTGCAGTACAATGTACTTTGATTAAATTAGAAGATAAAATAAAATAGTATTTGTTATAATAATAATCTACCACATGTACTGTAGTTATCACAAGTAAGTAAAGTAATATAATAGACCTGTTATTTTTATATTAGTATTATAAAGATAAGTAATTATAGTAAGAAAATAGTACTGTGCTATTTATTATTATACTGAGTAATAAATTACTGGTAAATCAATAACCTGTATAACTGGAATTGACCTGTATAACTGGAATAACCTGTATAACTGGAATAACCTGTATAACTGGAATAACCTGTATAACTAGAATGAACTGTATAACTGGAATAACCTGTATAACTGGAATAACCTGTATAACTGGAATGACCTGTATAACTGGAATGACCTGTATAACTGGAATGACCTGTATAACTGGAATAACCTGTACAACTGGAATAACCTGTATAACTGGAATAACCTGTATAACTGGAATAACCTGCATAACTGGAATAACCTGTATAACTGGAATAACCTGTATAACTCAGTGGAATAACCTGTATAACTGGAATAACCTGTATCACTGGAATAACCTGCATAACTGGAACCAGTATAATCTCATGTTATAAGGTGTATACATTTTACATGGTACTCAACAGCACAAATTAAAATGTTAATTTTATTGTCTACATGAACATCTCATGAATGGTTTTGGGGTTATTTCCATGAGCTATAAACCCATTGATTTGGTCTGTTTTCAGTGATTTGGGGGTCATTTCCATGAGCTACAACCCATTGATTTGGTCTGTTTTCAGTGATTTTGGGGTTATTTCCATGAGCTATATAACCCATTGATTTGGTCTGTTTTCAGTGATTTTGGGGTTATTTCCATGAGCTATATAACCCATTGATTTGGTCTGTTTTCAGTGATTTTGGGGTTATTTCCATGAGCTATATAACCCATTGATTTGGTCTGTTTTCAGTGATTTTGGGGTTATTTCCATGAGCTATAACCCATTGATTTGGTCTGTTTTCAGTGATTTTGGGGTTATTTCCATGAGCTATATAACCCATTGATTTGGTCTGTTTTCAGTGATTTTGGGGTTATTTCCATGAGCTATAACCCATTGATTTGGTCTGTTTTCAGTGATTTGGGGGTTATTTCCATGAGCTATAAACCCATTGATTTGGTCTGTTTTCAGTGATTTGGGGGTCATTTCCATGAGCTATAAACCCATTGATTTGGTCTGTTTTCAGTGATTTGGGGGTCATTTCCATGAGCTATAACCCATTGATTTGGTCTGTTTTCAGTGAATTTGGGGTCATTTCCATGAGCTATAACCCATTGATTTGGTCTGTTTTCAGTGATTTGGGGGTCATTTCCATGAGCTATAACCCATTGATTTGGTCTGTTTTCAGTGATTTGGGGGTCATTTCCATGAGCTACAACCCATTGATTTGGTCTGTTTTCAGTGATTTGGGGGTCATTTCCATGAGCTACAACCCATTGATTTGGTCTGTGAATTTGGGGTCAGTGATTTTGGGGTCTATTTCCATGAGCTATATAAACCCATTGATTTGGTCTGTTTTCAGTGATTTGGGGGTCATTTCCATGAGCTACAACCCATTGATTTGGTCTGTTTTCAGTGATTTGGGGGTTATTTCCATGAGCTACAACCCATTGATTTGGTCTGTTTTCAGTGATTTTGGGGTTATTTCCATGAGCTATATAACCCATTGATTTGGTCTGTTTTCAGTGATTTGGGGGTCATTTCCATGAGCTACAACCCATTGATTTGGTCTGTTTTCAGTGATTTGGGGGTCATTTCCATGAGCTACAACCCATTGATTTGGTCTGTTTTCAGTGATTTGGGGGTCATTTCCATGAGCTACAACCCATTTTGATTTGGTCCATGTTTTCAGTGATTTGGGGGTCATTTCCATGAGATATAACCCATTGATTTGGTCTGTTTTCAGTGATTTGGGGGTCATTTCCATGAGATATAACCCATTGATTTGGTCTGTTTTCAGTGATTTGGGGGTCATTTCCATGAGATATAACCCATTGATTTGGTCTGTTTTCAGTGATTTGGGGGTCATTTCCATGAGCTACAACCCATTGATTTGGTCTGTTTTCAGTGATTTGGGGGTCATTTCCATGAGATATAACCCATTGATTTGGTCTGTTTTCAGTGATTTGGGGGTCATTTCCATGAGCTACAACCCATTGATTTGGTCTGTTTTCAGTGATTTGTTCATTTCATGAGATTTTGATTTGGTCCATGAGTGATTTTGGGGTCATTTCCATGAGCTATAACCCATTGATTTGGTCTGTTTTCAGTGATTTGGGGGTCATTTCCATGAGATATAACCCATTGATTTGGTCTGTTTTCAGTGATTTTGGGGGTCATTTCCATGAACATTAACCCATGAGAATAATGGTTAACAAATATTGTATAAAACAGATTTATTCCTTATTTTATTCTGGATACATTCTACTACAAAACAACTACACAAAACAACAAGAAACAGGATGAAATATAACTTCTTATATCTCTACTTTGAACACTATTTACAATGGAAATAAAAATAACGTTCTTCAAGAACTAATATAGACTTACTGTGCCAATGTGGCTGGCGCGCACCTACGACGCAAGGTTAAGGTATCCACGAGTTCGCCACGCATGATGAGTGTATTTCTTGCGTCGTACGTAGGGACCAGCCGTCCGCGATAGAAATAGTTTCTACTGTACAATTAAGAACATTTTCTAAATGATTCATAATGGTCGATCAAATCAATATTGATAATCTACGTTTCAAATGTTTATCATAAGATCTTCATTTTCTACTCGTGAGGTTCGTGTGAGGTTCGTGTTTAGTTCGTGTTTGGTTCGTGTGAGGTTTGTGTGTGGTTCGTGTTTGGTTCGTGAGGGTGTGGTTCGTGTGTGGTTCGTGTGAGGGTGTGGTTTGTGCGAGGTTCGTGTGTGCTTCGTGCGAGGTTCGTGTTTAGTTCGTGTTTGGTTCGTGTGAGGTTTGTGTGTGGTTCGTGTTTGGTTCGTGTGAGGGTGTGGTTTGTGCGAGGTTCGTGAGAGGTTCGTGTGTGGTTCGTGCGAGGTTCGTGTGGTTCGTGTGAGGTTCGTGTGAGGTTCGTGTGTGGTTCGTGTGAGGGTGTGGTTTGTGCGAGGTTCGTGTGTGGTTCGTGTTTGGTTCGTGTGTGGTTCGTGCGAGGTTCGTGCGAGGTTCGTGTGAGATGGTTCTACTTGTGGGAATTCCAATGAAATATACTGCAGTGCGTTTTCATGAAATCGTTGTACATTCCCTGGGGTGTATAAACCAGATATTACACGGTGTTCGTTATTATGACCAGTACAGCATAGGACCAGTTCACTGGCCACAGTAGCAATGAATATCGCATAGTATGCACGCCATCCATCCATCGTTACAGGAGGGCTTCTTCATAAATACAATATGTCGCGGTTTAACCAGCAACTGACCGCATGGTGACATGTTGTCAAGACAACGCCTTCTAGGACACGGACGCAGATAGAGCTATTGTAGCAGCAATGCATGATATCACTAGACCCGCCATATTAACAAATGATTTGTACTATCGTCTCTGCCTGCAGATTCACTAGTTGAACTCGTCTTAAAGTCCTCGTAACCGTCTCCACCACTAATAATTAAAATGTCCCTAGTGAGAGTGTTCCCTGAGGCTCCTCCTGGTGTAAGCGAATGTCCTGAACTTGGAGCCGAGCTACTTAATGGGGTCATGGACTCTTTATCACTGGTGCTCTCTTGAGTACCCTCTTTAGGGACCTCCACTGCCGTAAGGAACCGAACGTGTCCAGTATGACCGTGATAGGAAGCGGTTGCGTTAGGACTGTTCCGTAATGGCGAAGTTGTAGCTGTAATTGTAGGCATTGGTAACGTAAGTACCACGCCTGCACTTGTTCCTATCCATAGAAGATCTTTACAGGTCAGTAATGATGTCACTCGTAGACAGGCTGCTTTGTGTTGACGGATAATTGCGTCAGATCCTACGGAACGAGAACATACATTCGTGAATACGTCAGTGTCGTTAAGGAGTTTTCATATAAGGTTTTCCTCGACCAATAATTGGTAACATTTGTTACTGCGATTATTTACGGTGTTCAACTTTCCCTGAAAGAAAAATAGCCTGGGACCGTACGATTAGTTATCACATATACATCATTATGGCTGCGTTTGCAGCATGCATGGTTGTACCTTGTAGTGTAGTGGTAACTTATCGGACTAGCATCCTGAAGCCAACAGGAACATTTGAGTCCCGCAAGGCACGCATTTTCTCTTTCAAAATTATTTCATTATACACCGACGCAGTTTATATTTTCAATAATTGGTAGTTGATCGTACCGTCAAGGTAGATGTGATACTAAGCTAGTAGATTGACAATTGGTAGTTGGTCGTACCGTCAAGGTAGATGTGATACTAAGCTAGTAGATTGACATCCCACTCACCCGCTAACATCTTATGTACAGGAGGAGCAACATCAACATCAGCTAAACACTCGTATCTTGTGGCATGGAAGAGCCTGATGACAGCACTGCTTTGTAAAGACAGCCACACCCCCATCCCTGTACTAACCATACGGTATACTGATCGATCTTTATCAAGGCTACAGTTAAACTGGGTCTGTTGGAACAAGATTAGTACTCTGTTTATTTACCATGAAATACATATGAGCGTCGACCCATCAAATGGACTTGATAGACAGACAGACAGACAGACAGACAGACAGACAGACAGACAGACAGACAGACAGACAGACAGACAGACAGACAGACAGACAGACAAACAGACAGACAGACTGAATGAACTTTATTTGACTCAGAATTTCATCAATTTCAGACAGACAGACAGACAGGCTGACTGACTTACAGAATGACTGACTTACGGAGTGATTGACTGACTTACACACTGACTTGCAGAGTGACTGACTGACTTACACACTGACTGACTTACAGATTGGCTGACTGACTTAGTCACTGACTGACTTCACTGGTTGATTGACTGGCTTACATAATGGCTGACTTACAGACTGGCTGACTGACTGACTGACTGACTGACTTACATACTGGCTGACTGACTGACTGACTTACATACTGGCTGACTGACTGACTGACTTACATACTGGCTGACTTACAGACTGGCTGACTGACTGACTGACTTACATACTGGCTGACTGACTGACTGACTTACATACTGGCTGACTTACAGACTGGCTGACTGACTTAGTCACTGACTGACTTCACTGGTTGATTGACTGGCTTACATAATGGCTGACTTACAGACTGGCTGACTGACTGACTTACATACTGGCTGACTGACTGACTGACTTACATACTGGCTGACTGACTGACTGACTTACATACTGGCTGACTGACTGACTGACTTACATACTGGCTGACTTACAGATTGACTTACATACTGGCTGACTTACAGACTGGCTGACTGACTGACTTACATACTGGCTGACTTACAGACTGGCTGACTGACTTAGTCACTGACTGACTTCACTGGCTGACTGACTGACTTACAGAGTGACTGACTGACTTACAGACTGGCTGACCGTGACTGACTTACAGACTGGCTGACTGATTGACTTACAGACTTGCTGACTGACTGACTGGCAGACAGACAAACTGACTAATAAATCAATGACTACACCAATAAGATTAGCATAAATAGACAGTTCTAAGGATTCCTACCTCTATTTTCAGTGTTGTTGTGTTGTAGATAACAGCGTTACACTGACATCCGCACCACAGTCTTCCATGTACAGCGGTCATACACGACACAGCAGCTGATGCACCGACTTGAAGGGTTATGGGTGCTCCTACTTCCCATGCCGAACCTGACAAAGTCAAATATGAAAGGCCTGGTTACACGATGGTGTTACGAGACATAAAGTGTGTACCGGCGTACAACCGCGTACCATGGTCAACTGCATGAAAGGCCTGGTTACACGATGGTGTTACGAGACATAAAGTTTTAGGTGTCCCCTATTAGTAGAGGGATTTTCCCCTTGGCTATTACATTTGACACATAAATAAAGTTTATCTATCTATCTATCTGCATCAAACATTTTCGAGTTTTCATCACGAGAAAGTTTGACGAAAAAGTGAACCTGTCTTTTACTGACTCAGGCAATGGACATAACGATAGGAAACGAGGACTTTCACAGTGCAATAATTCCTTAGTGAAACTCGTGTCGAAAACACAGCGTTGCAAGCACATTTCACGTAAACATTTCATCGTGTAACAGGACCTTGTGTAACTTTAACGACAACAACAACAACAAAGATGACAACAATAACAATAACAACAACAACAACAACAACAACAACAACAACAACAACAACAACAAAGATGACAACAATAACAGCACGGCGATAACAACGTACATAGTTGCAGCAGAGCACATCAATCTCTTTACAATACTCAAACTGTACCTGGTTGTCTTCTATAGATACAGAGATCACCATTTCCTAGCGATACAAATACTTGATTGTCCACGTACCTTAAAACCATACGAAACAGTATTAAATATAGTCATAATGCGGTCTAACAGTACACCCTTCCTATGTTTAATGTTTAATATCACTTTGTTAACTACAACAATAGAACATAACATAAAATAGATACAATAATAATAAGGGGAAAAAACGATACACAATGAACAAAGAAACTAAAACTAAAGATGTTGACGGGATGGTGGCAGGGGGAAACTAAATTCCCATTCAAAGGCTACCCTCCTAAACACACACTGTCCAATCTATTACACAGGGTTCCCACTCAACGTACTGTACAAGCCACCATGTTGTCAGCGGCTGTTCTACAGGGTGATTACTTACAGAACACATTGTACTGATGCCTGGTGTTGTATTTTCATTTTGGTCTTCTTCTGATGAGCGTCAAGTACAGGGTAAACAAAGATACTGAAATAAAGTCAAATGGTAGCTTTGATTAAGACAGTTTTAAACTTCTAGGATAGTTGTGACTGACTATTGAGTATACTCAATAAAGATTAAAGACAGTCATCGCTCAATCGCCTCAAAACTTGTCAGGCAATGTCAGTTGTGTGATTAAACATACAGGTGTTTAAAAAAACTTTGGCGGTAAAAGAGCTCAAATCTGCGTGACAAGACCGAAAGGTAGCATGGGTAATATTAACGTTTCCCATGATTCCATTTGGTCTTGACACATAGTGATCGCCTTTATCAACGTTATTTGAACCAGCTGTATGGTGACGTGTTACACTATACATACCTTCCATCCTCAGTCCCCAGCCATACCGTAGACCCCTCATCAGTCTCGTAAGCTACGATATCGCTTAGGCTTAGTTTATCATCAGCACTTGTAACAGACCCGGTGGTCAGCGCACTGTCTCTTCTCTTAGAATGCCTGTGACTCGCCTTAACTTTGTTCTCCTCGTCCTCACTCTCACCTATCTCAGAATCGTCATCATGACTACTATCCATTTCACCGTCTATCGTCCCTAGGCTACTCCCCTCGGGACTCAATCGACCGTCGAAGATTGGTGAATTTCGTCCAAACTTGTTTTCTATAAAACCGTCGTTGTTCATGCCTTCCTCGTCATCAGAGCTGCTATCAAACGCCATGATTGTCTGTGCATTATGATCATCGTCGCTAGAGTAACCAGTAGAGAGTTTCTGTGTAGGGACCTTGTAGGAAGTGTCGCTGTTGTTACCTAATGAACGAGTGTCGCTTTTCGAGTCGTTTTCTGCATTCGCGTTCTGTAGTCCTACAAGTTTTGTTCCAGGTACAGGGGAGATACAAAGAATACGAGACGAGCACACGGATAACGATGCTACAGGCTGTTGAAAAAACAAAAACGTATTACTTTTAATTCTTAGAATAGTCAATCACGCGCACAAAACCGCCACTAGTAATGTACTACTATTACTATCCCTACCTGTATTTGTCATGGACTATCACTAGTAATGTACTACTATTACTATCCCTACCTGTATTTGTCATGGACTATCACTAGTAATGTACTACTATTGCTATCCCTACCTGTATTTGTCATGGACTATCACTAGTAATGTACTACTATTACTATTCCTACCTGTATTTGTCATGGACTATCACTAGTACTGTACTACTATATCACTATCCCTACCTGTATTTGTCATGGACTATCACTAGTACTAGTACTATCCCTACCTGTATTTGTCATGGACTATCACTAGTAATGTACTACTATTGCTATCCCTACCTGTATTTGTCATGGACTATCACTAGTAATGTACTACTATTACTATCCCTACCTGTATTTGTCATGGACTATCACTAGTACTAGTACTATCCCTACCTGTATTTGTCATGGACTATCACTAGTAATGTACTACTATTACTATCCCTACCTGTATTTGTCATGGACTATCACTAGTAATGTACTACTATTACTATCCCTACCTGTATTTGTCATGGACTATCACTAGTACTAGTACTATCCCTACCTGTATTTGTCATGGACTATCACTAGTAATGTACTACTATTACTATCCCTACCTGTATTTGTCATGGACTATCACTAGTAATGTACTACTATTACTATCCCTACCTGTATTTGTCATGGACTATCACTAGTACTAGTACTATCCCTACCTGTATTTGTCATGGACTATCACTAGTACTGTACTACTATTACTAGTACTATCCCTACCTGTATTTGTCATGGACTATCACTAGTACTAGTACTATCCCTACCTGTATTTGTCATGGACTATCACTAGTACTAGTACTATCCCTACCTGTATTTGTCATGGACTATCACTAGTAATGTACTACTATTACTCTCCCTACCTGTATTTGTCATGGACTATCACTAGTACTATTACTATCCCTACCTGTATTTGTCATGGACTATCACTAGTACTAGTACTATCCCTACCTGTATTTGTCATGGACTATCACTAGTACTAGTACTATCCCTACCTGTATTTGTCATGGACTATCACTAGTACTAGTACTATCCCTACCTGTATTTGTCATGGACTATCACTAGTACTAGTACTATCCCTACCTGTATTTGTCATGGACTATCACTAGTACTAGTACTATCCCTACCTGTATTTGTCATGGACTATCACTAGTACTAGTACTATCCCTACCTGTATTTGTCATGGACTATCACTAGTACTAGTACTATCCCTACCTGTATTTGTCATGGACTATCACTAGTACTAGTACTATCCCTACCTGTATTTGTCATGGACTATCACTAGTAATGTACTACTATTACTCTCCCTACCTGTATTTGTCATGGACTATCACTAGTACTAGTACTATCCCTACCTGTATTTGTCATGGACTATCACTAGTACTAGTACTATCCCTACCTGTATTTGTCATGGACTATCACTAGTACTAGTACTATCCCTACCTGTATTTGTCATGGACTATCACTAGTACTAGTACTATCCCTACCTGTATTTGTCATGGACTATCACTAGTACTAGTACTATCCCTACCTGTATTTGTCATGGACTATCACTAGTAATGTACTACTATTACTATCCCTACCTGTATTTGTTCTCCCATGGACAGAATGCAGACTTGTCCTACATAACCATCACTGTTACACACCCATACGTCCCCTGAACCACAGTGGTTGCCCCTGTCCAGCATATGGGGAACTTGACTGGGCGATGAACACGTAAACTAGAAACGATAATCGGTGTCATCATCAACATCATTACATCCAGCATCAGCACAGACCACTAAACATAAATGTCCGTGCCCCTTCACTGACGTGTGCCCCCTCCCTCCCTAAAATCCCTCCCTCCACCTCCCCCTCCCCCCTCCCTCCCTCCCTACCCCTCCCTCCCTTCACCAATACTCCGTTCTATGGGTATTTAAAGCTGCACTGAGCTACACGGATTAGAGGGAAACAAGGATGTGAGGTATTCTCGCTTACCTGCATTCCACTTCTAGTTTTTCCCTCCCTCCCTCCGCCCCCCTCCCTCCCTTCACCAGTACTCCGTTCTATGGGTATTTAAAGCTGCACTGAGCTACACGGATTAGAGTCGAAACAAGGATGTGGGGTATTCTCGCTTACCTGCATTCCACTTCTAGTTTTTGTTCTCCCTCCCTCCACCCTTCCTCCCTTCACCAGTACTCCGTTCTATGGGTATTTAAAGCTGCACTGAGCTACACGGATTAGAGTCGAAACAAGGATGTGGGGTATTCTCGCTTACCTGCATTCCACTTCTAGTTTTTCTCCCTCCCTCCGCCCCTCCCTCCCTTCACCAATACTCCGTTCTATGGGTATTTAAAGCTGCACTGAGCTACACGGATTAGAGTCGAAACAAGGATGTGGGGTATTCCCTCGCTTACCTGCATTCCACTTCTAGTTTTTCTCCCTCCCTCCCCCCCCCCCTCCCTTCACCAATACTCCGTTCTATGGGTATTTAAAGCTGCACTGAGCTACACGGATTAGAGGGAAACAAGGATGTGGGGTACTCTCGCTTACCTGCATTCCACTTCTAGTTTTCGTGATAGGTATGGGATACTGGAACTCTGGTGGGAATGTATCCTTGGCGTACGCTAAAGTAAGCAAGAGAATCAAAATACAGTGTAACGAATGGTTACCAAGCAACGAATGGTTACCAAGCAACGAATGGTTACCAAGCAACGAATGGTTACCAAGCAACGAATGGTTACCAAGCAACGAATGGTTAACAAGTAACGAATGGTTACCAAGTAACGAATGGTTACCAAGTAACGAATGGTTACCAAGCAACGAATGGTTACCAAGCAACGAATGGTTACCAAGCAACGAGTGGTTACCAAGCAACGTCTTACCGAGTTTCTGTTTCGCATTCTCAAAGTACGCCTCCCAAGTGTTTTTGATTTCCACATCCAAAAATAAAAAGACGAAGTTTTCTAATCCTTCTCTGAAAGTAGAAAACACAACAGAATTAGTGAGACAATAGATATGATTTACACTCCTGACAGCCTTCGTAAAACACTATGGTAGGACCCCACAGCTATACCCTCCCATGGATACCCTCCCTCCCCCTCTACTTACTCTGTTTGTGCCTGTAGTTCTATTTTAGTGTTAAGCGAATGATGCATTGGGATTTGTTTCTCGGCGATTTGTCTGCTGACCTCGTTCATCATCTCTCGTATGGACGAATCTAACGCCTGGAAAAAACAAAGTCAATGTTATCGGTTTTGTGGGACAGGTACACTAGAGAAGACGTTGCGTTACCTGGTGTCCAACGTTGAGCGAGTCAGTTAACGAACTGATTTGACTCAAGACTGACATGTCGTTCTCCAGTCTCTCGAGTTGTTTCTCCAGACTGTTACGACGCTGCATTTCAGGTGACGCTAATGGAACACAATACAACGTTAATGGTGTACATGGAACGAGTGATCAATATGTAACAGGGTAAACCCTTGGGGGTGTAGGGATGGGGGATTCCCACGGAAAAAGAGCAGAAGTCCTTCTCCGACAGTCAAGCCCCACATTGGGCGCCCAATGTTTTTATTCATCTTTCTATACAAATATATCCTTGCTATATAGTACAGAGGGTTTAGGCTTGCTCTAGAATCATGCTTGTGGGGGCAGGAATAGCAGTGGAGACGAAGGACTTCTGCTCTTGTTCAACTAAAGGACTCTACGCTTTACAAGTCCTTGTGCAACTCCCCGTCCGTTCGTGCATGCTGTTGCCTTAAGTATTCCACCCTCCCGTGGGAATCACCCATACCTAAACTCTCAAGGGTTTACCCTGTTACATATAAATCAGCATAAACATACTCTAACAGAGAGTCTGACAAACGGATGGACAGACAGATAGCTGTTTACCGTACAAGTGTCTGATTGAACGTTTTTAGCTGTTATACTTACACTTAACAAGCTCCATGTACTCAAGCGGCATTTTCCACAACAGTTTGTGCTTGTTAAACTCACTGCCTGATTGGCCAGAAAACCTGAAAGATAAAAAACAATAAAACATTGCTTTACCAAATGTCAACATTGTGATGAATAGCCATTTTCAAATCACTCTATGTCCAAACCCTACACACCCCCACCCCTAGGAACTAACACCCCCTAGGAACCAACACTCCCACCCCTAGGATTCAACACCCCTCCTAGGAACCAACACCCCCACCTCTAGGAACCAACACCCCCATCCCTAGGAACCAACACCCCCATCCCTAGGAACCACCCCCTAGGAACCAACACCCCCATCCCTAGGAACCAACCCCCCTCCTAGGAACCAACGCCCCTCTTAGGAACAACATCCTAGCCAACGTCCCCATCCCTAGGAACCAACACCCCCCCCTAGGAACCAACACCCCCTAGGAACCCCCCCACCCCCACTCCCTAGGAACCAACACTCCCTAGGAACCAACACCCCTCCACCCCTAGGTATCAACACCCCCACCCCTAGGAATCAACCCCCCCTAGGAACCAACGACCCCTACCCCTAGGATCCAACACCCCCTAGGAACCAACGCCCCCATCCTAGGAACCAACACTCCCTCCTAGGAACCAACACCCCCTAGGAAACACAGGAACCACCCCCCCTAGGAACCAACACCCCCTTTGGAACCAACACCCCCCTAGGAACCAACCCCCCCCTAGGAACCAACACCCCCTAGGAACAACACCCCTCCTAGGAACCAACGCCCCTCTTAGGAACCAACGCCCTTCTTAGGAACCAACACCCCTCCTAGGAACCAACACCCCCTAGGAACCAACACCCCAGGAACCAACCCCCTAGGAACCAACACTCCCCCCTGGGAACCAACACCTCCACCCCTAGGAATCAACACCCCCTAGAAACCAATGCCCACCCCCCTAGGAACCAACGCCCCCTACCCCCCTCCTAGGAACCAACACCCCCTAGGAACCAACACTCCCTAGGAACCAACACCCCCTAGGAACCAACACCCCCCTAGGAACCAACACCCCCACCTCTAGAAACCAACACCCCCCTAGGAACCAACACCCCCCCCCATCCTAGGAACCAACCACCCCCTCCTAGGAACCAACACCCCTCCTAGGAACCAACGGAACCCCCCCCTTAGGAATCAAACGCCCCTCTTAGGAACCAACACCCCTCCTAGGAACCAACACCCCCTAGGAACCAACACCCCTAGGAACCACCCCCTCCTAGGAACCAACACCCCCTAGGAACCAACACCTCCACCCCCCCTAGGAATCAACACCCCCCTAGGAACCAACGCCCCCACCAACGCCCCTCTTAGAACCAACACACCCCCTAGGAACCAACACCCCTAGGAACCAACACCCCCCAAGGAACCAACCAACCCCCCTCTTAGGAATCAACGCCCCTCTTAGGAACCAACACCCCCCTCCTAGGAACCAACACCCCCCTAGGAACCAACACCCCCTAGGAACCAACACCCCCTAGGAAACCAAACACTCCCCCCTAGGAATCAGGACACCTCCACCCCCCCCTAGGAATCAACACCCCTCCTAGGAACCAACGCCCCTTAGAACCACCCCCTAGGAACCAAACACCCCCCTAGGAACCAACACCAACCCCCACCTAGGAACCAACACCCCCTAGGAACCAACAGTCCCTAGGAACCAACACCCCTAGGAACCAACACCCCTCCTAGGAACCAACGCCCCTCTTAGGAAACAACGCCCCTCTTAGGAACCAACACCCCCTAGGAACCAACACCCCCCTAGGAACCAACACCCCCCTAGGAACCAACACCCCCTAGGAACCAACTCCCCCCCCCCCCCCCCCCCTATGAACCAACACCCCAACCTCTCCTAGGATCCAACACGCCCTAGGAATCAACACCCCTCCTAGGAACCAACCCCCCCCCCCCCCCCCCCTAGAACCAACACCCCCCTAGGAACCAACACCCCCCCTAGGAACCAAACACCCCTAGAAACCTACCCCTCCTAGGAACCAACGCCCCTCTAGGAACCAACACCCCCCTACCCACCCCCCCTAGGAACCAACACCCCCTAGGAACCAACACCCCTCCTAGGAACCAACCACCCCCCCTAGGAATCAACCACCCCCCTAGGAACCAACACCCCCTAGGAACCAACACCCCCTAGGAACCAACACCCCCCAGGAACCAACACCCCCTAGGAACCAACACCCCTAGGAACCCCCCCTAGGAACCAGGAACCACCCCCCCTAGGAACCAACACCCCCTAGGAACCATCAACACATATGATCAACAAAACCACTTACAAACTAAGCGAGCCTCGTCGTAGCGCATTGGGCTTTCGCTTGACTGACGCACAGACCAGTAGATCCGTGAACAAGAACAAACATCGATCCTTCTTAGTAATTGAACCTCTCTAAAATGAACAAACATAGTTACAAGTTATGTTATTGTCGTGTCTCTTGATGATATAAACAGGTTTTAACACGTTTGTACTCACAACTTCAGCAGCCAAGTCTTTTCTAAGGAAACGTCTTTTTGGCAGCACCAACTGTAAACAAACACAGCAACAAGGACATTTTATTAATGGCCAAGAGAGCTAAGTACGTTGACTTACGCCTTTGTCAACAATGAAGCAGCGCGGAGACATATTAAAACTAACACGCTAGCTCATAACACGGTCACGACACACATATGAAACGCACACGGCACGCGCGCAAACTGCTCACGTGAAAACAATCAAAGGATTCGAATGAACTACGATCCGTGACGTACCATTACACAGTCACGTAAAATATATTTCATTCAAGTGCGCATGCACTCATGCCGACACAGTTTAAACGAATGACGAGAAAGGTCACAACGCCGCTACGTTTACGCAGCTCTTTTGCGTAACAAGTCCGTGCGGAACTCCTTGTCGTAATATGAACACCAAAACAGGTCACTACGCCGCTACGTTTACGCAGCTCTTTTGCGTAACAAGTCCGTGCGGAACTCCTTGTCGTAATATGAACACCAAAACAGGTCACAACGCCGCTACGCTTACGCAGCACTTTTGCGTAACAAGTCCGTGCGGATTGAATACCTTGTCGCAACAGGTCACTACGCCGCTAGTTTTACGCAGCACTTTTGCGTAACAAGTCCGTGCGGATTGAATACCTTGTCGCAACAGGTCACTACGCCGCTAGTTTTACGCAGCACTTTTGCGTAACAAGTCCGTGCGGAAATGCCTTGTGGCAATACAAACACCAAAACATGTGTCAATCAATACTCACCTCAGTAATCCCCTCAATGGATGCCTCGATGTCCCGTAGACGATCCGCCTCTATTTCAGCTTCGTTAACTTCTTTCTCCCCTCTGTTCATACGATCGGCAAGTGTTTTGATTTCACCAAGGGCAAGTAGTAGACTACCGTAGTCTGGATGATCCTGGGTGGTATGCTTGATCATGTCCTAACATTAACCAATGTCTATAAATACTGTCTAAAAGTAGCAAGCAATATATAGTCTAGAGGCGACCTTTCCTTCTTCTTGCCTACTACGCAAGCACGTGGCGTTAATGCGGTTCTCAATTTTATGCGAACCGTCGTAGGTTGAAACTTGGTTTTTCGCTTCTGTCAATCAAATTCAAAACTCAAACAAATTCAAAACTAAATACATTCTTCGACCAAATGATCCACAATTTAGCTCAAAATCATATTTAGTTTCCATTTGGTGGGTCTTCTGACTTTTATTTTTAAGTTTTCTGATTTTTTATGTTGATTGACAGAAGCGAAAAACCAAATTACAAGCCAACTGCTTCAATGTTTGAGTTCGCATAATATTGAAAATCGCAGTAATTTACGGGGATCGACGCAAAACACATTTCTTACTGCTTACGTTCATGCTTGCGTCGATCCGTTTTCGCACGACTCAAGATTTTTATGCTAGCGTCAAAACTGGGTGTAAAAAAACAACTGGGCATAATGCCGGGGTAGGGTCTTACCTTTAGAATGAGCACGTATCGTGGTATTCTCTGGACGGGCATGATCATCAGATCTTGTAACGTAAGCTTTTCCTTGTGTTCTCTGCAACATTGCTGTCACAATAATATCACAATGAACGCAAATCTAGGGTTGGGTGCTAACTGGCTAAAGTCGGTAAGAGAGAAAACGGTCGATAGGTTGTGGTACTGACCTCGATAAACCTTTGAAATCCTGGTCGTGATACGGTAGCTATTCGAACAGCCGCTCGTGCATGCAAGAAATGACTGATAAACGCACTGTAGGCATCCATAAGGAAGCACTTGGTGAACTACAAAACACAATGTTACTATTGTTACCATATCATCATCATCATCATCATCATCATCATCATCATTGACAATCATCATCATCTTTGCCATATAGTATCGACACTACTAGCATCATCGCCATCATCACTACAAGTCCTACACCCATGCATTATCACCACTACTATCATCATCATCATCGTCATGTTTGCTATCAATGATTATCATCATCCATCCATCATCGTCATCACCCATCAATCACGACGTCTAAAAATAGCAACGAGCCGGCAAATCTTACCGACGCGACCAGAATGTCTCCAATCTTTTGCTTATCATGCCAGTCGCTAACTCTTGATTCCAACTGTTCCAAGAAGAACTCGTGACAGAGAAGGATGTCCGATATTTGATAGAACATTTCGTCGACTTGGGCGGAATCGACGATGTTGGCGTTCTCAGGTCTCTTCAGTGGTTTATAGTAGGCCTAGAAATGATTACCAACAACCCGTGAAACAATTGCATAAAACACTTAAAGATCCCGTAGCTCGTTGACAGAAGGCAGGGAATTGTTTGTTATGAATCCAAAGAATTCTTGGCATCTACTGATTAATGCCGAGTAAGTACCGTGATTAATGCCGAGTAAGTACCGTGATTAATGTTGAGTAAGTACCGTGATTAATGCTGATCGAATCGTGTAACTAAACTCGTTTGTACAATTGGATCCAGTACAACTACACTGGCACTTTAATAGTGTTTGCAGTTAATATGCTTTGTATTTTTCTCTTTCAATTTCCGCTCATCCACTGATTTCATTCCCTTTGTGTTTGTCTGCCTGTCCATCTGTCTGTCTGTCTTTCTGCCTGCCCGTCCATCTGTCTGTCCGTCTGCATGTCTATCCGTCTGCATGTCTGTCTATCCGTCCATCTGTCTATAATATCTCTGTTTATTCGTCCATCTGTCTGTTTGTCCATCTGTCCGTCCATCTGTCTGTCCGTCTGTCTATCTGTCTGTCCGTCCATCTGTCCATCCATCTATCCGTCTGTCTTTCTATCTGTCTGTCTGTCTGTCTATCTGTCCATATTTGTAATTTTTACTCTTTTAAACTCAGCTTTCCTGAAAAGCAATTACTTTGTTCTGAGTATAATAAAGTTCATTCATTCATTCCTTCATTCTGTCTGTCTATCTGTCCGTCTGTCTGTCTGTCCAGTATCTATAAATGTAGTTTGGCTTTTCATTACCCTTCCGGTGTTTGCTATCAATACCGTTCATTCAAAGTCTGGTGACCTTGGGATAAAGCTGCGCTGACAAACACGACGTGTGTTTTTCGACAGGAAAGACACTCGAGAAGCACAAGGTCTAAGTAAGAGCGGCTGTGTAGTTAACAAACACTTTACAACTGACGCCGATGTCCCTTTCAAATCGTACGCATATTTCCACAAACAAGACAGCAAAGTATCAGCAAGTTTGTCGGCTGAAGCAAGTTGTACGCTATACGGCTGAAGGATAATGCCTTGAAAAACACGCTTAAATATGGAATCGCTTACAAAAACGAACACGATTTTCAACCGCCCTTTTCGCACGACTCTTTAAAGGCATAGTTGCACGCACTGCTCACTCTTGTGACTCGTCGCGTCGAAAAGGTGACGCGTGTATCACAAGAGGGTCACATTTTCGGCACAAGTTTCGATATGGATTTAGGGCATTTAAGACAAAGAATAAGATTACAAGAATGTTCTAGATCTCTAGAAGTGTAAAGCGTTGTCTAAATGCAAACCATTTTCGATACGATGATCTATAAATAGAGCAACTATAAATACCACCAACCCTGTGACCCTTTTGTTGTCGCGCGTGTTCGTCGCCTAGTAATTCAATTACAGCCACATAAATAGACGAGTACTTACCGATACGATATACTGCAAATTCTGCACGTAGGATTGTTCTGTGTCTAGTAGGTTTTGAACGACATGGCGCTTTATGTCCTACAAAAAGGGATTGAATGAATAAATGCAGTACCGGAAGTACAAGAGACTGCATGACATCAACATAAGAGGCGGAAGTTTATGCTTTTTTCAGTGAACCTAAGAGAGGTTTTCCAACGCATCCATCCATCAATTTTGTCGTTTGTTTTGGAAAATCTCCTACGCACATCCACAGGACTAAGTGTGGACGGTAGTTGTGACATGTTGTGATATTGGGTGAGAAGATCAAGTTACTGATTGGTCATAGGCAAGCAAGGAGAGCCAATATAGCTAATATAGTATACAATATCGATACATGAATAGATGTTACAGTTCTAAGAGTAAGTTATAGACGGAATATTTATATTATAATGCTGTGAAATAATAATTAAATAAATAATAGAGTAAGTGAACGATGAATCAGATATGAAGACATTTAATAGCCGGAATTGAACAAGAAAACATAATGAATACATGGAAACATGAATAACTAAAAGTAAATAAATAAATAAATAAATAAATAAATGGAAAAATGATCAAATAAAATAATTTAGTGAACAAATAAATAAAAATTTGAACAAATAAATAAATGAATGAATAAATAAACAAATAAATAAACATACAAATGAACAAACAACAAACTAATTAACTAATAAATAACAGAAAAAAATTCTTGAAAAACTGAAAATCGGCAACGAAATACTAGCTTTCCGAATTCTTTAATTGAATCCGTTTCGTCTCTATTAAATGCAGAATAAAACTCCAATGAAAACCATTAATTAACTAAACACAACAGGCTTCATTACATCGCGTGATTCTATAGCACTATGCGAATAAATGACGACAGAATCACTGCTTAAACATCATTAAATGAAAAACTGATCTTCCGATATACAGCGAGTGTGGTAATGTAGTAATGACATAAATATTCCGAGAAAGGAATGAAATTTTTGGTTACAATACGATGAAAGATAACTCCCACAATACGGGAATATACACACTATTTTGTCATTCAATACAATCACTTTGACCCATTTCCTAGATAAAAATAATCAAATTCTGCCAAAATAAAAAACACTTTTAGACAAAAACGTAAATTGACTGACAATAATTGAGTGAAGAAAAAAAAAAGAAGATATTCACCATTCATGAATGAGGGATTGTCATGCCTTGCTGCCGACCAAATCGGCATCCTTTTGGGGGGAATTCTCACAGATTACAGTTTGATAATGGGGATTTGCCACAAAACGAGTCGACAAGATGTCAGTCATATCGTGATAAATGAGAGAGTATCTTTGCGAGTTTTGTAATTCTAATCAGGCTTGGGAAATATGTTAATGAGGGTATACTAGTACTCTCAAATGTGAGGTTAGACATAGCTATTAGGTACGATTCCCAACTACCACGATAAGTTAAGTGATGTATACAGGGGATGGCGGTCTATCAAGACAATGAACGAACCGCGAACCACAAGTCAATTTAAATACTCCAGCAAAACAGAGACAAAAACTGTCAACTTTCCACAAATCACGAGGAGAATTATACAAGCAAAGCCGACTGCTCTATTCAACAGAACCCCTCTTGAAGCGACTACCTCACGTACACGACCACTTTGTAATGAATTATCAAACACGGTCGCGTTGAGTGGTCGAGATAGCGGGGTTCAAATCACGGTCAGTTTATAAGCTGTCTTTTTGCATCGTCATGCCATCACGTATTTCAGGATAAAAATATCGCACGCTTTTTGTGTCATGAGGTTACGACTAACGACTTGATGCGAGTTAAGTGTCATCTCTACTGTCTTTCAGGGCATCGCACATGTATTGCAGTATCAACGATAAACTGTACGATGTAATATCAACGAAACAATTAATTAAAAACTCGCTTAGAAGTCACAGTGTAACGTTTTCCTGGGCCTTTATACACTTGTAACGGTTTTTTAATCATCATTGTGCCTTCTGATTGGTTCATTTGCGGTCCATATCGCACTAAATAGTGCCGTCTTTAATTTGTTTTCTATTGTTTCATCGGTGCTATTGTAGTTAGTAGTGTTTTGCGGTTTTAGTGTTTGCAGGCTTTAAAAACACACCCCCCCCCCCCCCCCCCCCCCAATAAAACATGGTAAATGTGACAGACAGTACTTCCATGAAGAGATGAACGTCCGTAATTAAATACACCTCCTTAGCGCGACATTGCTACCCACTCACGTACCAACCCTCCCCCCAATAAAACATGGTAAATGTGACAGACAGACAGTACTTCATGAAGAGCTGAACGTCCGTAATTAAATACACCTCCTTAGCGTACCACTCACTCTACTACTTCACACACCCACTAAAACAATCTGACGTCACAGTAACGCCTTCATGGTCGTACACGTCACCGTGACGTAATGATCGTAAGTACTTACATGTTTAGACTTGGGTGGAGCTTTAGGCTGTAGTTTATCCTTTGTCGATTTACTGTCTTGTAGTCCTGTCACAGGCGGTCTCTCGCTCCCTTCCATCACACTAACAACTTTACGCTCCAACTTGACTGGTTCTGGGAGAGGTTTAACGAGTTCGGTCAGAGGTGTTTCATAGATGGGTTCCATGGCGGCCACTGCCAACTTGGCTAGCTTCATTTGAGTCTTTTCTGCACTAAACGTGCCGGGGTACATTTGTTTTCGGGACAAGGTGGGTGTGGTGGGTGCGGAGTTCACTTTCTGAGGGGATTTGAGCACATCTAGTTGGTATATAGAATCAGTACTCAGTTTAGCATGAGAATCATCTTTACTTCGAACTGTCTTACTACGCGCGTTATTGATATCCTGTAGTGTTTGCTTAGGGAGTGACGACGGACTAGACCTAGTTCTTGTTATCGAAGGCCTCTCGGGATGGCTAGAGGTGATCCTTTCAGCCAGTAGGGCTTCTTCTTTCTTCACCTTTTCAGTGATAAGATTGGGCGCGCTATTACTGTTTCTAAAGTTGGTGAGTTCGGTAGCCTCGGCGATGGTATCACTAAGAGGTGCACCTGCACCGTTAGTCCTGCCAGTGGGATCACTCTGGGACCTCCATGCATCAGAGTTCGTCTTCGATGGTCCTAGTCTGCTTATCTCTTCAGTTGGGATCTCTCCGCTGTCTGTCAGCTCGTCGCCAATCTCACTGAACCCACTCGTAGTCATGGAATATTTATCCAAGTTCATCTGGCTGTTGCTAGGGGAGGTGCTCTCACTTTGGGATTCAAAACTTTCAATACTTTGATTGTCTTGGTATTCTTGAAAACCCAACTTAGGGGACTCATCGCCGCTCAAATCGAAAATCGTATCAACCTTTTTGAGAGGAATTTTTGAGTTCGATTCATCATTGATGATGCCATCATCGTTATCATCGTACAAGTCTGTGGTGATCTCAGGAAGAGAGAGAGCTGGATTAGAGTTCTTGGTAGTGGTTTGGTCTTCCTTGGGCGGTGGTGGTTGGGTTCTCATGTCTTTGTCTGAAGTGATTAGATAGCTATCGTCAGGTTCGGGGGAATGTCTTGCTTTTGGAGTGCTCCCATCATCACTGTCAATTGCCACTAGTGTGTTCCTCTTAGAACCTTCAATCATATCAAACTCTGCAAAGAAACAAAAAAGCAACAGACATGATGATAACGACGATAAGGCAATGTTGAGATTACCACTACGACGATAACAATAATGTCTCAAGAATAGACACTCTGGGAAGGTAACGCAAAACATGATGATAGTGATGATGATGATGACATCTACGACAATGATGATGATGATAATCACGCCAATGTGTTGTTTGCTGCAAATGATCGCGGGCGCGGAACTGATACCACTGGAAAGCAATGCTGTTGACAATGATGACAATGATGATATATGATGACAATGATGATATATGATGACAATGATGATATATGATGACAATGATATATGATGACAATGATGATATATGATGACAATGATGATATATGATGACAATGATGATATATGATGACAATGATATATGATGACAATAAGATATATGATGACAATGATGATATATGACAATAAGATATATGATGACAATGATGATATATGATGACAATAAGATATATGATGATATATGATGACAATGATAATGATAATGGATGATGTTAATGATGGTACATGTATCTATCCATTGATTCGGTGACTACAGTACATACTACATATATTTTAGGTATTTAATTGTACACAGCTATTGATCAGATATTGCAATTTATTATTTGACAAAGAAACTTGGTGGATTGTGATTGGTCAATTAGCGGTCCATAACTAAAATAACAGGCATTTATGATATTAAATCTGACTGAAACACTCACTTAATAATACAACAAACGTATGAAAAAAATAAAAAATAAAAAGTTAACGAAATTATTTAATTACTAAAATTACACAAGGTGGAGATAAAAGAAATCAAATCTACTCAACCTAATAATAATGTAAGTCCTTGCATTATACTCTCCAAATATTATTGTCTATGTAATCAATGAATTAAAGTGATATAGTAATCTAATACTGTATAATTATAGTGCCATTTAAACCACAGGGTCTGGTATCAGTAATATGTGCTATTTATAGATACCACCAAAATAAGACAAGTCAAAATACTACACTTACGTGAGGAAATGAACTGCCTACGAAGAAATGCAAATATCTTAAAATAACTGCAATAGGAAACAAGCAAATCTCATCAAAGATTAAAAATGTGGATATTTTGAGCTCAAAAGGCCTCAGGCAAAATAGAGAATATTTACTGAAATATTTGAAAGTGAAATATAAAAATAACCATCTTAAAACTTGTAAGTGAAATACCTTTTTATCAGTTGGAAACATAGAGGGGCATTTTATTTTCTATTTTTAGAAAATTATTGTTTTTAGAAAATTCAACACAAAATGATTGCATCACATTCTCATTCTTATATAGTCTAACTTGTGATCCAAACTAGAAGACAAATATTTACAAAACTGATGGTTTAATCATATTTATCATAGGAGTATTGTAGGGGATGATTTTGGTAATGAATCTACCAAATGCCATTTAACTAAGGATTTCAAAACATATGCTAATACTTCAGTAACCGAAGGTCAAAACAGGGACATAGTCATGACAACACAACACGTACCACAGGACCCCATGAGTACTACTAATACCCGACAAAGTTCAGTGTTGTCTGCGGCGAAAGCTCTCATGCAGTTGCATCAAGAAACATGTACGTTAAATCCTATGGAAAAGACCCTATAACATTTAAATATTTTATAGCTAATAAATACTGTATCTAATACTCTCTTATGAAACAAAAATGACTGATAAAATAGTAGCTAAATGTGTTCACATAACTAACAAGTTTGTACACAATATTAACTTGACAAACAAGATTGTATTTTGATGGGGATATGTTTGGTAAATGTCACACCATGACACATAGAAGACAGAGTAGAACCAGGTAGAGTGAGATATAAGACTACATGAGCTGTCAGTCAGTGGCTACACCATTATTGTCAATGATCAATATATTTCAAAACATTAGACTGTGAATTGAATTATCAATAAAACACCCAGGATAATATCATGAAAACAAATAAACAAATAACTATTAGAGAGAATGTAATTTAGCACTCTGAATCATACACAAAGCAGAGTACTTTCATTACTATAGCTTTTGCCCATAGCAAATTTCCATGTAGCTGAAAGAAGACTCTGTGACCAATGTTTCTATCAAGATAGTTTTGTGTGGAAAACAAAGAGGCTAAAAGATATTCTACTGCTAAGGACTGCTATAGATGATGAGTTTGTCTGTATAAGCCAAGGGATTAAAAGTCTGACAAAACACAACATGTTAGCCATCTGTACTGTATAGACTGTCATACATTAGTGTTAGAAACGATATAAACACCTTAGTGTGGAACAATATATGCTTTACATTCTATAATATAATTAGAGAAAATTGAGTATATGAACAGAGGAAAAGCTGTGAGGATGAAGTGTTTTGTAACTGCATGCATTTAATAACAATGAAATACGAGCATACAAAATCAAATGAAGTCAATTCCAAGCAGTATTATTGTTGGAGTATATAGAGCATGAAATTACAATGACGGATTAATAATAACAAATGTGTAACCAAATAGACCTACCAAGAATATCCTAAATCAAGCCCTGACAGCACAGTCCATTTCCCTCCTCCATATCAAAAAAGACATGCAAATGATGACATGTACTTAGGAATACTGTAACATGGTCACACGAGTCACGACTTAAAGAAAACATGGCTAATGCATTTATGTAAATGAATTTTGAAGTTAAATCTTTTAGAACCACCTTTTGTGCTTCCATTCTAAAGATGCATGCCTAATGACAAAACACCTATAATAGTTTTAATAGAGCTTAAATGATACTATTAATATAGCTTAAATTGTACTATTAATAGTTCTAATAGAGCTTATATGAAAATCCTCTCTATTTAGAGAGTAAAGCTGAAGGAATGAAGCATATTTTAGAAAATCTATGCAAGGATAGGATATATTTATAAATCATGCCAGTTGCTTTAAAATAGGGATTTTGACAAGAGATACTTTCAAAATAACCCCCCAAAAATTATAAAATATACATCATTGTGCTATTGATTTTGTGGTTTTTAGTTATTTAATGAACTGTAGATACAGTATAAACATCAGACAATGTCATGAAAGACACTGTACATGTAGTATGGGTGAAATTAGAACTTAGAAGTAGAAAAACTGTTCTTATAAAAAGTTGGGTATTTGGATAAAATATTTGGCTTTGCATGAATGATTTTTATAGATCGACCATGCATGAGTCTGCATTCTGCATGGATGAACAGCATAGTCTGTGACTTATGCAGGACTGTAGCATTCTTGACCTGAAGTTAACCAAACTTTGACTTAAGTTGGTAAATGCATTAATTCACAATTGATACCCAATGTATCAGTATAATGGTATAAGGAATAAAGGTTATTATTATTATCCATGGAGTAATAAATGATTTCTAACAAAAAAATGTTCAAAGTTATTCAAGATGAAATGTTAATATTGTGATGTAAAGTCAAACAAATCATTTTCTGGATGATTTGTGTTGCATAATATCATGTTTACATATGAAATACAGCAAATATTTAATTCAAGTACTTGTTATTATATCTTCTTTACTTTGCTGTATATCGTCTAAAAGCTCAAAACGTTCAGATATTAGGACCTAATAATTATACTATTAATAGTACAATCACCCCTTATTAGCTTACATGTACATCATTATGTAGAATTCAACTAATGAAATTATTTCAATATATTAATGATAGAAATATAATTATTATAAACACTAGGCTATAGTATAGGATATCTTACCTTCTTCCTTGGAAACCAGGCTTATAGTGTCACATTTTTCATCCATGGAATCTTGGCCCATTGTCTCTTCCCTTGCTCTTACTACAGGATGCTGCTCACTGCTACTGTCATCATTACTTAATTCTTCCTCCAGCACGAGTTCCTTGGTAGTCTCCAAGCTGAAGATGGTAGGAATTTTGGGTCTCGCAATCTTTTGCTTCCTTTTCTTGACCATAGGTTCTCCTGACGATTCACGAGTTGATGCCTTCATAGTATTCTCATCGTCGAATGTGATTAGGTCTCCTCCTTTTTGTATTGTAGTCAAAGCAACATTCTCAGCCAAGTTAGATCCACTGAATGATCTTAATACTTCTTTGGGATCATAGTCTTCTGTATAATCATCATCCTCCGTCCCACTGAAGGATGTTTCCATTGAAGTAGGTTGACGCACTTGGTCATCAAATGAATGAAATAAAGATAATGTAAAGTCATCCATATTTTGTTGTGCTTTTATATACGAAGGTCTGCGAACAGGAGACGGCGGAGGATCTGGTCTCTTGCTGTCATTCTTTTCCAAATCATGTGACGAGTTCCACTTTTCAGCACGAGCCGGAGATGACAAAAAGTTTTTACCTGTATTATTGTTGTTTTTAGAATGTGGAATATTTTCAGTAATATTTGGTGGCTGTGTGAAATCCATCTCATCCTGCTCATTTACAATAGATAATGATTTAAAGCCATAATGACTTCCAGTAAATGAATCATCATCATAAGAATATGATGGCAATGGAGGGTATGCATGAGCCATCCATTGATCTGATTCCGAAGGTGATGAACATGGTATTGTTATGGCATCAGAAACCTGACCAACACTTGCCTGTGTTGTTTCCATTAGTGAAACTGCGGTATCATCCAACGTGCTTTCAAATACTGGCAACTCATCCCTATTGCTCGCTTTATGAGAATCTGACGCACTGAATGTGCCACCAAAAACTTCATCTTCCAAACCAGAGACTGAATAATGTGATCCTACAATGAAACTAGACAAATTACTTGGTAGTGAAGAAGGCACCACAGCAGGCTCAGGAGAAACGTGAGGTATATTTATACCTGGCTTATCTGTGAATACTGGTACAATATTACTAGCTGTGGAATCACTGTCTTCTCGGGCTCTTGCAGAGAGTGGTGTGCCAGTGCCTTCACTTTCACTGGTGCAAGGGCTCTCCTTGGAAGAGCTTCTCTTCAATTGAAATGGCTTACTCCTCAAAGCAAAGGGTCTTCCCTTGGATGGTGGTGTTGTTGTACGTGTAATACTACTTCTTTCTGAATTACCTTTATAAGTTGAAGACCTTGGATGGTCTGGGACCAGAGACCTCTCTCTGATCCTGGCAGAGAAATGTTCCTCAGAGGAAGATATTCTCTTGGGCTGGTTTTCTTTGTTGTCTTTTGTAAAGCCCGTGTAGGATGAGGAGAAAGATTGAATTTGAATTTTCTTGACTAAAGTTGGACCCCTTGGTGTTAGTAAAGGAGATGATGTTGCAGATGTAAGTTTGCCACTTTCCGCAGAACTCACTGAAGTTAAACTACTTGACCTGAACTGCGCTCCTTTAATTGTATTTACCGAGATTCCTGATAATGAAGTTTTCGACCGAGAACACTGTCGTGTAGAGGAATTGAGTGTAGTTTCTTCGTCCTTTTTTCGTGATCGTCGCTCGTGCACGCGAGCAAGTGTATCTGTCGCGGATTCCCCATCAGTTGTGTTATCATCACCATACATACTCGAATCGATGGATTTTGACGAACCTTTTCGCTTGACACGCTTCCTACGCTTCGGAGAGTTGGTATGGCTTCTTGGTAGACCAGGAGACGGTGAACGAACATCACCATCTGAAGAACTCGACAATTCGAGGTTATCGCTCCCTGAGTCGGTAAAAGTACACTGCGATGCATCGGACGTACTGCCAAGCGATGGATGCTTATAATGGGTTTGACGTGAAAACTGTTCTTGTTTGTCGTACTGAGTCATCCCTGTAGCGCGGCATTCATTACTAATATTCTCGTTTCTTTGGCCTTTAGTTCGTACAATTACATTACTAAGATGTCCCGTTTGTTGTGACTCTGCGAGAGGATAATCGTATTCGCTCCTTTCATTATCATTACGGCTTTTCGGCTCACTATGGGAATCGTAACGATCCGTCTTACTCGGATGACACTGTGTGTCTGCATTCCGCTGGATGTTCGATCCCGAGTGCCCTTTGACACGCAACCTCTGTGGCTGTTTACATGTAGGCTGTTTATGCGAACTAACAATGATATTGCAGCCGGGTTCTGTCCGTACGCTCTGGTTGCTCGTTGACAAACTGCTAGAGCCAGCAAGATTCTTTTCATGTTTAGAAAGTTTCAAAGATGCAGGAAATAGTTTGATGGCGTTACGTTCATTTGTCTGGGAAGAAGGATCAGCTTGTACATCTTGTGGTATCCCAGGTATTTCAGAAGTGTTTCTGTCACAATCCGCCATCGCATATTTTCCAATACGAATCACAGTTCTCGATGCCTCTGAGACCAAGCGATCATTATCATTATCTTTTCTAGCTCGATTGTTTTTGGGGCTTCCTATATAGTGAATTGTGGAAGATATATGGCCTTGGCTGGACCGGCCTTCACAACCGTGCCGTATGCTCGCACTAGCAACATGGCCGCTTGATTTTGTAAATTTAATCGTTTTTTCGTTCGTCCTCAGGATTGTTTTGGTTTTGGTTTTGCAGTGCGTTTCCGCAGGTTCCACTTGGCTAGTTGTTTTAGAGTTAATATGATTAAAAAACGGCTTGCCTTCGCGGACTTCAAATCTCGCTTCGCTTCTCGATCGGGTTGGTTTAGCGGTTCTAGAGCTATACCCTTGTGTGTCATACTGAGTGATGCGAATAGACATAATCGTCTCGAGAAGGTCTCCCTTTTCAATCCAATTTCGCGTCACATTTAAACTCGATTACCAGTTTTTGACCTCCCGGGAATTCTAATGTTGATCCAGTCGCCAAACGCAGGTCCAAATCTGTCCTCGTAAGCTGTACAACTTTGAAATTCCATCACATTAGCAAAGGGCACCATTGGTAGCCGGTGATGATATGATTCCCTGCATGTGACTACGATCTCATCAAGGCTTTCTTTCCAAATTCCTCCTGTATTTTCCTACGTCCTACAGTTGCGCCGTGATGCTTCTTTTATTTTCCTGAGAACCTTTCAAAGGAAAGGAAAATAAAGATTGTCAAAACATGATGAGTTGGAGGAAATAACGCATACCTCCTGTCCACTTCATGGGGGTGAACCTGGGGGTTAACTATATATAGTGCTTGCAAATAGTGGCACCATTTTCTTGCATGATTGACAGCCTATCACACTAGACGGAATTCTATTTAACTGCAATACCATCGCAGTTGGACACACATTCTCAATAACAGTCCCACCATGTTTTATTTTGCACTATTTTAAAATCGTTATAACTCGGGATAGGATATGCGCTCGCTTTTCTGCTCATCGCACATATGTGTATTTAATAGTGATAAGTGTTCCTTTAATAAATCTAAGGAAACAAATGCAACCGTATTTATTGAAGCGCACTGTACGTGATTGTAGGAGGACACGGCTTGTTTTGTCAGACTCGTTTTGTCAGGGCTTCGGGTGCTGTGCGTATTATCTATGAACGAGCTGCAAATACAAACAACTTACTCCCTAACTGTAACGTCACTAACTGGCTCAGGGCTGACCTATAGTGATTCCAGGCGCTCATTGGTAGCCTGTTTAATTAACACGATATAACTCATCAATCAAAGATAATTGTCAAATATGCATTGATACAAAGGATTTTGGTGCAATGAAGAAAACAAGAGAACTGCTAAAGACGCGCGTCACTGAGAGCTTCGCTTTGGTGGAGAGGTTTGAAAATTGCAAATAATTTCCCGATGAAGAGCTGTGACGAAGCAAGTAGCGTGATAGGTGTTTACGTATCATTTGACAGCTTTTGTTTGATCGTACTAATTGATTTTGAATCATAATAGATGAGGTGTTGTCGCGGATGTGTCATTAAGGCACAATCAGAAAACCTTTGTGAGACGATTTAGAAAAACTACGTAGAAAATAATAACCATCGAAAAAAACTCCATCAACCTATACACTGAATATCAACGGAAAGGTTTAGCCAAGGCGTTATGTAAGATGTGTTTTAATAAACAAGGATGAAGAGAATTAGTTGTCAAGAGATTCAGATGGCATGTAAACTTTACGATATTTAACTTTTTAAAGTAACATTCAACGAAAACAACAACACGAACCCCTTAAACATCGATTTCGTTTTATAAATATTTTCTTTTTTTAAATTGTTAGTACGTGCCTTGTTTTACATTGCTAACAATTACGGGTCGTCCTCGATTGTTCTTCCATTTCCCCTGCCATTTCCTTGTCGAGAAGTGCGCAATACTGATCCAAGTTTTTACTAACCTGAGACTGAGAAGTGGAAGAATAACGAATTCTAGAGAACGAATGTTGGGAGCTATATCATCTCTAGAAAACCTGACGAAATGACATAGAATGCACTCGAGAACATTGTCGGGCCTCTTTGGCGAAACAATAGCAGTTAAGCTTGTCCAAAATGATGACTATCCTTAACCTTACGAATGTCGAAATAGACCACGTTAATAATAACACGCAATCGAATAAATTCCAGGGCAACAAAACAGTCCACGAAAAGCCAACGCATTTTTTTCATTCTGCTTTGATATGCTTATAGGAAGGAAACACACAAGGAAACCATATTGTGAGCCTGCCCCGGGATGTGGTCAAGTACTATTTCCTTTGTTTACTTTTGTCTTTCCAGTATTTTTCCACTTATCTTAATGAACTCAAGTAGCAGTTAAACTTTACAAATTACACAGGACTCTTATCTTGTGTTTTATCAGTAGAGACTCCACGTTAGCACAGGAAACACAAGGCCGCTGTGAGCCAGTGTGAGGTATTAACAATCGATTGGCGGTAAGTTCTCAGTGGACAAAATCGAGTGGCATTGTCACGTGACTACACCAGACATGTCCGATCATCTCGCGCACAAAGTCGGCCTCGTAAATCACTCACTTGGTGCAGACACTGCCAGGCACGCAGACGATCAACGACTGACACACTTTTGAACTTAAAAAAATACACTACAATTCAAACACAAGGGAAATACACTCACTCGGGCTACCTGAGGTAGGATTAGTATGTTTCTGCACCGATCCTAAAACATAAGGTTGTATTATGCCATACAAGATAAGCTCAGTGGATATGTATCGACTAGACGAGATCAAAAGGTCCCCCAAACAAAACCGATAAATTATGACGCGATGACTGTTCAAATCATGTCTCCGTTTGACCGAGTTATAAAGTAATTCATTCCGGAACCTTTTATAATTAGTAAAAGGAATGTTGCATATGGATTTGTGCTCTTTATGCCGCATTTCTTGTTTGACTGTCTTGGGTTTTTTTTACGTGTATGGACCGGACGGAGAGGGCCGAAGTTACTAGAAGGTTGTACCGGACTGCGCTAGAACAGACTGTCTTGTTCTAAGAGCATGCTGTGCCCCTTACTGCGATGTTTTCATTGTGGTTCATGAAGGTGACCAGGTATAGCACTTCATAACAAGCATTACTGTGGTGAGAGTTGGAAAAGACTTTTGTAAGCAAACTGTGCAGTGTAATATTGCACTGAAAGTATAGAGAAACAAACGTTTTAGAACTCGTTCAAGTGCGCAGAACTAAAAGCATAGAGTAGTAGAGTAATAGAAGCTAGTAGAGTATAGAGTATGGAGTAGTAGAGTAATAGAAGCTAGTAGAGTATAGACAAACGTCTTTTTCTCTTTCTTTTTATTTGCGACCGGACAAAACAAGAAACAAACTGAGCGCGCGCGCGCAAAATTGACGTGTCCGAATTCTAAAACGTGTAATACGCTGTCATATTTGTACTCGTATTTGTACTGTAACATTACAAGTTGTGTAATAACATTTTCGTCAATTTTGCGCGCGCACGCTCAGTTTGTTTCTTGTTTTGTCCGGTCGCAAATAAAAAGAAAGAGAAAAAGACGTTTGTTTTTTGTTAATTTTGTTGTCGTATAATAAACAATTTATTACACGGGTAGTTGTGTAATACGGCTGGTCATTACACAACTTGTAATGTTACAGTACAAATACGAGTACAAATATATATACCTTATTTGACATTTTAGTGTGTAGTACGGCTGGATATTTTTACGAGTCTGCAGTATTTTGTCGAGCCCGTACTCCTCAATAAAATGTTAAATAAGTTATTTATTATCCAACCCTTTTGTGATGCGAAGAAAACACTCCTCCCGTGAAGGATATTTATATAAAAGCGCGCGCGAAATAGACGAGTAAAAATATCGCTGGATATTTTTACTCGCTCCAGTCCTACTCGCACGATATTTTTACTCGTCTATGTATAGTTGGATAATAAGACAGCGTATTACACGTTTTAGAATTCGGACACGTCAATTTTGCGCGCGCGCGCGCTCAGTTTGTTTCTTGTTTTGTCCGGCCAAATAAAAAGAAAGAGAAAAAGACGGTTTTTTTTGTTTATTTTGTTGTCGTATAATAAACAATTTATTACACGGGTAGTTGTGTAATACGGCTGGATATTTTGACTCGTCTGTTTGTATTTTGACTCGCCTACGGCTCGTCAAAATACGGCACACTCGTAAAAATATCCAGCCGTATTACACAACTACCCGTGTAATAACCTCTATATATTTTTACTCGTCTGTTTGTATTTTGCACGACTCGTAAAAATATCCAGCCTTACTCTATACTCTACTACTCCATACTCCACTACTCCATACTCCAGTTGTGTAATACGGCGGTATTACACAACTACCCGTGTAATAACCTCTATTTATTTAAATATAAAAGTTTTGAGGGGGTTTGTTAGAAAGTATAATTAGTATATAAGAAAAAGGTGTAGATACTACATAGGTTATTAAATATATTACAGAAATTGTACGAAACATGCAAAAATATATTAATAATTATGCGCTAAGGATAGGGATAGTATAATTATATGTTAGAGGATGTATAAGCACCTTTAATCTATAGCGTTATTTCCTAAAAGTCCAATAGTTCAATATGATTCTTTTGAATACCCGTGTTCTGAGTTGCGATGCATAGAACTATGTAGCCAATCAAGTGTGCAGTACATACTACTCGAAGAACGAAAGTACGAAAATACTGCGAAAGTACGATGATTAACACCCAACTCTTTACTGTTGCCAAACAATAGAATATATTCAATGAACGTGTTTCTAAGATGGGACGGGCGTGGCTGGTACTGTTGGTGGTGATGCAGCAGCAGCGTTATTTTTGTTATTAAAATTGCTGTTGTTCAGTGTTGTTGTTGTTGTTGTTGTTGCTAACCTTTAAGACTAAAATATAATTTTTCAGTTGTCGTCGTCGTCTTATAGAATCACCTCACTAGCCACCGCACCCTCTCAAACCCCTGTATAGATAAAGATTCCTATTTATATTCCTATTTATATTATATATTATTTATTATAGTGTCGCCAATTAGTTGTATAAACTAAATATCTCGACACTGTAAAAAAAAAAAAAAAAAAAAAATGATGCGGAATCGATGCAGACTTTTATGTACTTGTAGTGAAATACAAATGTCAAGGAGAAAGTGAAAAGAAAAACAACTGCGACACTGCAAAACAAGTTTAACGAGCCAAAACTTGGCCTCTATTTCAGAAGTTTCACTACGCGTATGGGGTTGTGTATTTAGAAATTGCGTCGACCTATTCTGTAGCGGTCACCCTGTGTAACAAGGCAACTGTTTTGATAACCACACCATGGGGAGTATTCGTGGTATGCATCATTGAACCGTACACGATCACGCACACCACAATCACTCATTCAATTTGTAAAATAACTTAATAGAAAACTTCACAAGAAAGTTAAACAAGATTTATTTAAAGGCTTGAAATATCAGACTTATCCATCGCTGTCGCCAAACGATCAATATTGACCCGCTGACGTCATAGTACACAGGTCAGTGCGCAGGCACGGTAGCAGCACTCGGCGGGAGAGAAATAGAACCTTAAATTTTCCATTGAAAATCATTCTCCTGTGAAACGACTCTTTCAATTAAATTTCAGGAGCACTTACACAAGCCTTCTTAGGGTCACTGAGTTTGCAAGTATGATAATAATGATAATGATGACGATGATCGTGATCAAGTTGATGCCAATGACAAAGAGATTTCGTTGTCAGATGTTTACAAAGTTCGCGGTTCCAGTTTTCAAAAGCTCGTTCGTGATCAAACCAGTTCCAGACAAAGATTTCTACTGTAAATCGATATGCGAACTTTTAATAAGCAGTTAAACAGTCGTTTATATTGCCTCCTGTGACTGTCTGCAGATTAGCTATTGATACAGACAAGCTGTCATCATATACATGATGTTGATTCTCGAACAAACGATCACGCGCAACAACCCGACAACGATCAAGTCTTCCATTTGTTCCAATCATAACCTAAACCTATTTCGAAGTGTTCTTTTGAGTGCGAAGTCAACAGAACCGACTTTGATGGGCTTCGAGAAAGGTTCATTATCAATCGAATGTTATTCGCCTGAATCAACATTTAGTTGTTATCTGAAAAGAATTCTGATTCATAAATTAGACTTAGAAAAAAAACGGGTAGTTGTGTAATACGGCTGGATATTTTTACTCGTAGGAACGGATCACCGACAGATGCCTGGAGCAACGCCCGTGGAGTTTACACTGTACAATCCACTAATGGGCTGCAATGAATTATCACGTCCAAAGGCCAAGGCCAAACAATGAATCAGCGTTCAATGAAACCATAGTTACTATGATGAAACCAACGAAACCAAGCATTTAGTAAACACTAATTCTATTAAGCATAATCTTTCTCAATGGTGACTAACATGAATAAGGAAGTCTTTGGGGGTTATGATTGTCAGTAGTTGTAATAATCTGAAGCAACTCATGCAGTAAACACGTACGATACTATGTATTGGGCTTTCTAATAGAGTACTAAAGTCATGACGTCATAAACAATAATTTTTGCTTTTATAAATTTTTGATTTCCAGTTCAGATAGAATATCATGAAAGAAGTTCACACACCAATTTTTATGACAATCGGTTAAATAGCGGTCGAGATATGGCCAGTTGAATATATAATTTGCCTTAACAAATCACTGTATTTTCGGCTCCGTTCCTAAAGTTCTTTTGAGTGCGAAGTCAACAGAACCGACTTTGATGGGCTTCGAGAAAGGTTCATTATCAATCGAATGTTATTCGCCTGAATCAACATTTAGTTGTTATCTGAAAAGAATTCTGATTCATAAATTAGACTTAGAAAAAAAACGGGTAGTTGTGTAATACGGCTGGATATTTTTACTCGTAGGAACGGATCACCGACAGATGCCTGGAGCAACGCCCGTGGAGTTTACACTGTACAATCCACTAATGGGCTGCAATGAATTATCACGTCCAAAGGCCAAGGCCAAACAATGAATCAGCGTTCAATGAAACCAACGAAACCAAGCATTTAGTAAACACTAATTCTATTAAGCATAATCTTTCTCAATGGTGACTAACATGAATAAGGAAGTCTTTGGGGGTTATGATTGTCAGTAGTTGTAATAATCTGAAGCAACTCATGCAGTAAACACGTACGATACTATGTATTGGGCTTTCTAATAGAGTACTAAAGTCATGACGTCATAAACAATAATTTTTGCTTTTATAAATTTTTGATTTCCAGTTCAGATAGAATATCATGAAAGAAGTTCACACACCAATTTTTATGACAATCGGTTAAATAGCGGTCGAGATATGGCCAGTTGAATATATAATTTGCCTTAACAAATCACTGTATTTTCGGCTCCGTTCCTAAAGTTAAGAACGGAGCCGAAAATACAGTGATTTGTTAAGGCAAATTATATATTTGGCCATATCTCGACCGCTATTTAACCGATTGTCATAAAAATTGGTGTGTGAACTTCTTTCATGATATTCTATCTGAACTAGAAATCAAAAATTTATAAAAGCAAAATTAATTGTTTCGTGACGTCACACTTTAGTACTCTATTAGAGTGATGAAGGGGGGGGGGGGGGGGGGGGGGGGGGGGGGGGGTGGTCATCGGAACAGGGACAAGCTAAGACTCCGTCCACACTAAAACGCTAACCTGCGTTTTCCTATTGTTTCTGGTAATGAGTTGATTGTTTTCGATTCCCTTGAGGAAATAGAACAATATAAAAACGATGCGTTTTCAAATGAAAACTAAGTAGTGTGGACGGGAAGTAGTAAGGAAGTCGATAGACTCTACATTAATACACAATGATTACGTTACAGGAAGTGTTTAGATTACTGAATGATAAACTAACTGTGAGGAACTGGGGTCTGTCTGACTTACAATAGTGTAGCGATAACAATTAACACACTATCCAACTCCATACAACTGGTTGATTAACGAGTATTTCTGTGTTGCAAGAAAGCGTTGTGTTTCTGGTTAGTTGTTATGATATTAGTTGTATCATTTCAGCACGGCATTAAATCCCCTATTACTAACAGCACAGTTAATCACGCTATAAGACGAGTGCTAAATCACTTCCAAAACCTGTGAATGCGATTTATATTGCCGCGAAGTACAAGTGTTAATCGGGTGTGAATAAGCCGACACGACTAGAGCACGAAAGACGATTTGGGACCGGAACGGAACTGTGCCGGATTAACCCGAGGATTTTACGAATCGTAAAGCACCACTCAACCATAAATTTAGACGACACTGACCATTGATTGGATTATGTAATCAAGTTACGATATTATCATCATTGTCATCATCATCATCTTCACTGCGTTATAATCATTATACCATCACAATCATCATCATAATCATTATCATGCTAATGAGGGTGTATCACGTAATTTCAAAACTCACAGGACAAAAAAATGATTATAATAGCTGGAAAGAGCTCGTTGAAATTAGTAAAAATTTGAAGTTTGGAAAAGATCGCTTCACAAATTGCGAATATATGAATTTTCAAAAATCGAAATTTTGTATGAAAACCTTTGTTGGAGGCAAGAGTTGCCTTCAAGCGTATAAATTCCCAATTAAAGGTTTTCATATAAAATTTCGTTTTTTGAAAATTCATATCTTCGCAATTTGTGAAGCGATCTTTTCCAAACTTCACATTTTTACTAATTTCAACGAGCTCTAATCATTTTTTGTCATATGAATTTTGAAATTACGTGATAAACCCTCATTATTATCATCACTGACGATCATGACAAACATCATCATGACAAACATCATCATGACAATCATCATCATGACAATCATCATCATGACAATCATCGTCATGACAATCATCGTCATGACAATCATCGTCATGACAATCATCGTCATGACAATCATCGTCATGACAATCATCGTCATGACAATCATCGTCATGACAATCATCGTCATGACAATCATCGTCATGACAATCATCGTCATGACAATCATCGTCATGACAATCATCGTCATGACAATCATCGTCATGACAATCATCGTCATGACAATCATCGTCATGACAATCATCATCATGACAATCATCATCATGACAATCATCATGACAATCATCATCATGACAATCATCATGACAATCATCATCATGGCAATCATCATCATGACAATCATTATGACAATCATCACTGATCATTCAACAACAACACCCATGACAACCACATATCATCTCTACTTCGTTATTACAGTTATCATAATCGACCATCGTCTCGGAATTATCTGTCTAACTTCGTGACGAATATGGTTTTACTGCGAAAATCAGATCCAAAAATCATAATAATATCCAAAAGTTCTGTACAGGTAGAAAAAAAATAGAAGAAAAAATATATATAAATATTCACTCAAATATGTTAAGAACTTAAGAGAAACCTTGCGTATACCGCATGCTAGACGACCACCGCAGTAACCACACCCTATATTCGTTAGTTCGTTTCACAAAAGAAAGAGAATGTTTAAAAGAGTGTGAAGCCGTATCTATATTTTGTCAAGGAAAACTTTTCAAGGAAAATTTGCTCGTGTAAATTCGGCTTAACGCTATCAAGCATCAACCTAGCCAATCCGATCGTTTGTTATATATCAGTATATTTACAAAGAATTCTTCGATTGATCTATGAGCACCCAGTCAGCTTCCCTGCGCGTGTCCTTGAAAGACTTTCCACTATGAAAGTGTAAGTTGGTGGCCGATAAGTCACTCAGCTATCGAAAAGATAGACTTATCGTAATTGGGATTTAATGCCATGTTATCACAATAGCTAGATGACGACAGGTTATCTACTTCCAACATCTACTTTACACAAGAACTTCTAAATTTGGACTTCCTGAGGTGAGGAATATTCTCGAAACATGGCTACGAGTTCATTCCACTGCTATTTTAAAATGTCTTGGTTCTAAATGTGCCTTCATTCACTTATGCGCCAGGTTGACAGTTAATAGTGCGATTTGAGGTGTTATACTATGGAATATTGTCCATATATTTGAACAATACTTTGATCTTTTAAGGCTATATATAAATCAGTATATGAATGTAGCTCCTTATTCGTCTAGCGCTTTTAATAATGATGTAGATGTAATGTGGTATACGAAATGAACCCTCAAGGTATTATTCTATAGACTTACAGTTTGAAATATCAGAAATGAATGCAAATCCCGTCCTTTCGTGCGCGCCAATTCTTTGCTCCGTACACCAAAAGAACACGACTCTACTGCACATGCGCACATGACTAAGTGTTCTTGTTAATTTGAATATCTACATTCCCACGGTATGACACGATCATAATGGGGTCAGAATAGGGAGGGAATGGGTCCCACACACCAAAAGACTCTACTGCACATGCGCACATGACTATGTGTTCTGGTTAATTTGAATATCTACATTCCCACGGTATGACACGATCATAATGGGGTCAGAATAGGGAGGAATGGGTCCCACACACCAAAAGACTCTACTGCACATGCGCACATGACTATGTGTTCTGGTTAATTTGAATATCTACATTCCCACGGTATGACACGATCATAATGGGGTCAGAATAGGGAGGAGTGGGTCCCATACGCGTAAACGGCTGCTCAGGCTGCAAAGTATAGATGAAATGTATTTGACGCTGACAGTCTGTACTCATAAATATCATCTACAATCAGTGACGTGTTACTTTGGGCACAGGAAACCCAACCATATAATTATTTACATAGAGCATTTACATGTTTTGCCTATTTGCTCTCCTATAATCTATTTCCCCCTCCCCATCCCCATCCCCCTCCTGTCAATGTTGAGAGGTGGTGAGAGTCCGTACGGTGTGTCCTTGCTTGAGAGGTCTTTCAATTGCCACAACATTGGACAGGAGGGTGGTGGGGAGGAGAGATATTCCAAGGAGGAATTCTGGATACGATTGTAGGTCAGGGTTAATATTGTTGTACTGTACATGTTGTAGCCTGCGCCATAGACACATATGTTTCTGCTTCTTTTAATTCGATCACTGGCAACAATGAATGGGTGACAACGAGCAAAGCCTCGGTTATTAAAGTGAGATGAGCTCGAATCCCTAGGCTCAGCTAAACCGCGGCTTAGTTGGAAATTAGTCCATCTGTTTTGAAGCATAATGCATGGGCCCATAGAATAATAATCAATAATAATAATAGTCCGCACATTTATAAAGCGCTTAAAAAATCATTATAAAAATATATTTCATGTAAATCTAGAATAATATTTGTAATGTATAATAAAGTTTATTATCATTAAAAAAAAGAAGAATTTTTTTTAATAAAGCGCTTAATATCAGTGAATTTCTAAGCGCTATGTTGTGGAGGCTCTAACAAGGAAAAGTCAAACAGAAATGTTTTAGCTTATAGTCTTGAAATAGTCTTGAAGGAATCAAGGTTAGTGCATTGCCTGATGTCTGTTGGCAGTTCGTTGCAAAGTCTAGGAGCGCATACTTGAACGCACGTTGAAGCCCTGATATCAATAAACTAATGAAGAGTTGTGGGTAAACTAAACGTCTTCTCATACTGACCAAGGTTTGTGGTCTTCTCCAGTAATTACTGTCTAATCCATAAAGTCACTGACAAACAAGATAACCTTACTACCAGACCAACATAACCATCACGAAATACTGACCAAGGTTTGTGGTCTTCTCTAGTATTACTGTCTAATCCATAAAGTCACTGACAAACAAGATAACCTTACTACCAGACCAACATAACCATCACGAAATACTGACCAAGGTTTGTGGTCTTCTCCAGTAATTACTGTCTAATCCATAAAGTCACTGACAAACAAGATAACCTTACTACCAGACCAACATAACCATCACGAAATCCTACAAGACTACCTCACCTGTTTAGCGACAATTTCAGGGCGGATTCTTCCCAACAGAGAAGACAGCAACAACAAAGCACAACCAGCGATAGAGGAAATTTGCTACGTAAAAACATAGACGGCAATACCGACCGGCATATAGACCTTTAATTATGAAACCTTCACGTATAACTACATCAAGTTGCACTTTAATTGATAATATATTTACCAATAATCATGTTAATGAACATTTGAACGGAAATCTGATAAATGATATTTCGGACCATCTACCAGTTTTTACAATAACTAAAACCAAGATTAATCAAATTGTTGCAAAAGCAAATGAAAAGATTACAACAAGATTAATCAATCAATCCTCCCTTGAATCATTTTATCGTAATCTTCAAACATGTAACTGGGAAAATGCCTTTGCTGAAAAAGATCCTCAAAAATCTTTAGAAGCTTTCTTACTTGAATTCTGTGAATCTTATGACAATTATTTTCCATTAAAATCATTGAAACCTAAAAATAAATTGAGTTACAAAAATTGCTGGTTTACGAAAGTATTAAAAAAATCTTCAAAAACCAAAGAAAAACTATACAAAAAGTTTCTTAAAAATACAACTAAAGAAAATCTAAATAAATACAAATTATATCGTAATAAATACAACCTTCTAATTAGGATTGCAAAAAAGAAGCATATCGATGAAAGATTTAACAAAGCAGTCAATAACCCCAAATTAACCTGGCAAGTAATAAATGAATTAATTGGTAAAAATACATCTACAAAAACATTACCAAACGTTTTTAAATGCGGGGATGCAATTATTGATGACCCAAATACCATTGCAGAAAAATGTAATGAATTTTTTGTACATGTTGGTCCTAATTTAGCCAAATCGTTTAAAAATACAAATGAATTTGAGAAATATCTGAAAGGAGATTACAGAGATTCAATATTTATTTATGAAACAATATGTGAAGAAATTATAAAATTAATAAATAAACTAAAGTGCAAAAATAGCTGTGGAATAAACGAAATTAATATAAAGGTAATAAAATATGTTGCTCCACTAATAGCATCTCCTTTATCTTACATTTTCAACCTCTCATTTAACACAGGCAAAGTCCCTGATCAACTCAAAATAGCATTAATAACGCCTATATATAAATCATCTGATAATGACATTTTTTCTAATTATAGGCCTATATCTGTTCTCCCATGCTTCTCAAAAATTATGGAAAAAAAATTATGGAAAAAAGACTCATTGATTTTATCGATAAAAATAAAATATTATCTGATCGTCAATATGGATTTCGCAGTAAACATTCTACCAATCATGCAATAGTTGAACTAATTGATAAAATAACTAACTCAATTGAAAACAATGAAATAACTATTGGTATATTTTTAGACTTATCAAAGGCATTTGATACTGTTAACCATTCTATACTCTTAAATAAACTATACTTTCATATGGAATACGCGGAAAATGTCATGACTGGATTAAAAGTTACCTAACGAATAGAAAGCAGATAGTTAAATATAATAACATTAAATCAAATGAGATGTCAATAACGTGTGGAGTACCACAAGGTTCCGTCCTAGGACCACTTTTGTTCTTAATATACATTAATGATTTAATGAATTCAATCGAAAGACTCTCACCAATATTGTTTGCAGATGATACAAATTTGTTCTGTTCAGGAAAAAACATAAAGCATCTAGAAACTACAATTAATGAGGAACTTAAACATATCCATAAATGGTTAGAACATAATCAACTGACCTTAAATTTAAAGAAATCTAATTATATCATTTTTAAGTCTCATAGGAAACAGATTCAAGCACAACCAATATTAAAACTTAATGGCGAAAATATTGTAAGAGTGAAACAAACTAAATTCTTATGCATAATAATCGATGAGCATCTTACATGGAAAGATCACATTGAACATATAACCAAAAAAATATTGAAAACCACAGGAATTCTTTGTAGAATACGCTACTATGTTAATCAATCAATTTTAAAATTGGTTTACAACACATTAATATACCCTTATCTTATTTATGGAAACATTGTCTGGGCTAATAACTACCCTTCTAGACTTGAAAAAATTCTTAAATTACAAAAAAAGATTTTACGAATTATCACTTTTTCATCATATTCCTCGCCATCTCGTCCTCTCTTCACTAACCTAAAAATATTAAATGTCTATCAAATTAATGACCTACTTATAGGAATCTTTAATTTTAACCTTATTAACAATATTCTTCCACCCTATTTTAGAAATTTTAATATCGAAAACAATAAAATCCATAAACGGCTGCGAGGGAGACTACACAAAAACTTCAGTAGAACAAATTATGGAAAATTTTCAATTAGAAACAAAATCGTTGAATTATGGAATTCTCTTCCTTGTAAAATAAAGTCTTCAAAATCAATTTTTATATTTAAAAATAGAATGAAAGAGTTTCTTCTTTCTTGATTACTTTTAGATGTTTATGAATAATTATATTTGAGCTAGTCAACTGATACCAAACAAAAACATATAGATATATTACAGTTCATGGGGAGCTTCTTGTAAAAGCCTGTAAGGGTTTCTAAGCTCTCCACACATATATATTCAATGATATATAAAATAATAATAATATATATATATTCTTTAAAATTAATATGTGCAGATTGAGTATGTATATATATATATGTGAAAATAAAATGATTGATGATTGATTGATTGACCGTGGAAGAAGATGGATCTCTAGTTACGTACGCTTATCACAATCTATCCTTAATCGGTTGCCACTGATTGAAGATCTCACTAAAAGCATTTTTGTCTATCGCTGAGGTCATGCTGGACCTATATCGCAAAGTACGACTAAACAACTAGGGAACGTGTCGTTAGTAGACGTTGTGGTAAGAATGAAGCATGTTTTAAGGAATCCTGACATGGGTTAGGTATATGGATTCATATTCGAGGAGATTTTACGATGTTCATGGGAGACATCTTTACCTTTCAGTTATGTTTGACCCCTGCGTAAGTGAAAACCGGCATCATTACCTGTGATAACGTAAATTATAGTTTTGTTTGTGATAACAATGCAGCACGCCACGACCTCACAACATGAACTCACTTCAGTTGAACCTTTCTGCGATCAGTGTTAGCTTTGACAACAAGGTCCAATGCGCTTAGAAGCGGTTTACGAGATCAAACTAGTCCATGCGTGATGAGTTCATCCATCTAACGAACTTTCACGTCATATAACGTTTCAATAACACGATTTTTTAACGCGTTATCACGCGTACGCTCTTTAACGAAAAGTGGTATAACGCGCGCTATCTTTTCACGTAACGTACAATATAACGCGCATGTTTTTAACGTGAAGTGTTACGCGCGTTACGCCTAAATCTAAAATCTAAATATTCTAGTGTAGAAACATGGTATACAGGTTCATCTAACATCTATATCAGTCTACATATAGAAACTAGTCCCATATGGGATATAGTATACAGGTTCATCTAACATCTATATCAGCCTACATATAGAAACTCCCATATGGGATATAGTATACAGGTTCATCTAACATCTATATCAGCCTACATATAGAAACTCCCATATGGGATAGAGTATACAGGTTCATCTAACATATATATCAGTCTACATATAGAAACTTCCATATGGGATATAGTATACAGGTTCATCTAACATCTATATCAGCCTACATATAGAAACTCCCATATGGGATATAGTATACAGGTTCATCTAACATCTACATATCAGCCTACATATAGAAACTCCCCATATGGGATATAGTATACAGGTTCATCTAACATCTATATCAGCCTACATATAGAAACTCCCATATGGGATATAGTATACAGGTTCATCTAACATCTATATCAGCCTACATATAGAAACTCCCATATGGGATATAGTATACAGGTTCATCTAACATCTATATCAGCCTACATATAGAAACTCCCATATGGGATATAGTATACAGGTTCATCTAACATCTATATCAGCCTACATATAGAAACTCCCATATGGGATATAGTATACAGGTTCATCTAACATCTATATCAGCCTACATATAGAAACTCCCATATGGGATATAGTATACAGGTTCATCTAACATCTATATCAGCCTACATATAGAAACTCCGATATGGGATATAGTATACAGGTTCATCTAACATCTATATCAGCCTACATATAGAAACTCCCATATGGGATATAGTATACAGGTTCATCTAACATCTATATCAGCCTACATATAGAAACTCCCATATGGGATATAGTATACAGGTTCATCTAACATCTCAGTATATCAGCCTACAAATAGAAACTCCCATATGGGATATAGTATACAGGTTCATCTAACATCTATATCAGCCTACATATAGAAACTCCCATATGGGATATAGTATACAGGTTCATCTAACATCTATATCAGCCTACATATAGAAACTCCCATATGGGATATAGTATACAGGTTCATCTAACATCTATATCAGCCTACATATAGAAACTCCCATATGGGATATAGTATACAGGTTCATCTAACATCTATATCAGCCTACATATAGAAACTCCCATATGGGATATAGTATACAGGTTCATCTAACATCTATATCAGCCTACAAATAGAAACTCCCTATGATATATAGTATACAGGTTTGGCCTAACATCTATATCAGCCTACATATAGAAACTCCCATATGAGAGCATAGTATACGCGCGAGCAGATATTCAAACATCTTTTGTAACGACATAAAAACTGAAATACTGGGATATAGTATATAGGTTCATCTATTTTATATAAAAGACATAGAAAACTTGCCCGCTGTGCTATGGGATATTTATAGCAGGTTCATCTAACATCTATATCAGCCTACATATAGAAACCCCGCTATGGGATATAGTATACAGGTTTCTCTCTAACATCTGATATCAGCCTACATATAGAAACTCCATATGGGCACGCAGGTTCATCTAACATCTCAGTATATCAGCCTACAAATAGAAACTCCCATATGGGATATAGTATACAGGTTCATCTAACATCTATATCAGCCTACATATAGAAACTCCCATATGAGATATAGTATACAGGTTCATCTAACATCTATATCAGCCTACATATAGAAACTCCCATATGGGATATAGTATAGAGGTTCATCTAACATCTATATCAGCCTACATATAGAAACTCCCATATGGGATATAGTATACAGGTTCATCTAACATCTATATCAGCCTACATATAGAAACTCCCATATGGGATATAGTATACGGGTTCATCTAACATCTATATCAGTCTTTATAAAATAACTATGATATAACGCCCATATGGATTGGAGTAAACAGGTGTCATCCTCACTTTATGATAGCAGTCTACACGCGCGAGAAATTCCCATATTTTTGTAGAGTATACAGGTTCATCTTAAAATCATAATTGTATTTTATAAAAGAAATAGAAAACTTGCCCGCTGTGCTATGTGAAGATTTATAGCACTTGGGGTCTGATCAGAACACTCGAGAAGTGTTCCGCTATGCGTCGTGCTTCTCTTAACATTTCTCTCGTGCCTGATCAGTCCCCGCGTGCTATAAATCTGCACATAGCACGCGCGCTCGTTTTCTATTTCTTCAACATATAGAAACTCCCATATGGGATATAGTATACAGATTCATCTAACATCTATATCAGCCTACATATAGAAACTCCCATATGGGATAGAGTATACAGGTTCATCTAACCTCTACATCAGCCTACATGTACATGTATAAACCTGTCGCTACTTACCAGTCTGTCTGTTATTAGAGAAATGCTTACATCATCTACCTACAAATTAAGTAAATATTACAAATTTCAATTCAGTTCTGAAGAAGTTTCAGGAGGTGGGTAGATGGATGTCTGGATGGGTAGAAGGATGCCTGGATGGGTAGATGGATGTCTGGATGGATGACTGGATGGGTAGATACAATGTAGATGACTGGATCGGTAGATGGATGACTGGATGGGTAGATGGATGCCTACTGGGATGTCTGGATGGATGACTGGATTGGTAGAGGGTAGAGGGATGCCTGGATGGGTAGATGGATGTCTGGATGGGTAGATGGATGGCAGGATGGGTAGATGGGTAGATGGATGACTGGATGGGTAGATGGGTGTCTGGTAGATGGATGACTGGATGGGTAGATGGATGACTGGATGGGTAGATGGATGCCTGGATGGGTAGATGGATGACTGTATGGGTAGATGGGTGTCTGGTAGATGGATGCCTGGATGGGTAGATGGATGCACTCTACCACAGGAAGCCCATCAAAAAGACGTGCTCACGAATATCTTTATAATTTTAACAATAGCTTCCAAAGCCGAAATGGTTGGGCTGCCTGTGGTTGGAGTGTGTAAGTATGCTATGAATAGATTGGTACAATAGTAGTGTGTACATAGATAATTATTAAATTATTACTATTATTAGAGCTCAGGGATCATTTGCTAGGTTCTGGATGCACTTCGTCATGAATAATTCTACACATGTAAAATGAATGTGTGTAACTTACTTTAAATATGAACACTCCAAAACAGATGCTGTAAGAAGGCTGTCTTGTATATCCAGGGTATAACCATCTTGTGTGTCACTATATGAATTATTTGCACTAGAAAACGAGAAAAGTGATGGTGTCTGCGTAGTGTTCACTGAAAGAGGATCCATCCTGACATTTTGGAGTCACGTTGGTATGAACATGACCATCATCATCATCAGTAGCATTATCATCATCATCAGTAGCATCACCAACATCATCACCATCATTAGCAGCAGCATCATCAGCATCATTATCACCATCATTATCACTCATATCAGCATTACCATCACCAACCAATTTGGTAAACGTTGCTCTTTCATCAGTAGATTTCTCATTGTTGAACACATTTTTATCCTCGTGAAGATTTATTAAACATCTCCCATACAATGCGGTTTTCTCAAACAGGAATGAGTCTTTAAATGCTTTAGAATCATCATCACCAATATCTTCCCATAACTTGTCGAATTCACTACTGCACTCAGAAAGCATTGGTGTCGAGTGACGAGCGATGATATTTGTTCCTCCTGATAACTTACAGCTTGATGTGTGAGGTTTTAAAGCTGGTGATGAGTCATCGAATAAGTTAGGTGTGCCGCTTCTTTCCTCCTCGTAAAAAGATGAACTTTGGCTGTAATTCACTGTGGAGGCATCAATGCTGGGATAACAAAAAGTAATGTTTCCTCTCTCGCCAAACTCTTTTCCATTAATTCTTCCATCTAGAATCAAACCTGCTGTCGTACATTCTCTCTCGGCATCAGTTTCCAAGCCATTGTGTGTGCATTCTTTACCTGTGTCTTGGTTAACGACATCACAATTCATTCCACATGCTTTTTGTAGCAAGGAGTCAGAGATATCATCTTCGCACAGCAGCAAATACTCATCAAATGAGTTGCTGGAAGTTCTCTCTTCACGTTCACATTGTTCCTTGTCAAATGGTTCAATGAGAGAACTATCTTTAAAATTAAAACGTTGCTGATCTATTAAACCATCGACAGTAGTGACTTTACATTCCAAGTGAACCATCAATACATTATCATCCTGAATACTGTTGTTATGATCACAGCGTTGTACATTTAAATCTATGGATTCCTGGTCGCCTTTGTCCATTATGTTTGTGTCTGGGGAGTCACTGTTTTCTACATGGAATGGAGGCTCCTTAGATATGTGTACAAGATTTTGAGTCTGATCTCTAAGTTCTGAAAGGGTGTCAAAACCATTCCAGTAACTAGAGTCATTTGCAAGTTCTAAATCGGCTCTGAATGCTTCAAGATCTTCTGAAGGGGAATACACGAGCATATCAGATTGCTTGTCAGAGTATGAACATTCTCTTTTTGGTACATCCTCAGTACCCTCGTTCTGTTCCAGACCGTGCCACGCCCCTTTGTACAATATCTGAGCACACAGGTCCTCATCACTGCCTTTGTTAGTTGTATTTAAACTCATATTAGATAGCACAGTACTAAGATCTTCAAAGCAATCTGATAAATCACTATGGTGAGTCTTTGACTGCATGTTGTGTTGAAGATCTCGTGTGACATCGTGAACAGAATCTTGGTGGCAATTTGTTGCACCATCAGAAGTTTTAAGAGACAAGGCGCTGCATTCATCTTCCTTGTGTGATGTATTTGAGTATTCAAGCTGGCATCGGAAGTCTTCATCATCATAGGTTCTGGTGCTTAAATCAGGATTATCTTCAGATTTGTAAGATACATTGCAGCTGTTCTCTGTACCCAGTAGATTAAGTAGTAGAAGCACTGTTTTATTGTGGCTGACATCATATATAGGACTATAAGCATTACTTGATGTGGTTACATTTAAACCTGTGAAGGTAGAAGATACATGGCTAGAGTGAGTAAAATATGAAATAAAAGGAAACTGTATCACATTTATCTACATTTGTACATTGTAACTCCTACATGTACTTCTTTACTGGATTTTTAAAACACCTAATACCATATTTCCTCGATTAAGCACTCTGGGCACTTATTTCAAATTTGGTGGTCAAGTGGGATGCTTAAACGAGGGAGGGCACTTAATCGAGGGGGGACGGTCGGGGGACGCTTAATATAAAAATGTGATTTGAACTCAGAAACATAACTTTAATAATACGGTAATGCCGTAACTGTAATAAATTATAAGACACAAGCTGTATAACATATTCTGTAATCTCTTACTGACCATATTTCTAGGGGGAGGGAAGGGGGCACTTAATCAAGGGTGGGCACTTAATCGAGGAAATACGGTACTCGTTTGGATGTAGTGCTGAGATCATACAGTAATCAAGAATTATTTAAGCTATTACATTGTGCTTTGATTTGGTTCAATGGATCATTAAAACACCAATATTTTTATCCAGAACAAATACAACACGTGCAATCATGTGGCCTCTACATACACCTTCATTTGTTTTCTACTTTTAAATGGCATATCACTACACAACCACTTGAGATGAAAGTCACAATATAGTTTTCAATAAGACTCTAGACATCAAAGAAACCGCATTGGTAATATTTCATGTTTGTGATTGACAGAAATCCATCGAAAACTTACTAATACTCCAGTTTCGAGTTGTTAAGCGATGACCGCTGTCCTTGACAAAAGACGCATTTGCTCAGGCTAAGCCTCAATTCAGTGTAAATTATTCACAAATACCGACGAGAACGCAAAAAAGTGTTGACATTCAACAATAGAAACCATTTTTAATTGCACGGGTTATTCTCTGGATTGAGGCTAAGCCTGAGCAAATACGTCTTTTGTCAAGGAGTACAGCGGTGTCTAAACAAACTCAAAACGGGAGTATTGCAACTTTCATCTCAAGTGTTCAAATTTATTTCACACACATATTTACAAAAATGACAAAAAAAATGACAACAAAAGTGTGGGACTGGGGGAGAGGGATGAGTCGAGGAGAGTGCAAAGGCCTAATATTTAAAATCAGAATATGACACATCACACCAAGCATGAACAATATATAGTAAATATTATTTTTGACTAAAAAGTGATCAAGGACAATCAAGGCTAACCTTTAAACGCTTGACTACTCAAAGTTGATCTTGCAGAAGATTGACAAGTTGAACTTGGTGTCTCACAGGAAAGTATCAAAGGTGAAGCGGCCATACAACTAAGATGTTGTTGAGAATAATATCCACAGTATTCATAAGTCATTGAGCTCTTGCTTGCCACATTTTGACTACAAACTCCTTCTTTATTGGCTGACAAATCGATACATGTTTTACTACATGTAAGTGACATATGAGCAGATGGGGTATTAACTCTCTTGAACATTCGCAAGTAATCTTTCAATATTTCAAAAATTGTTACTGTACTGTCGATACTTTCTGGCCTTGATATGTGATTGGCTAACAATGAATACACTCTAGATCTTTCTGGTCCTTGTCTCACTAAGTTCCTTAAATGAATATTCTTGAGATTGGATGGTGAGGATTGAGGTGTTTGAGGGTCTGTTACCATAGGTGATAATCCACGGAAACATAGTCTAACCATTGAACCAACAAAGCATTGGTCTATACACTGTTGTATGAGCTGGTCCAATGGTATTGGTAGGTTTTCAGACTCCATGAGTAAACTGTTTGTAAACCTTGAAATAGAACAAGAAAAATGTATTGTTATCCAAATGTATGATGAATGGATGAATATGAAAGAGTAACATCTTTCCTTTTTTATCATAGTTCTTTATCAGTAAGCTTAATTATTTTTAATATATTTTTAAAAGTCTCTAGTTATAATATATATTTCTTATTCAATGTATGCGGTTACCTCTCTCTAAGCTGGACACCCTTTAGGACCGACGTTTACTGTCTGACTGAGTGAGGTGTCCATCTTAGAGAGAGTGAACATTTTGTAGCAAAACAGTGCAGCAGGGATCAGACAAAGGTGTCCCTCGTAGAGATGTGTCTGGTAGTGTAGACGATTATTTAACATATCCCTTGTAGTTTCAATACAATATACCTGTTGAAATGAGTCGCACTAGTTCCAAAGAACACTTCAAGACACTGACCAAAGATGGTAACGTTTGATACTTGGGTCCTGTCTGACACTTTCATATTTACTCTATATCGAAAGACGAGATCCTTTTTGTCATACTTCTGCCCACATCTACTGCAGAGAAATCTGTAAAACACATTGACATTAAGCTTACATAATAATAATAATAATAATAATAATAATAATAATAATAATAATAATAATAATAATAATAATAATAATAATAATAATAATAATAATAATAATAATAACTTTATTAACATGTCAGTTGAAAAGACACAAAACAAAAAGAAACGCAAGTAAGCGCTTATGAGACAGAGAGAGTAGAGTGCAATTTAGAAAAGCTTGAAAACTAAATAACTAATTAGTACTAAATAGCACTAATGAAACAATAGGAAACAATAGAAATAGCACTATTTAGTACTATTTAAAATTAGTATTATTTCACGCTTTTCTAAATTGCACTCTAAACACTAAAAAAAGTAAGTTAAGAAAAGGCGACTTACAAGTTATCGCTATCTACGGTCCTTAGCCTCGTTGAACACTTGACACAACAAGGAAATGAGAAGTTCCTGTGTACAGACAGCACTTTGACAAGGATGTAAACAGTAGCCATGATTGTGCCAGCCTTCTGTCTTGTTCTGGTTTAGTTGTAAGACGTCTTCATAGAATTACTGTAAGATTTCTGCATCGAAACATGACTATTTTTTCCACTAAGGCCTTGCCTTCAAAATAAGAATAATTGAAACTGATATTATTAATCCTAACTTCGCAATTCAGGGAAAGAAATAAGTTTTTCTTCCTTTGCTTCGATTCAACAACTTGAATTTACCCGCGCCATGTTGGACCTAATACCCAGTCTCTTTCATAACGACAAACCACAGGGTACCCAAATTACAGGGTACCCAAATATAATTATCATTTCAGGCAGTGGGCATATCATTTCGAAAAAACGTTTTATTTTTAATTTAATTTGTTTTTTCTTGGGTGTATAAACTCATAGAAGGTATAACTTAGTATACCAATAAATTTTATTATCATTCACATTATTTTCTCCGTGATTTTCATTGGTCGAGAGACGACTACGTCACTGCAGATAACTTCCTACGAATAAGTGTTTTCGTTCTCCTCGACAATGGCAGCTCGATTTTTCCAGAGTTGTTGCTTTAGGTGAGAGAAAATAACGTGAATGATAAAACAATTATTGAACTCGGTTTTTGCAAAATATCGTGATTTTGTCAGTGGCTCGCAGATAATTATTTGCCTCTGCCTTCAGCATCGGCAAATAATTATTCTGCTTGCCACCGACAAATCACGATATTTTGCTCAACCTCGTCCAATAATTGCTAATTATTTACAAGCAATGAAACTACTACATGTAAATAAATAAGGGTACTAAGTTATCAATTCTGATGATGTTCTATAACGATCCGGCAACATTTGACAGCCCGGCAAAGTTACAGTAAATGTATGGAGACAAATCCCGATTTAATACTCGATATAACGATCACAATCTGGCAGCCCAAGCGTAAAATTTACGATATAACGATACCATGCAATCAGCGCTTGGCATTTTTAGATATAAAAGAGCAAAAGAGAAAATGTAGTCTTTTTCGCATCCACTATAAACGGATGCGACGGAGACTAGAGAAAATGAGGTACTCACCTCATTTTCTCTTGAAGAGCAATATTGTTAAAATCATCTATGAAACCCGACAGCTAGGGCGATATTTCATAGAAATTTCAGCAAATCACATTTCAGGGAATTTGGCGCCATTTATGAAATTGTAGCCAATGAGGATTGAGATGTTTTGAGTATATAATTGGGGTTCAAAGTTTCATTTATTTCCATATAATATAAATTGCAAATAATAAGGGGACAGTTAGTTTCTCCGCCTTTTTGGAAATTTTGAATTCTGACGAAGTTCGCTGTTTCTTAAAGTATCTTATTTATAGGATAATTATATAGTATTAGTTATTCGATGTATGTGGACAGTACTGAATACTAAATAACATCAATTTGTCGTGTAACATATCGCTCTTGTTTCATTGAGTTCCAACTGATCAAATAACCAGCATAGCATATTTTCTTGGATTGATTTGATGCTAATAAGAATTGCACTGGACTTTCCAATGCACTATCAAATGATGTCTCCAAAATCACTGTTACAGAGTACAAAGTACAGTCCATTTGATTGTGAATCCAACAGTGTGGAAGAACGGTTCTTGCATGCAGTCACCGAAATGAGAAGGAACTTGGGATTTCTCTGCCACTTCTATGAATTGGATAGTTTTTCCTTAAAATAAATGGCAAATTAGTCAGCACAAAAATGATAATCAACTCAACTGACAAAGTCCAATGCCTTTTCAAAGTTTAGTGTGATAATATATTTCCCTACCCTACCCCTCTGGGGCTCAGGTGTGACTGTATTGGGATGCCTGTGTTGCCTCCTTCCATTATTTGTATGATTTTTAAAATGAGTGTAGATTGAGTTCTAACGTTATATGAAGAAACAATTCGATGGAAGAATCTATTCGAGCGATCAAAGACGTTTTTGGACGATAACTTAAAGCAGTAGATTTGTAGTAGAGTTTGTGCTGCTCTCACTGATGACACGGCTCGAGATGAACAATATTACATTTACATTAGCTTACAATGGTGTAAATTAGAAGCAAACTTATAGGGCAGTATTGAATAAGAGAAAGTTCTATCAGCTACGTCTAAGTATTACAAGTACATAATTCACTTACTAATTGATGTGAAACAAGCCAGTCAAACTCTCATCGCTTCTCTCTCTCGAATTCAAATCTGGCCGCCATATTATTTTCGTCCCCAGTGACTTCGCGTGAGCTCTAATTTCCCCTTTCCTACTCCCCCAAATACCACCGAATAGGCCGCAGTCGCAAGAATATGAAATTCATGAATCATAATGCTTTCTAAAGTCCCAGAGGAGATCTTTAGATAGACTCGATCCTGATTGGATCGAATATGTCCCAGAGGATTCTGGACCAATCATTAGCATGACAATGACACTTCGCCGAATAGACTACCTCAATTAGACATTTATATTATATGTGTGTCTAGATAGAGCAACGGTCTAATAGAGGATATCCAAAAGTTTCAGGCTTAGGGGCCGGATATCCCCTCCCTCCCTGGCCTTTTGGTTATGACTTAGTTTTATGTAGCACCGGGATAGCGCGGGTGGGGCCGAAATCTTCACCCTATACGTAAGCCGATTCGATGTCTCAGCTTCTCAGAATGTCTCGGGAGAATCGTCCCATTTTTTGATTTTTTATTTCATGTTTCTTTTTCATTGACTGGGGGGTGCCGCGTTACTATTGATTCAGCATAGATCCGAAGGTCGTGGGTTCGAGCCTCGTGCCGAGTGACTCTAAAATTTATTTATTTTTCATCGATTTTTTATTTCGTTTTGAATTTTAGTTGTTGAAATTCGGTTTTATAAATATTTTGTGACTTTATTCTAACAAGACGCTCAATGAGCGTACACTCGGGCTTATGACAAGGACAATGTCAGTTGCGTGAGGAGAGACCTGACAATGACTGACAGTTGCGTGACGAGGGAGACTATGTATATACATGTATGTGTCGAGTTCATTTGATTTGCCTTTGACTTTGAGTTCATTTGATTACCTTTTGACTTTGAGTTCAATTGATTTGATTTTGATGAGTTCGTGTAAAGGCCCGCTCTCTAGCTTCAGATCCCGAAACGTCGAGTTTGGAATCGAGTTCGAGTTCGGGTTCGAGTTACGGTTCGAACGTCGAATAAAACAAGGACATCTTCTTCAATACAATATCATTTCTCTGACGTCATGACAATCAGTGACAGTTGAGTGACGAGGGAGACTATGTGTCGGGTGAGTACGTACATGATACGTCTGGAGGTTGCATAGGTCAGATGGTTCTGATAACGCCCTCACGTTTGTTTTTGTTAAATATATTTTAAGCGAGCTTCTAGTCCTTCTATCACTTCTAGTCATTGAACGATGAACTAGAATCCTGACCTTTTAATAGCTTGAAGATCTACAGCTGCTTTCAAAACTAAGATTCAAATCCACTTGAGTCCTGTGTGTCGTTTGTTTTTTCTTATCTGCTGAGTAATCTTGAAACTCGATACGATTAAATACGTCGCATACTTTCTTCATTCTTTGACCGAACAAAACTACTACTACTACTACTACTACTACTACTACTACTACTACTACTACTACTACTACTACTACCGAAAAACCCATTTTATAACTCGGGCTTCCTTCGGAAGGGCCCGAGTAAAAAGAAAACATTATACTTTTAAATTTTACTTGAAGAATCTTAGCCTCCTGCAACACTCTACTGGGATTCCTGTGTCGAAAGTAGCGAAATACACAGGTATACCACTCCAAAGAAATCCATTGACTCCCAGATATTTTTGAGCTTGAGCGATTTTCTGATTTTGATTTCATAAAAGAAGTTTCCATGGAATTAAACATCGAGGGCTCAAGTTGTCAAGTGATAATTCTTTCGTCGCTGATTCTCCCCTTGGCTTGCTATTTTGCATTTAGAGTCTTTTAAAGCCATTTTCGCCACAGACGCCCCAGCACAGCATCATTTAAGCGTGACTGGCGTGGTAGAGGCCGTTCTTCTGAAAGAATCCAGGGATGAGATGCGATTTCACGATGACGAATCGCCACTTTCGACTTGTAATGAATGCAATAGTGGTACAGGGTTCTGTCATAGTAAGTACTGATCACGCAGTAGGCGGTGATCAAATACTTTTATTTATCCTACAAATATTATCAACCATGCGATCAAAATTTTTATATCTTTTTAGATATAAAAATTAAGAGCAATATTGTTAAAATCATCTATGAAACCCGACAGCTAGGGCGACATTTCATAGATGATATTTCTATTAATTGGATAGTTTTTCCTTAAATAAATGGCAAACTAGTCAGCACAAAAATGGTAATCAACTCAACTGACAAAGTCCATTGCCGGGGGGGGGGGGGGGGGGGGGGGGGGGGGGGGGGGGGGGGGGGGGGGATACTCCCATATATACGCTATATAGGTATGTGCCCCCAAATAGAGTATGATTTTTGAACCTCCACATCCTTAAATTGGGCATCATATTTTGCTTTTTCACCATAAAAAAAGCCAGCGTATGCACTTCTGATTTTAGCGATTTCCAAAGGAATACTATTAACTTTTTCCTTAAATTGGGTCTATATTTCAGTGACAAATCCTTGGTAAGGGTACGAATTTTCCAATTCAGTCTTCATCCTTAAATAGGATCAGGGTTTCGACATCCCGGGGGCACACCCCTATCCTAAATTTCCGGGAGTACCCCCCCCCCCCCCCCCCCCCCCCCCCCCCCCTCCCTCCGGGGTCCATTGCCTTTTCAAAGCCGGGAGTGTGATAATATATTTCCCTACCCTACCCCTATATTTTTATTAGCCTCAAAAGCGATGGTTGGGCTGCCTATGGCCATGTTGGACCTAATACCCAGTCTCTTTCATAAGGAAAAACCACAGGGTACCCAAATATTAATTAATTATCACGGTTGATATCATTTCGAAAAAGGTTTATTTTTATTTTCCCATCTTTTTTTTCTTGGGTGTATAAACTCATAGAAGGTATAACTTAGTATAGCAAGGCTCGAACCCATAGCTATACCTCAGGCCCAGTTGTTATTACACAGATGGCCCAAGCACATAATAATGCATGGTTCAGAATTCCGCTGATTTGTAGCTGAGGTAATCATACGGGTTCAAGTTCAATTTGGAAATAATTTGCACGAGTGTGTTTTTCAAAGAGCAACCAATCAGAATGCTCGGCTCGGTCACGGCACGGTACCGTCACTGCACAGACTGTACAGACTGCACGACACGAACCATACCGTAACTCGGCTACTTCCCCCCACCCATGCGAAAACGATCGACTCTGATACACCTACAACTGAAATCCAGTAAAGGTTTCTGTTCGCATGAGTAAGGCATCATTTCTGCTGTTACGTTCTTTAGGTTCATTTTATCCGATTGTTTTTTCGCACAATGCATTATGGTCGGGGGCAACTTACTCTCAAAGTTCAGCGACAAAAGTGTAAATGGAGGGCGTTATTTAAAATCAATACAATGAGATAAAGTTACTCCTACAGCATTACACTTTCTATTTCCAGCACGTTATAAAACGGGGTCATTTGAGATTTGCTGCAGCTTTGTCTGAATAGACCTTTTTCGAGATGCGATGGTCGCTGTCCAAAGTATCGCGGGCGAGCGTGGAAACGAGGCATATTCGGGCAAGAATGTAATCAAACAAATCCTTTTCAGCGTAAGAAAATGATAAAAGCTCCATATTTTGTGCGATATTGCCTTTCCACGAAGAATTCAAGTGTCTCACCTGTTTCTTTACGATGTCAGCAATGCATTACTGTAGTGTTTTTGGCTGTGAAAACACCGAACATTAAATTGGCTTGTGTGAACAGGCTGCATTCAGTACTGAAGTCAGTGTAGATAGTACGGTGCATGAGTGAGATTTTTAGTCCAGCCAGTCTTTAAGTTAGTGATTTATAATGGTAAATGAATGTTATCTTGGTGATGTTTCTTTGCAATTTGTTCATATCACGATTTTCTTTGCCAAGACTGGATGGCGGCTAGATATGATCAACAAGTTTTTCCATTGTATAAATAAACCTTTCTATTATTGTACCGCGTTGGTACTCCCAAGTACGAGAGATATTCTTTCAAATCAGGCAGTGTACTGTTTAAAAAACGTAGAGTTTACTTGTTAGTTCTACGGAAAATTGTGTTACCTGGGACATCGAGTTGTATCTTACGTTCGGTGTTCAGTTCACAGCCAAAAACACTACAAGAATGCCAAGTCATTGCTATACAGGCGGCTGATACATTGTTGACGTACATCGTAAAGAAACAGGTGAGACACTTGAATTCTTCGTGGAAAGGCAATATCGCACAAAATATGGAGCTTTTATCATTTTCTTACGATGAAAAGGATTTGTATTCTTGCCCGAATATGCCTCGTTTCCACGCTCGCCCGCGATACTTTGGACAGCGACCATCGCATCTCGAAAAAGGTCTATTCCCGCGGTTGTGTAACATTCACATGAAAATGTGTTGAATTTCAGTCAGTTATATATTTCCGTGTATAACGGGTTTTTTTCACTGTCAACCAAGGATTTTAGGGAACGTGTTCAGTTTGCGCGTTTTGAATGTTGTGAGATTCTACTTCAACCTGGTTTGTCGCTTTGCCACCACAACACACACTACAAAAGGCCGCGAGTTTTCTGCATTCCTTGATAAAGGCGCCGTGTATGATAGGATTCAAACAGCCAGAAATGCTTGCCATGAAGATAGCAAACAAGCAGACTTGTCTTGGTACCGACAGCGTTCCATTGCATGTAACTATTACTGTCACAACGACGGCCAATGGTGCCCAACACACAACATAGCTAAACAGGATAGCACTGACAAGTTTGGTTAGTCTTATCTCCTCCACGGATACCGTTCCTGCTTGCATTGCTGTGCTGTGTTGTTGGACGTTTCTCCAGACTTTGCAGTAGCAAAACGAAATGATAGAAAATGGAAATAGAACTAAGAGAAACACTAACAATATCGCAAAGGTGGTGTCAAGGTTGTGGTAATCAAACGTGCAGATGACGAATTATGGTGACACAAACACAAAAGTTCCACCCTTAATAAGAAGGTAAACAACGGGACCCGTGAGAGCAACGAACCATCCACATAAGAGAGTTCGAATGATGAAGCGCTTGGTGTAGAATCGTTTATGAAAAGGAGTTTTAAGCATCTTGGTATAGCGGTGTACAGCTGGCTGCAAGAGTCATTGTCAGTATCGACGCCTCACAGCTCCAAACTGATACGATCCCTTGAAACGAACACAAAGCACTTCCAAAAACCCACTTTCCTTCAAAAAGAGTTACAACCGAGAAAAGCATTGCAACTGCTGCTAGGATCATGTCCGCAATTAATTAGTAGTGCCCAGGTTTTTACTTTTCTTTCTTTTATTTGGCTCCGTGTTCTGTGCTGTTGTTTTCGCCGGTGTTCGTTCATTCATTCATTCATTCATTCATTCATTCATTCATTCATTCATTCATTCATTCATTCATTCATTCATTCATTCATTCATTCCATTCCCTCATTCGATATGATTCATTCATGCATTCAGTCAGTCAGTCAGCCTTCTTTCCGTTTCTGTTTCTTTCGTCTTTATTTTGTCTTCCTTTTCGCATTTTTTCTTAGCTGTCTTTCGCTTCTGTAAGTTTCATATTTCATTCATTTGTTTAATTCTCTTTACAGCGATTTGCAAAAATTCTGTAAAATCCTAATACAGTATATCGATATATCGATATATAGTAATTTGCATAATCCTAATTCTTTGATTTTAGCTATTATAAACCTGAATCTAAACCCAAGTAACCTTTGTAGTATGTATGTGGCAAAAAAAATTGGGGAAAATTTTGAACGCCTTATTCATCAATTTTATGATTAAAATTACCCACAATGCACCCGATATATTGATATATATTGCTTTTACAGATTTTTTTGCAAATGGGCGTGTAACACCTGTCACGTGACTTTTTAAATTTTCACCGAAGACAAACGAAAATACCATAACTTGAAAGAGCATACTGAAATTAGTAAAAGTGGAAAATTTCAAAGGAATCAAGCAAATAAGACAAAAGTTAAAGGCTTTCAAAGTTTCCCGCTTTGACAAGGATTTGTATGGGTTTTTCGCTTGGAGGGGAAGCGCTGCCTTCCAACATACATTTCCATACAAAAAAGGCAAAGTTTGAATACCTGTAACTATTGCCCTATTTACGTATTTCCCTTCAAACTTTCCACTTTTACTAACTTTAGCATGCTCTTTCAAGTTATGATATTTTCGTTTGTCTGCGGTGAAAATTTAAAAAGTCACGTGACAGGTGTTACACGCCCATTGCTGTACCCGGAAGAAGAAAGAAAGGTTCACTTACATGCCCTGGCGAATTCCCTTCCAAAATTTGTTTCTTAAAGTTGTCATATATTGACTTTCAAACCAAGCTAAGTATCGATGTAGTTTCGATTTCAGTCCAAATCATCTGACATATATCTCATTGTTTATATATTATTTTATGTAATATGTTTAAATATTCTTCTGTAGAGTATACACGTCCTATTGGAAATCAGTATCAGTTATTTTATTGAATAGGTTAGTATAGCGTGTATAAATACAGTTGATCTCATCTCATCTCAGTACACTGCATGATATCACCATTCCAGTAATTACCAAATCATTCTTTATATCAACAATACTAAACTATGCTGTCTACACACACCACGCCAACCCCATGCAATCTCAGTAGTGTCTAAGAATGTTCTTCTATGGACTTGTCTTCATCAGGAGTGAATGCTTGGTTGTCATGGTTACATTCAACGAAACACTCCGCTTTCTTAGTCACGTTTGACACTGACTCGGTAAAACATGTGTTCCCATTTGAAGCTACACCAACTTGATTCGGTTTACTTAAAGGTTTTTCAGATAATTGAGTAGTTTCTATCGAACGACGTCCTGTAAACGCTTGACTACTGACAAGTGGAGATGGGGGACTTTCAAGTTGATCTTCCATCGCTTCATCCGGAGAGGTTGGAGCGACCATCTCGACTTGCTCGTTCTCTCGACTCTTTCTCCACGGTTTGAAGCAGTATTGTATAAAAGGAATGAAGAAGGACGCAGCCAAAACACTTCCAGCGACAGCAAAACCTTTTCTGTACGAGCCAGTCACATCAATAATAAAAGCTGCGAGACAGAAACAAGAAGTAAACGAGAAAATTACTGATAGTTCATTATACTGTAGCCAATCAGATAGTTCATTATAATATAGCCTATCGGATGCTTCGTTATATTATTTATCCAATATACCTACGTAAGGGGCACCCACAGCGTTGCCAAAAGAAGTCAAGATTTCTGCAACAGGCCAAGCGTACGACACCAACTTCGGCTCCACAGTATTTAAGAATAGAACACCAATCGTAGTGCGTAAAATCCCAAGACCCAAGCCATAGAAAAACGAAAATATTATAAAATGGTAGTACTTGGTGGCCATTTGTATAAGGAGCATGCACAGTGCCATGATGAAGGCTGAAGTTTGGTTAACGTGAAAAGGATTGATGGCCTGGTTGTCCATGACTCTCCCTGCCACGACAGCGAAGATCAACGAGCTAACACCGATAATTATGAACAGATTTGATGCCTGTTGTGCTGTAATCCCAACTTCTAAACCGTATTTCACCTGACAAGTAACAAGAGAAATAAATTGCAGAAGATGCCGAGTATCTACTTCTTGTTGCATTGATTCAGACGATTCAGTTTAAAATCATATGCAAAAACGTACCATACATTATTTTCATTTCCTTGAGAAAAAGTTTGATGTTTTGATCCACAAGATGGCCGCTACGAAACCCTGTAATTTTTATAACCACTTTTTTTAACTCCACGAATTATTCTCTGGATTGAGGCAAAGCCTGCGTAAATGCGTCTTCTGTCAAGGAGTACAGCGGTTTCTAAACACGTTTCGGTCAATCCTTCATATATGCATGTACATTTTTATTATGTATGTCTCGTTCTATCATATTTATATCGTATTTTAGTATCTCATAGTAAGCAAAGCATTAAGAATGTACCTAAAGATAAGGATTATTGTATATAGACAATGTACTATGGACCACCATAATGTACCATATATGAAGTCCTTACCCACGTTTCGCAGTGCCGCGCAAAGCATTATGGTTATAGTGTATTGAAACGTCACAACATTCTTTTTTCTCTACTTACCAAATATACAGAAACCATAGCAACGGTAGAGGACTGAATAAATATTATAGCAACAGTAATGACGTATGCAGGACGCTTAAATATCACAAATAATTTCCATTTTGTCTCTTGCAAGTTATTTCCCTGAATGGCAATGACTCTATCGTCTCTAACGTTGGTATCAAAGACCAGCAGTATTGGCAGTAGTAAGGAACCAGCCATACCAGCCATTATCTGAAATGTTGTCTTTAGACCATAGTGATCAAGAAGAAACTGCAATAGTGGGCCCATTGACATCATTCCAATAGAGAATCCACTAAATAAAACCCCGATGGCCGCATTTTGTCGTTTTTTGAAGTATCTAGTTGTAGCATAAATACACGATGCGTACAGCAAAGAGTTGCCCATACCATACAAAAGACTGTACGAGAAGAAAAGCAAGGTCGAGTTTCTTTCGATAAAAGACGTCAACACAAGACTTGATGAACATATGATGACACTGAGCATGGCGCTTTTACGAAAGTTGATCCACTTTATGATGTTGTAGGAAAGAGGTACCGCGGTGAATGTGACGGACTGCGCGATGGATCCTATGGCAGCTATAAGTAAACAACATCCAGATTAGTCAGTTACAAGATGGCGATGCAAAATAGTGAAGTTCGGATGATGCCAGGCGATGATAAAAGGTGGAGTTGATGATGTCAGTACTGACGATGATGGTGATGATGATGGTGATGACAGCTGATGACGGTGATGGTTGTGATGGTAGTTATACTGATATGATGATGATGATGGTGATGATGATGATGATGATCAAGGTGATGATGGTGGTAGTGACGATGATGACGATGGTGGTGTTGACAGTTGTTGATTGTGGTGGTGGTGATGGTGGTGTTGACAGTTGTTGATTGTGGTGGTGGTGATGGTGGTGGTGACGTGATATGATCGACGACGATGGTGGTGTTGACAGTTGATAATTGTGTTGGTGGTGATGATGATAGATGATGAATGATGATGGTTGCTAATCAGGTTGTGTTTGGTATAAAGACAGCTTATTTTGAAGAATGCTTTTTCTCACCTAACTCCTCCATTGAGCTCTTAAATCGATCCATAAGTACAGGCAAGAGCACAGCATAAGTCCACGGAAGACCAACGATGAGAGTGAAGGCAAGTGTCCCAACCACACACACCAACCATGACCAGGCACTGTCTGGTATCTTGGCCTGACCAGATCTTGGTGTACAACAGCAGAAATACATCTCGCAGAATAAGAGCCGATCTACTGAAACACATGATACTGACAACTGAAAATTAACAGTTCAAAAAAGAAAGTAAAAAGTACTAATTAACCTGGAGCAAGTGGCCATGCGTAACTCTAGTGGGATCCCTGTGGTAAACTGTAGTGCAAAGAGATTGGCACTATTCTTCCTCTCCCTATTCTTCTTCATAGTTCCCCCTCCCTGAATCCATCACTGAGTAATTAATTAATTAATTTTGTTATTTCATTGGTTTGGAGTGTTAGAGCCAAGGACACTAAACTAATTTCCGGTACAGTTGTTTGTAGGACCGCTGACCGTCTGAAAATCAGGCTCAGTTGTTTGCTGGCATGAAAGTTGAAAGAAAATAGGACTGCTCTGCATGAGCTGAAGAGCTGATGCAAATGACGACGAAACCGCTTGTATTATACACTAAAATGGAGGGAGATTATAAGTTATTGCACGCCGTTAGTACTGAGACAAAATAAAATGGAGTTCCAACGATTAACAACAGCACTTCGCGTGCCGGCTCAGATTTTGGAATTTCCGCTCGAAAAAAAACACGCTAAAAGACGTCTCGAAACCATTCACTACGGCAAGGTTATTTGAATACAATAGCTTATGTTTTAATAATAATAATAATGTTTTTATAGAAAAATATATATAAAATATAAAAAATAAGCGGCATAGTCACTGTAAAACCGTACTAACTACCTTGGAGTACCTACCAATCGACTAATGAAAGAAAATCTTAAAAATAAGCAAAACGTTTCCCTGAGTCTTAGCTTACATACAACGAAGTTTCATTATGATCTGTGCAGGCAAAACGAGGTCTTTTTCGACACGTCGCGCGTGAAGGCAGAAATTATTTTCCGTGAAGGTCAAGCTATTTATATTCAGTATACAGGCTTTCGTCTGTCTTACCTTAAGAACAGCAACTATTCGTGCTATATATAACAACGTCTTACAACATGTTCTTTCATATATTAGCCTTATTTCCCCCATAACGACCATGTCTGAATACCAGGCGACATGACGGCTTTGAAGGAAACGAAAAACGGTATACTGAAATATGAGCGGATTAAAGGCTCAGGAGTCTATCATCGAGCTCTAGATAGGGCGTAGATAATACATCAAGCTGACTTTTAGTCACGTTATATTTAAGCTGCTCCTATCGCCATAACTCATAAAGTATGGATAAAAAAAGGCATTTTACTGAGTTATGGGTATTCAATTTAAACGTGTCATTGCATGGAGATTGCTTTGATTCAGTAACATTTCGTGATGAAAATGAAACGCTGTTTACCGTCTAGCCGGTACGACTCTCAATTCTGCCCCCAAGACATAGAAACTGCATGCACCCTATGCGACTAGAACCAATCAGATTGCAGGATTGTTTTTGAGTATATAGTATTGAATGAAGACTTCAATGGTAAATAAATAAATAGTGCTTAATCGTGTTTAGGATGACCTTGTGTGACCATTTAGAAACATATTTGCGACCAGTGAGCGAGCCCCAGCGAACGAACTGAGAGCAACACTAATCTTTGGTTGGGCTTCCTGTGTTTCAGATGCCAACTCGATTCTCGATTTCAGTGTGTTTTTCAGTGGAGAAATATTTTTTTCACGTGACTTTTGCCCTGACGTCATATATCGTACGTTCCCGTCGTTCATTTGGGCATTTGTGACTCGCGATCTCGTGTTCAGAGTGGTTCGAAGCCTTTTTGCTCGTACTTTATATCCGATTCTTCGATGGAATTATGTAAAGATCTTCATTTATTGTTGACGATCGCTTTAGTTAGCAACATATCGAGGGGAAGGCAATGTTATTATATTAGTCTTTCAGCTCTGTTGTGTGCTAAGTCGCTGCACGATTGCCACTGTGGACAACATAAGTAGTCGATCGAATCCTAGTACCGTATAAATGCTAGCTCTTGGAAACCAAGTCATAGAGACATTGTCACTGAATTATCTGCCTAACAGCTCGTTCGTTTATTGTGCCGCCAACCGTACCAAACTTTATTCTAAATTCAAGATATAGGTGTTCATAAGAGACCGTTCATAAGTGTAGCAAAATGAATACTGGAAAATCGATAAAGTACGTACATTGATAAAGAAAAAAAGTGTATGTTGATTTTTATTGATTGATACTAATGTCTTTCTTCAGTGATAATAATTGCCGTCGGAGCAAAGCGTAGATGGCTTATAAATTATATGTCAATAGATTTCTAAAACTGTTCAGTAGACACGGGCTTGCAATAAACTAGCCTTCTATGTAACATGACAGCGGAAATCACATCTGTAAAAATCAACCAATCAGAATGGACCGTTCCCACGGCTGAAATGGACTTGAAACGATCGCGAAATCAAAACATTTTTACGTACATGGCATTCTCGTACCCAGAGCCCACTCCTCATTTGGTTCGTCGCTGGCTCTGGGAAACCCTGTTGCTCGGTCGCAACCATTCTCGTACCCAGAAAGCAACGCAGGCTCTGGTGACGATATTGTAAACCCTGTTGCTCGGTCGTCAAATTTTGACGACCAAGTCGTCAGAGCGCATGCTCATACTAAAGACCGCTGAGAGCGGGTACTGTGGAAGAGTCTACTGGCTACGTAGTGTTCACGTTGGTTTGAATATTTAAACAATGTAACAAGTACACAAGTTTGTACATTTATCTTCGTGTAGCCGTTTAAAAGCCCTTCGACGTTCATCACCGGTTCTTCTCTGGCTCTGTTGCGATAAAGGCTGGACGATAAATACATGTTCTAATATAATCTTGCATGTGAACCTTCCTGTCTTCCGCTTTGTTATTGTTTCTCTTGAATTATAAAAATATTCCTTTGAATACTCAAAGCGAGTACGATCGATTGTGTCTGTAGCCGTTACCGTTTACTTTTATAATTTATGTATTGTTAGATCTCCCTTTACGAATTTATGTAGTCACTCATTTCCATTGATTTATTATTCAAAAAAGGGTATATAATATAATATTGTATGAAATTACTACAACCGTCGCTGTCATTCGCTTCGTTCGCTTTGCAAGTTTGAATCTTTGTTTATCTCATGGACCAATCAAATACGATCATTCATTGTTGATTTCAACAGCCAATGAAATTCGCTAAAATTTCAGGGTTTCCCAGAGCCAACGACGAACCAAATGAGGAGTGGGCTCTGGGTACGAGAATGCGTACATGGAGGATGGTCAATTTGTCTTGGTTTTCGAATTCGGAGGTCGCAATTTTTGACCTATGGTTAGCCTAGTTTAAAATATATTTTCTTTACCACAGGAATCCCGCAATCAAAGTGTAGTTGCCTTGGTAGCTCAGTGGGTAGAGCACCTGTCATGAATCGGGGTGTCGTGGGTTCGAATCTCGCTCGAGGCGTCTGATTTTTTCCGAACATTTATTCTGTATATTCCTCATTAGTTTCCAATAATAATAATAATTAATAATAATAATTAATAATAATAATTTTTATCGGCTGTCGGTATGTATCTGTATGCAGTTTAAAATCAAATAAAAGAAGAAACATTTTCTTGGACATCTTACATCACTGTACATCGTGACTGATGAGGTCTGTACTAATTATAAGGCACCTGGATTTGACATGTCACTCATGTTTTACTGAAGAACAATAGTGTTTCAGTTATACTATTCCTAGTTCCCATTAGTTGCTACGGCAGTTTTCATTGTAATTATAGTTACACAATTTATTCATTGTATATGTTTAACTGGACCTAGGACTCAGAGAAGGAGAAGAGGTGAAAGCTTATATCAATATGCTTTTTTGCAAAAAAAATTACAAGAAAAGAAGAAATGAAAAACAAGAACAAAACAAAAAAAAGAAAGAATGAAAAAAAAACGTGTCACGGCCGGGACTCGAACCCTTGACCCCCAGGTTCAAAAGAGATGAATGCCGGTAATTTATCCAAAAAAGGCCCATACTCCCAGACATTATGCTGAGTCACCGTATGTTACGTATAGGATGAAGATTTCGGCCCCATCCGCGCTATCCGGACATTACACCAATCAGCTTAGTAGTCAAAGAGGGAGGGAACAGTCGGATCCTAGGCCCACTAAATAACTGCCCCGCACCACTAGACTATCGTGTACGCTTGTTGATTTGGAGGACAAAATAACCTAGTGTATCCTGTGAATGGACTGTCTATTGTTGTGCAAATTACTATGGTCCGGTGGCTCGCACTGAAACACAGCGCGTTGGAAGACTTAGAAGCACATGGGCCGGGATCGATTCCTCGCTGCACCGAATTTTTTTTCTTTTTTCTTTTACTGTTTGTTTTTGTAAGAACATTTTTATACTCACGAAAATGATTATTTTTATTAATATATACAGTCATTCTCAAAAAGGTTGTCCAGATGAAAAGACTACAATACTACAATAAAGTCACGTGATTCATTATGTTGATACCAGCGCCATTACATTCAGTTCTCATATGTTAAGTACTGTAAACTATATATCACTAGAACTTATGCTGACCATCATTGCCTGGATTAGCTTGCTAGTAGGCAATTATAATAGATTAAAGATTAACTATAAACCTTCCTTCAAAAGGCTCCAGATCCCTTTTTTTGTTTACCCAAGAATGAAGTACCCTGATTGGTTCATTTCGTCACGTGCTATTTACTCGGGCTTCCTATGGAATGCTAGAGCTAGGTTTACAATGCCATTTCTTCGTATTTTTCTGTACGATACAAATCGCCATCTTAATGGCTCTAAGGCGCAGGTGCCCAGGAAGCCTGAGTGCAGGTAGTCATGCGTCTAGTTCAACATGGTGCGCGATCGTTGACGATTGCTGACGATCGACCGATTGCTCAAATGTGTAACCACACGATAACTCTCGGCTCTTGGCCTCATTACGAGTGTTCCGCAAGCAATCGTGTACGATCGTGAGCGCTCATATCGAAGTTCCTCGCCTAGATCTTCTCGATCCTGTTCTACAGCTTCATTGATATACGACTCCACAACTACTTCATGTTCTCCATCGTTTGTATCGGTGACAACTGAAAGGGCGACGACACCATGGCGACGCCGTGTTACCTCTTTCCTCCATGGTTTAAAACAATATTGTAAGAAGGGAATTAAAAACGCTAGTAGCATTATCCATCCTGCTGTAGAGAAGGCTGGTTTGTACGAACCTTGTACGTCAGCAATAAAACCTTAAGAAGAAGAGAAAACATTAATAATAGTTACAGTCAACAACTCGCTATTACTGACAAGAACTGAATTATACTAAATCAACTAAACTGCTACAGAGGGTTTACTGAAAATAGCGCCTGACTGCTGAGGACTTCCGAAATCAGAACCACCAGGGTGTCCGTCATAACGGGAGTGTACTTGTACTGTGTCCATAGCCACATATATACATGCAAACACGCGCTATCACATGATCACCATCATTAGACTGCAAGCCGTGTCTGCGCTTACCTAGTCCAGAACGGAACCCATTTTTATCCGCGCGCGCGGCAAAGAGCAGACGAGCAGAAGAGCAGAAAAGAGGGCTGGGTTGAGAGAGCAAGAGTTACGCGCGCGCTTCTCGTAGTCTTTATATTTCTTTCGCGCCCAGTATTTAATTATATAATTATTGAATAAGGTGGGGCCAGTTCTGGACTAGCGGTTTACCTTACTCGGTCATTTTCAAACTATCGTGCTTTGCTCTCGATTTCTAGATAATAGAAAATAAAATGCAGCTCGCAGCCTGCATCTATCATTACTTCATACCTACAAGAGGTGACCCAAGAATGTTTCCCAAGGAAGTGATCGCCTGACCAATTGAAAATCCAATCACACTCAACCTTGTCTCCACTGTTTTCATTAACAGTACAACTATCGTAGTCGAGAAAGTACCGAGGCCAAACCCAATGAATATAGAGTAGATAATAAAGTGATAATATTCAGTAGCAAACTGAACAAGTAGCATGCTTAGCGCCATTGAAAGTGCTCCAGCCTGACTAACGAAGAAAGGGTTGACGGTTTTGATGTCCAAGATTCGTCCAGATACCACACAAGAAACCAATGCAGACATACCAATAGCAATAAACAGTCGCGAGGCTCTTTGGGCTGGGATGTTTACTTCGAGACAATAACTAACCTATGGACATGAACATTTGGGTGAAAATCTGCACTACTGGAAATTCAGTTCACTTTCAGTCAGTCCAGACTCAGCAGAACCACATGCAGCCCAATCGCATTATCTGGTAACAAGCCATAAACACATGGACATTCATAGTCGCTAAAATATGAATTATTTGGAATAAAAAACACGAAATACACTTGTATGACATTTCATTCATGTGTCTGGTGCAGTGGCTATTTTTGTGAAAATCCTTCTTAAGGTGCGGTAATACGAGCAACAAAATCGTGCAACTTGTCGCGCAACATTGTTGCGTTGCAAGTTGCAGAGCAATGTTTCTCGTATTACCACCGTTCGCCCAACTTGTCGCGCAACACATTTTCGTGTTGCAGGTTGCAAAACTTTGTTGCGCAAAGTAGAAGCTCTTTTTACTTCATGCAACAAAGTTTTGCAACCTGCAACAAATGACCGAAAATTTAATTTGTTGCGCGACAAGTTGCACTAACGATGGTAATACGAGAAACATTGCTCTGCAACTTGCAACGCAACAATCTGAAAATGTTGCGCGACAAGTTGCACGATTTTGTTGCTCGTATTGCCGCACCTTTACTTCAAGGTGTTTTTCTTACCTCATCCATGATAGGCTATGTCTTGTCATTCTAGATAATGAGATCGTGCTGCATGTGGTCGAACGAGAGTAACACAAATCCGCGTAACGCGCAAGCTAAGGGACGAGGAGACGGACGAGGATTGGTATGTATATACTCGCCTCTAGTACTGGAATAATAAGACCGACCACTCGCTGTCAAGTAAAACGTCTATGACAAGATTAGTGCTAAGTTGGTCAGATTTATTTACAGCTAGCTAGTGAGTTGGCCTGGCTAACGCCCCTAGTCGGTGGGGGGAAGAGGGGGAAGGGGTTGATCCTTTCCCCACCTTTCGCCCATATCTTGGGTCGTTTCTCAGCCTATCCGTGAAGACGGTTGATAGCCATTGGTTGGCATTTTTAAACCAATCAGAAGAAACTATTATAATTCAACTTACCAAGTGGACAAGTGTCACAAAGGCTGCGAGAGCCTGAAGTGTCAACGATGTTACTGCGATCACATATGAAGGCGTTTTGAATATTTGGACAATGTTAGAACAAGTGTAACCATGGCTTTCGATTTCTTCTGCAGGGACATCTTCGCTGACGCGTTGCGGGTTCCTATGCTCAACATGCGGGTCAAAAGTTATTGCCATCAATAAAACAGCTAGTAAAAAGGTCGCAGCGATGATCCTATACATCATTCGAAAGCCATACAAGTCGATAAGTAACTGAATAATTGGTCCAAGTGATAACACTCCAGCGTTTACACCAGCAGTAAGTATACCAACAGCAGCTGATTGTCTTTTCTCAAAGTAATTTGTCACAGCGAGTATGCATGAGATGAAGAGTAATGACAGTCCAAGTCCGTACAAAATACTGTAGGAAAAGTACACTTGAAGAAGGTTTTGGGTGAAGGACGTGAGTAGAAGACTTACTCCAGCCGCGAGTGCTCCCAGAACTCCACCAACACGGTAATTGAACCGTTGAACAAACATGGTAGTAAGTGGTATGGCGGAAAAGACTAAACCTATTGTAATCGATCCTGCCCAAGCTTGAAAGAGAAAATAAATTTGTAATGAGTAAAAGTAAGGAAATTATTCCACCTTAGAAACGGGCGGTAAAAATCATATGCACCCATATGCACCATGCAATCAAAATGTATTGAAGTAACGTATTGCCGTGATTTCTCGGTGGGCTTATATGGGCTTATATATACAGCTAATTCAGAAAACGTTGTCGGCGATCGACTTCAAGCCTACGCGACTAGACCGAAAGGGAGTATGGGTAGATATGATAATTCACTTGCATGCTTTTCGTATTTGTTGACAATGGCAGGTGAATCTATAAATGTATGCCTACGCGTTTTAAAACAAGGAAACAGAAGCAGATATGATTCATATTCCGTGAGAGACGTTCCTTTTTGATAGTGTATTTATAGACTCATTGACTTTACCCATACTCCTTTTTGGTCTAGTCGCGTAGGCTTGAAGTCGATCGCCGACAACGTTTTCTGAATTAGCTGTATATGTGCATACGGTAGCTGAATAGAGAAGGAGGAGTGAATCAATATATGTGTCTACAAATGGAAAGAAGAACTTATTCAGGAGGGGGGCATAAATGAGAGAAGAGGATTATGTACAATCACAATGTAATAGAGAAATTATTGATGAATTATAGAACTCTTTCAACAAGCTCGATCAATTGAAAGAATTAGACCAAAGAAAGACCGAAGAAAGAACAAAGAAAGACCAAAGAAAGACCGAAGAAAGACCGAAGAAAGACCGAAGAAAGACCGAAGAAAGACCGAAGAAAGACCGAAGAAAGACCGAAGAAAGACCGAATAAAGACCGAAGAAAGACTGAAGAAAGACCGAAGAAAGACCGAAGAAAGACTGAAGAAAGACCGAAGAAAGACCGAAGAAAGACCGAAGAAAGACCGAAGAAAGACCGAAGAAAGACCGAAGAAAGACCGAAGAAAGACCGAAGAAAGACCGAAGAAAGACCGAAGAAAGACTGAAGAAAGACCGAAGAAAGACCGAAGAAAGACCGAAGAAAGACCGAAGAAAGACCGAAGAAAGACCGAAGAAAGACCGAAGAAAGACCAATGTTTTTGGATGAATAAGAAATACACTGATTTCTATTTCTATTTCTTACTCGTAAGTAAATAAATTGAAATAATAAATAATCATGATCACGATGATCACGATGCTTGAAAACCAGCCATAGGTTGGAAAAAAACCAGCCGAAATGGTGCAAAATTCAAGAACTTTAATTTGATCACATTCAAGGATCACGATCACATTCAACAACCACATTCACATTCACCATGTGTAAATTAATCATATTCAACAGACATCTCGATCACATTCAAGGTCACATTCGATCACATTCAAGGTCACTTCATCACTTCATATCAACGGATCGGGAAATCACATTCAAGAACGATTTTTAATGTCAACAAATCCCATAATGCTCTTTGCTACTGTCGACGTAGAATCCCGAGTGCATGCTGGGAAATAATCAAAATGGCGGACGACATAGTCGACAGAGAGTCGATCCACGAGGAAGTTCGAGCTTCTACCTTCATCTCCCTCGACAGTGATGAATATGCTGAATGGATAAGAGTGTTTGAGTCGATTGTTCAATTATTAGATGACTATGAGCAATATAGGTATGATACATCCAACGAATCCGCACGAGAGAATATTGTAATCAGGATGGAGTCAGTGGTTGTTCTCCTACAGCAAGTAGTTTCCTTTACATCGCCAGGAAATCTAGAGTGCTTTTCATTTATTGAAGAAATATTGCGAAATATTCGTGTTTTGCTCCTAGACTGGACTAAAACAGAAGAGTCACCTTCGCAATGTACACGACTGGCCATTTATTCCTATCAGTCACCTCGCGTTACTCCAAGTTCTGCGCCAGGTAGACCAAAACTGTATATAAGTGAAGACGTTTTACTGCAGTTACGGTCCTTTGGTTTTACTTGGACAAATATTTCCGAAATGCTGCGTGTTTCCAGGTGGACAATAAGAAGACGTGTAGTGGATTCACGGATACATCAGATGAAGAATTGGACATCCTTATTCGAGAATTCATCAGGCAGCATGGCTGTCTTGTAGGGTGTTGTTTTTTTAGAGTAGGCAAATGCAATTCAACCCATACATATGGAAAAATGAAGAGAGAAGTGGTTGTATGTGAGGATAAAAAACATGACAGTTTTTATGGGCGGTTTTAATGGGTGGCAAATGCGATTCAATACATACATATTGAAAGAAGGAGAAGAGGGAAGAGGAAAGTAAACATAAAAAAATAAAAATTAAAAATTAAAAATTAAAATTAAAGAAAGAGAAAAATATAAAGAAAGAAAAATAAATGACAAATAAAAAAATTGATTTAATTAAAAAAAAAAAAAAAAAATTTAATAGAAAATAATAATAGAAAAAATAAATAAAGATAAATAAAAATAAATAAATAAAGTGGCTGTATGTGAGGATTAAAAAAATGAAAAAAATAAATAAAAATAAAATAAAATGAAAAATAGAAATAAATGTATAAATGTATAAATAAATAAATAGATAAATAAATAAATAGATAAAGGGTTCAGAAATTAAAAGAAAAAGATAAGAAAAAAAAAGGTGAGTGAAGAAAAGAAATGAAAATACAGTGAAAATATAAATATTTGGTATACAAAACAAAATGGTTATTAAATAAAGGAAGGTATACAAATAGGTTGAGGGGAGGGGACGGCGGCGAAGCATGCGCAGGGAGGGGAGGGAGGGAAGGTGGTTTTCGTCAAGGTGAAACGAACGACCATGGAGGAGGGATAGAACGTATAGAGTGAAGGAATAGACAACAAGCACAATTAAATAATAAATAACAGACAAAACCGAACGCAATTGATGACGCTAGCAACGTTGCGAGCACGCGTGAAGACACAAACGACGGCTACCGAGGGAAGGAACGGGAAGAACGTAGCAGAAAATATAACACCGTGGAGGGAGATGGGACTCAGTGGTACCACGTTCCACAGCACGTTCCGTGCAGCAAAAGATGCCGATCCTCGAACTAAATTACGCGTTCTGTTAACAAGAGTTTGTGTTCCTGGTCGGCTGTGTAGTTCTTCGCGAATACATGCTCGAACTTCCTCGCGGATCGACTCTCTGTCTATGTCGTCCGCCATTTTGATCGCACGTGCGAACGTGCGAAATTTATTTCCCAGCATGCACTCGGGATTCTACGTCGACAGTAGCAAAGAGCATTATGGGATTTGTTGACATTAACAATCGTTCTTGAATGTGATTGCCCGATCCGTTGAATGTGATTGCCCGATCCGTTGAATGTGATTTCCCGATCCGTTGATATGAAGTGATGAAGTGACCTTGAATGTGATCGAATGTGACCTTGAATGTGATCGAGATGTCTGTTGAATATGATTAATTTACACATGTTGAATGTGAATGTGGTTGTTGAATGTGATCGTGATCCTTGAATGTGATCAAATTAAAGTTCTTGAATTTTGCACCATTTCGCCTTCCATTCAGGTTCAGTATATACGAAAGCTGAAAAGGGCCACCTATTTCCGACTTCTACTTTTTGACTTCCGACTTGAAAATTTCCGACTTCAAAATTTCCGACTTCAAAATTTCCGACTTCAAAATTTCCTAAATCTGTCAAGCTACTGAGCATGCTCACTAGGTCTGCTTGAACTGAGCTTCTTTGAGCTAGTTAGACATGAAAAATGTGTTAATCTTCTTCCGTATCTTCCCATTTCTGGTATTATTGGTGTTGATAAGAATCCAAGACTCGTCATGTGTTTTGCCATCATATACAGCAGCACTACAACCTAACAATGGCTTAGGAAGAGATGACTTGATCAATAACTACTAATAATTATACCAACGTTGAGATCGCTGGATTTCTAGCATTATGTCATGGGATTATCATCTCAGTTCGAACAATCAAAAGAGTTCTTAAGCGATTACATCTCAAAAGAGCTAGTCATAGAAATGAATCTCCTATTATTCGTGCCATATTTCAGGAGTTAGAGAAAAGTTCTGGGTCATTTTTTATGGGCGGCAAATGCAATTCAATCCATACATATTGATAGAAGGAGACGAGGGAAGAAGAAAGTAAAAATTAAAAATAAAAATTAAAAATTAAATAAAAATTAAAAATTAAAAATTAAAAATTAAAAATTAAAAATTAAAAATTAAAAATTAAAATTAAAATTAAAATAAATGAATAACTAACTAAATAACTAACTAACTAACTAACTAACTAACTAACTAACTAAATAAATAAATAAATAGATAGATAGATATAGATAGATAGATAGATAGATAGATAGATAGATAGATAGATAGATAGATAGATAGATAGATAGATAGATAGATAGATAGATAGATAGATAGATAGATAGATAGAGAGAGAGAGAGAGAGAGAGAGAGAGAGAGAGAGAGAGAGAGAGAGAGAGAGAGAGAGAGAGAGAGAGAGAGAGAGAGAGAGAGAGAGAGAGAGAGAGAGAGAGATAGATAGATAGATAGATAGATAGATAGATAGAAGAGGAAATGAAAAATATGAAAAAAAGTGAAAATATAAATATTTGGTATACACAAAATGATGAATAAATAAAGGAAGGTATAAAAAATAGGGTGCAAGGGGAGGGGAGGGTGGAGAAGTAGGGAGGGAGGGGAGGGAGGGGGGGAGGGGAGGGGGGGGGAGGGGAGGGAGGGAGGGGAGGGGAGGGAGGGAAGGTGGTTTTGGACAAGGCAAAAAGAATGACCATGGAGAAGGGATAGAACGTATAGAGTGAAGGAATAGATAACAAGCAAATAAAAAATAAAAAACAGACAAAACCCAACGCCAATTGATGATGCTTGCAACGTTGCGAACACGCGCGAGAGAACAAACAACGGTTACCGAGGGAAGGAACGGGAAGACCGTGGCAGAAAATATATAAAACCGTGGAAGGAGATGGGAATTAAAGCTAGTACCACGTTCAGTTCCACCAAGTCGGAAAATTTCAAGTCGGAAATTTTCAAGTCGGAAATCCTCAAATCGGAAATTTTCAAGTCGGAAATTTTCAAGTCGGAAATTCTCAAGTCGGAAATTTTCAAGTCGGAAATTTTCAAGTCGGAAATTTTCAAGTCGGAAATTTTCAAGTAGGAAGTCAAAAAGTAGAAGTCGGAAATAGGTGGCCCTTCTCGGCTTTCGTAAGTATATGTAAACTGTCAAAGGAATTTAATATCTCACCAGTTGTAGCCTTCGTCTCTTTGAAGACATCCATCAATACAGGCATAACGACTGCAAAACATTGTGCTACACCAAAGACTAAAGCCAACGAAAGGGATCCTGTAAAACATACCAACCAGGACCACGCACTGTCTGGTGTCCGTGGGGACTGGGACGACCAATTGCACAACGTCATTTTGCTAAGAAAAATATAAAACAACAACAACAATTTTATAATTACCACAAAATGACAAAATATTTTTCAAACTTAGAAAATGAAGAACTGATTACAGGTAAAAGTTACTCAGAATAACTGGTAAAGCTAATCTAGCCGAGTATATAACTACTAGCATTAATTGAAAGATTATAAAGTATAGAGAAAAGAAGGTTATATAAGGCGGGAGAAAAAAAAACAAAGAAAAAAACAAACAATTGCACACAGTCGTAATAATAGTCTCCCTCGCAGCCGTGCTAAGTGTCGTCACGCAACGCTTAGCACGGCTGCGAGGGAGACTATCGTAATAACTGAGTGTAAAAACGTCACACAATAATAAAGTGAAAAGTTGGAAAAAAGTTTGTCTTATGAATTCTGAAGATACCGTATTCAGAAAACATGAGTAAAGTAATGAAAAGGAAAAGGAAAAGGAAAGAAAAAGAAAAAGAAAATGAAATTTTAAAAAGAGAAAGAAGAAGGTGTTAGGTAAGGCTTCTCGTTGTAGAGCGTGTACCGTTCTGAGGTTATCTTTATTGGTTAGCTTTCTTTTACTTCTAACTCGTACTCCCTTTACAAGCTAGAATGTAGCTATATTTATAGCGAGTTTACAGATAATTATGCATTACAACCTAAGCTAAAATTATATCAGTCTGCTGGAGGATTCATATTGGCTAACGTAATAAGGTGATTCTATAATTTGACAGCATTTTGTCTGCGCATGCGTCAACAAAGTAAAATAATTTTTGTCAGGTGGTAGCTCATTTTAAGGATTTTTTGTCGGAGATCTACTCGTTTCTAAAGTTTAAACGTAATGGAAGTTTACACATTTTAAAAGACAATAAACACTTCTTCCCCTGGGTATATGTTTGGCCGCTGTTATTTCTTTTGATGTCGAGATATTTTGCTTTGAAATGCGACTATGGTGTTTGGAGTTGGATGTTCAGCGTTGATTATTTCCACAATCAAGTATTCTACAGCAGTGGATGAACGTCAGGTAAGTGTGATGAAAGTAAACTTTTAGAATTTTAATGAAAATGGTCTTTCAGGTAGACGCGATTTCGAGCTATGGCCCGGTGAGTCTTTAGAAGTGTTCAATTTAGATCGAACTTCAACGATATATTGCATGAAATTTTAACCGACCCCCAAGTTGGAGATACTTACCACAGCATTCATTCCTTTATATAATTTCAGTTTTTATAGAGAATGGGGCTTCAAAAAATGCCTTGCTGTCAGATTAATAGATTCTTCTCACCCTATACTCGGTGTAATGGCGGAATTGTTAAAGACCTCTGCTAGCAGGGTATGAAAGTATAAATGAGAGAACAGACCGTTTGCAGAAAAATTAGTTGTTAAGAAAATTAAAACTTGTTTCCACTGTTTTGCATTGCAGCATTTTTGCTTACAAGTTACTGGATTCGCGACGAGCAGAAATATGACGTTCAAGTCAAATTATCTTTCGATTTCTACCGTCCCCCAAGCTGCTTACTGTTACGGAGGCGATCGAAGATTATTCAATAGTCATTCCATTCATCACAATAAATGACTTTAAAAAAATGCATAGCTCCTGCTCTGAATGTTCAAAGTGCATGTATACTTCGAAGACAGCAGCCATTGTCAGTTTAGCTTGTCATGTCTGGATCTCCGTCACCTTACATTATGCACTCATATACACTCATATTGCATCATATAGGCAAGTTAATAAATAAATATATGAGATAGAACTTCGCCATCTTGTTTGTTATTCCTGGTATTTAAATTAGCGCGGGATGGCGCGGGATATATGCGCGTGTCAGAGGGTCTTTGTGTTACTGTTGGTATTTCACGCATGCGCAGACAAAATGCCCATATGCTTAATTTGACAGTAAAACGAGAATATTTCTACGAGGAAAACTCGAAGATTCCATATGGTTACAATTGGATATTCTGTGTCAAACTTATACTGTTGGATAGGAAAAATCACGAAGTTTCCAAATATTTGGTGTAAATGTATGGCGGCGCCATGTTGGATGATAGCTGATGTCCTCCAACATGGCGGCCAAGATTTCAAAAATTAAATTCAAGCTTAGAGTTGATAAACATCACTTAATTTCACTATAAATAGAACTTCTAAATATGTAGAAAACTAAAAACATTTAATTTGGTACAAATTTGTTGTTTCCACGACTTTTCAGAGACGTGGCTAGCGTTTGGTAAGAGTTGCGTGACACAATTCAAACTTCGAAAACTCAGCCACAAAACATCGAGACGATCTGAAACTTTCTACAATAATTCATATCACAATTCTCTAAAACACTGCAAAAAATCAAGTTGATAGGATTCATAACTAAATTTTAGTATTAATTTTTGTGGTATGTGACGTCATGATCACTTGCACACGAAGAATATGAGTTCTAGTCCAAAAGGACAACCGAATTCTTAACGAATATCTTAGGTTTCTTAGGTTACGCATAACATAGCGTCTTGACTATCGTATAGAGTACGCTAGTCTCTCTGTTCAAGCAAGCTTTAGAATTGAAATACAAATAGTGCTTAACATAAAAACAGTGGTTTTCTCTTGTATAACATCTTGACTATCGTATAGAGTACGCTAGTCTCTCTGTTCAAGCAAGCTTTAGAATTGAAATACAAATAGTGCTTAACATAAAAACAGTGGTTTTCTCTTGTATAACATCTTGACTATCGGCGTATAGAGTACGCTAGTCTCTCTGTTCAAGCAAGCTTTAGAATTGAAATACAAATAGTGCTTAACATAAAAACAGTGGTTTTCTCTTGTACATCTTGACTATCGTATAGAGTACGCTAGTCTCTCTGTTCAAGCAAGCTTTAGAATTGAAATACAAATAGTGCTTAACATAAAAACAGTGGTTTTCTCTTGTATAACATCTTTTAAAACTATCGTATAGAGTACGCTAGTCTCTCTGTTCAAGCAAGCTTTAGAATTGAAATAGTGCTTAACATAAAAACAGTGGTTTTCTCTTGTATAACAAAGGTATCAGCTGAAGACTCAGAAATAGAGTAATCGATTTATTTGACTAGTGTATGACTCTCAAATAGAGTCAACTTAATTTTGCTTTGAAATATCGTAGAGGGAGTTTTTGGATATTATCATCAAGATTATTCCAAAATGTTACAGCAGAAAAACGGATCATATTCTCAATCAAGTAACGTCACTAAAAATCATTCTCTGTTAGCATAATTAAAGAATGCTGCAGTTTTATAGTTCATTTGTTCTTTCTTATTTAACATAAAGTTTGACTTACTTGAATGCCGAAACTTGAATTAAAAGTTATGTTTTGGTTCTCTAACTCTTTGCTTCAATACGAATGGACGCCAAAACTATCTCGGAACAATTCAGTATCGTGTCCTGCACTTCGTTTTTTCCTCTTTCAATAATGCAAGGTTTCTAGAGATTTTGCTTAAATGTCCTTTTGTGTAGTTCTGTTTGTCTATAAATTCCTTGAAGATTTCCGATTCTGAGACGAATTGGTAAACCATTTATAGTTAGTTATACTGACACAAACTAACGTTGACAATATCAAGTATCTTTTCTCGTTTTCTGATATTGGCTGGAGATTCCAATTCTTGATGCTGATTGGCTTTGTTTTTTTATGTCACAAGTGCTGTAATTTTCTCTTTGTTTTTTTTTGTTCAAAACGCCGACTTTTTCCGCTACTCAACTATCTATTTGCGTGATAGATAGTGAGTACGTTAGCCAATCAGATTAATGGCAGGATTCGTGATAGTATGCTATTTATATAGTTGGTTTCTACTAAATATTTATATATATAACGAGACCCTTTCAAATAAAACTATGAATGCTTTATTTGAGTGTCTGAATGGGGGGTCTACATGTCAATTTTCAGTCAAATATTTTGTCATTTTGTCAGTTATCAATTAAATTTTTGGTCATTTGTCATTTGTCAGTTGCCATTTAAAGGGCTACTTGGACGAAAATCAGTCAAAATTTAAAATGAGCTGTAATTTTGCTGAAGTAATTTTTGAACGACATATTAATAACTGTTTGGCATTAAGTTAAAATGTTGCTTTCATATTCCAATGAGTTCTTACGATTTAAGGATGGATTGAGTAAATGACGTCATTTACTCAACCCAATCCATCCTTAAATCGTAAGAAAAACAGTACTTCTCATTGGAATATGAAAGCAACATTTTAACATAATGCCAAACAGTTATTAATATGTCGTTCAAAATCACTTCAGCAAAATTACAGCTCATTTTAAATTTTGACTGATTTTCGTCCAAGTAGCACTTTAAGTTTTATTTGTCAGTTAACAGTTAAAAAATTGGTCATTTGTCAGTTAAAAATTAGGTCATTTGTCAGATAATTATTTTTAAAGCCGTTTGTCAGTAAGTTGTCCGTTAATCCCATTCAGACCCTCTTATTTCACAGAATAATACCTTATTTCACATGAATAATACCTTATAAGGGACTGTGCAATAATTAGTAGGAGGGGGGTTGAGAAACGGGAGGGGGTGGGCATAGTGTAAAATTACATGACAAGAGAGGGGGTAACATCTAAGATTACTTTGAAAAGTGGGGGTGGTATCTAATTTTCATTACAAACACACTGGTAAACAGGGCCGCATTTAGGGTGGGGCGAAGGAGGCGCACGTCCCCCTTTTTGGAAATTCGAATACCTTTTTTGCCAAAAAATTTATATATTGCATATTTATTTATTGCTATAGTCGAGCGTTTGTAGGCACTATTTATATATTGTATATTTATCCATTGTTAGTAGAATTACACAGGTGATTATAGAAAATCAAGCGCGCTGATTGGTCGAGAACTTCGAACTATTTCTCGATAGTTAGTTTTACAGCATTTTGACAAAATGGCTGCCAGCTTTGAACAATAGAATTGAATTGTATTGCTCATTATGAATTCACCGGGATGTATCCATATACAGCTCTGGGTTGTATATGAATACATCCCGGTGAATTCATAATGAGCAAATGTTATTCAATTCTACTCATAGTATTCATGCTAAATAACAGGAAAAAAAATAACAAAAAATACCAGAAAATGCCTCAGATTGCTTCGTGCGAAAACCTTGTCAAATTTAAACTAAGTCAGATAAATACCTCGAACGTCGGCAATAAGCCTATAAATCCCTCGGGACTACGGCCCTCGGGATTTATATGGCTTATTGCATGCCGCTCCGTTCTAAAACTCGGTATTTATCTCTTTTCGGCCTACTTATAGTCGAGCGTTTTTTAACATGAGCCTTTGGCTCGGGAGATTGGGTAACCACTCCTTACGTTATCGACTTCAAATAAATTATTATTATTATTATTATTATTATTATTATTATTATTATTATTATTATTATTATTATTATTATTATATTATTATTATATATTATTATTATTATTATTATTATTATGGTCATAGTATAGTATGATTTATCATGGAAAATGTAACAAGAAAACGATAACATGGCTTCATATTAATTCAGAGACCAGTGAGTCGGAATCAAGCGATTCTGAACCAGATGTATATATATGTGCAAAAGAGCTTTCAAATATTGTTCGTTCCAGATGAGAATATTATGCAAACCAACGATTGAAACAATAATTTAATTTGGGGGGGGGGGGGGGGGGGGGGGGGGATTTATCTTATTTTATCTCCGGTTTGAGGGGGGGGGGGGGGGGGGGGCAGACCATCTTATATCAAAAGTCACTGGTTGTTTGTAAACTAAATCTAATGGAAAAGACCAACATCCTGAAGTTGTTTGTAAACGTTTGAGTTAATGAGGGTTTATCATGTAATTTCAAAACTCATAGGACAAAAAAATGATTATCATAGCTGAAAAGAGCTCGTTGAAATGAGTAAAAATGTGAAGTTTGGAAAAGATCGCTTCTCAAATTGCGAAGATATGAATTTTCAAAAATTGAAATTTTGGATGAAAACCTTTGTTGCCTCCAAGCGTAAATTTCCAAAGGTTTTCACATATTAGATCCCTGATGTTATTACCATGGTCCGGCGCCGACAAGAATATTAAACAACAAATAAACTAATGCTAGTGAATTCGCAGTAGAAATGATTTCACAATTAAAATGAAACACAAATAACAAAATACAAAAATCAAAGTCGGCGTAAGAACCTCACTGAGCATAAGAACTGACGTAATTTTTCTCTGCATGCCAATCACGTCACTCTGGATCGATGAATGGTTATGGTCATCAGTTTTTTTAAATGTTCGAGTTGTGTTAGTATGTAAGGTTCTTACACCGAGGTTCTACCAAACTTACGCCGGGAAGGGTGTAGTTTTAGCCACGAAAATATGTGAAGACTGTGAAGAATGCTGCACTCCTCAGGGCGCGTACCGAAAAGGCGTACATACCAATTTTAATAGACCAAATCGGCTAACACAATGTTGTACCCAATACTCCCGTTTCGAGTTTGTTTAGACACCGCTGGTACAGCTTCTTGACAAAAGACGTGGCGTTTGCTCAGGCTTAGCCTCAATCCAGAAAATAACCCGTGCAATTAAAAATGGTTTCTATTGTTGAATGTCAACACTTTTTCGCGTTCTCGTCGGTATTTGTGAATAATTTACACTGAATTGAGGCTTAGCCTGAGCAAATGCGTCTTTTGTCAAGGACAATATTGCCCTATACCATTATGACGTAACGGCTTATTTATGAGGGGGACACAATCGTGAAGAACAATAGAAATTTGAACTAAATCTGCTTTGCTGAGGTTCGCTTGATTTCAAATTGGCTAGTTTCCAGATATTATGTTCATCGATACTTTTCCCACAATATTTACTGTGTTTGGTGACTTTTATCGCTTTCAGACCGTCTGTAAAATACATTTATTTGGGAAATCCTTTGTGTTGTTGCTGTTTTGTCCCCCTCTAGCGACCATGATCCTTAGCGTTTAAACAATAGATTGTTTTGATTTGACGTTTCAATAGACCATTGACATGGAAATGTTTGGAACAAAAAGCTCTTATTCCCAAAGGTTTTGAATTGGGGTAATTAAGAATGTAAACATTGGGTTAGCCGAATTGGTCTATGCATTACTACATGTCAGGGACCGCGGAACACCCTTGAAAGTGTGTGTGTGTGTGTTGGGGGGGAGGGGGTGGGTAGGGTAGGGGGGGGGGGGGGGACGGATATACTAATACGTAGACACTAGTATACAGTAAAGTCAGACAACTGGACGTATTGTCAGGGATCGCGGAGCACCCTTGAAAGTGGGGGGAGGGGGTGGGGGATACTAAAAGTGGGCCCCCCCCCCCCCCCCCCGTCTCCGCGGTGCCTGATTGTGACAACCTTCTTGGCTAAACTGGGAGGGGCCCCAAACCCCCCAGTTCCCCGTCGGCGCTGAAGTCCCTTGGGGGCCAGTTAATAAAGTATGTATGTAAGTGTGTGACCCAACCTGGGAGACGAAAGGTTTACAATAGACTGTCGATCATAATATGCCGAAGCGACTTAATTAACCTCGCTAACTCGAACTCGGCTAAAACTCGAAATCCCCGCTAACTCGAACTGATTATATTTTCCCTTCGCTCAAATCAGGGTCAAATTCGACCCCGTTAACTCGAACCCCCGCTAACTCGAACCCCGCTAACTCGAACCCCCGCTAACTCGAACCCCCGTTAACTCGAACCCCCGCTAACTCGAACCATTTCCCGTTTCCCTTGGGAGTTCGAGTTCGCGGGGTTCAACTGTATTTCAAAACACGTAGCCTGTGATCGAACTCAACTCAAGCGTACGCCGCGACTAGACCGAAAGGAAGCATGGTACATTTCAGTTGATGTTTACGATCACATTAATGTCTATTTGTGCTTTTATAACCCTCAAGCGAGAGTACAACGGACATACCCATGCTCCCTTTCGGTCTGGTCGCGTAGGCTTGAGGGTCAAGTTCACCGACAACGTTTTTTGAAATAGAACATTATACGCCTTGTTGTCGGTAAAGGTTATATCACATCGACCAAAAGGACCTTCAAACAATAGAACAACAAATCTATAGAACGAATCTATTGTGTTGCTTTTTTATATACACTCAATACTCCAGTTTCGAGTTGTTAAGCGATGACCGCTGTCCTTGACAAAAGACGCATTTGCTCAGGCTAAGCCTCAATTCAGTGTAAATTATTCACAAATACCGACGAGAACGCGAAAAAGTGTTGACATTCAACAATAGAAACCATTTTTAATTGCACGGGTTATTCTCTGGATTGAGGCTAAGCTAGGCTCAGTTTCCAGCCGTCGGGGTTTCTAAGCAAACGCGTCTTTTGTCAAGGAGTACAGCGGTGTCTAAACAAACTCGAAACGGGAGTATTGCAGAAATTTATACAAATATCTAATGAGATGCAAAATGTTAGACATACTAAAATACTGAACTGTTTAAGCACAAAATAGTGCTGAAAATTATTGTGTTGTCCTTGTTGGATGCGATACTAATCTAAAATTGATGATTCTGATATATTAGAAGAAAATAAGCGATATGTTTAGCACTTTGCACCTCATTCATATTTGTATAAATGTATACTACAACCTTTCTGCAATTTAAGCGAGTGTATATTTAATAATATATATATATTTTTATACACTTTTTACAGAACTGTTTTGTGTTACTGCCTCGTTTTCTATTTCTTCACAATAGAACGAATCTATTGTGTTACTGCCTCGTTCTATTGTTCACAATAGATTCGTTCTATTAATTGTTTGATTCGTTTGTCAGTGTTCAGTGTTGTACTGATGTTCGAATCGGTCGAAACAACGTTTATAAAATATTTAATTTATTTACTAAACTTTCGCCAATCAATGAAAATAGACACCATTAAATTAGTGTATTACTCGGGCACACGTAAAGTATTGCATATAGCGATGTTCACCGTGACGTAAGCCATTGTTATTTTTTTTTTGCCAACCGCAGATCGATTGGCTGATGAAATTAAGCAACTTGTGAAGAGCTATTGTAATCATGGTTGGCAAATTAACATTACAAAGCAACTGTGACGTCAATGTTTACAAACAGTGAACATCGCTATGAGCTGGAAATCGAGCGCCGAAAAATGGCAAAGACTGACCAATGTGGAATATGTAAATGAGGATGAAATTCGTGTCGTCGTCGGGTTCGTTCGTAAATAACTCGACGACCCTCCGAAGCAATGGAATCGGATAAAGAGGGGATCAAAGCCAAATTTTCATACAGAAAAGATGTTTTGACAAGATCTAGACTGTACTGGAAAGCTGAAACGCTCGCTCTTAAAACCTTGGAAATTTATTGGAAATTCATTGGAAACTGTCCAAGGTTTTGTACATTTCCAAGGTTTGAAGCGTGTTTTTCCAGTTTGGCAAAAACATTACTGAAACAAATAACCAAAACACAGGAACGGCTCCGGCAGGTAAAACATATCATCTTGAATTACATACGAGGCTCGTATTTCGTGTATCCGTTCCAGCGTGATGCAGTATTTCGGATAGATACCCGTTTATATCAGGCTGAAGCAGTCAAGACTGTCAATGGCCGATTCTAACTATATACAAAGGAATCATCTTCTGTTTTGACTACTACTCAGGTAAGATTAGTGAATGATATAAATGAACATGTAGGATGTTCTCGCGTGATATGATGATCTTGTGGGCGCTCTAAGCGGGTCAGTGTGGAATGCAGACACTATATAAAGAACCTCTTGGCCATTTGGAGTTCATCAGATACTATGTACCCGTGAAGCAAAATTAAAACCCAAATGTTTGATTCAAATTGCTTCTATTTTAGATAAAACATGATATACAGTCATTCTCAAAAAGGTTGTTCAGATGAAAAGACTACAGTACTACAATAAAGTCACGTGAATCATTATGAATTCAATTTCCTCGCGTGGAATTTCAATTAATATTTGAGATGCAAAAGTACACGGCATTGTGAGAACTGAATGTAATGGCGCTGGTATCAACTCGCAGTTCCGCGCGCAGAAATTGAAATCATAATGAATCACGTGACTTTATTGTAGTATTGTAGTCTTTTCATCTGGACAACCTTTTTGAGAATGACTGTACCCGCAGGCTTTCCTTACTAACTGTTTAACTTTTCGTTTTTCTGGCACAGAACATGGTTTTCAGTGTGTTACACTTTTTTCTTCCGGTTCCTATTAGCAAGCTATGACGTTGTGCAATTGGTCGTCCCAGACCCCACGGTCACCAGACAGTGCATGGTCCTGGTTGGTATGTTTTACAGGATTCCTTTCGTTGGCTTTAGTCTTTGGTATGGCACAATGTTTTGCAATGGTTATGCCTGTATTTATGGATTTGTTCAAAGAGACTAAGGCTACAACTGGTGAGATTATTTCATACACTTTACCAACATTTATTCATAGTCTGTCTGCCTGCCTGCCTGCCTGCCTGCCTGCCTGCCTGCCTGCCTGCCTGCCTGCCTGCCTGCCTGCCTGCCTGCCTGCCTGCCTGCCTGCCTGCCTGCCTGCCTGCCTGCCTGCCTGCCTGCCTGCCTGCCTGCCTGCCTGCCTGCCTGCCTGCCTGCCTGCCTGCCTGCCTGCCTGCCTGCCTGCCTGCCTGCCTGCCTGCCTGCCTGCCTGCCTGCCTGCCTGCCTGCCTGCCTGCCTGCCTGCCTGCCTGCCTGCCTGCCTGCCTGCCTGCCTGCCTGCCTGCCTGCCTGCCTGCCTGCCTGCCTGCCTGCCTGCCTGCCTGCCTGCCTGCCTGCCTGCCTGCCTGCCTGCCTGCCTGCCTGCCTGCCTGCCTGCCTGCCCTGCCTGCCTGCCTGCCTGCCTGCCTGCCTGCCTGCCTGCCTGCCTGCCTGCCTGCCTGCCTGCCTGCCTGCCTGCCTGCCTGCCTGCCTGCCTGCCTGCCTGCCTGCCTGCCTGCCTGCCTGCCTGCCTGCCTGCCTGCCTGCCTGCCTGCCTGCCTGCCTGCTGCCTGCCTGCCTGCCTGCCTGCCTGCCTGCCTGCCTGCCTGCCTGCCTGCCTGCCTGCCTGCCTGCCTGCCTGCCTGCCTGCCTGCCTGCCTGCCTGCCTGCCTGCCTGCCTGCCTGCCTGCCTGCCTGCCTGCCTGCCTGCCTGCCTGCCTGCCTGCCTGCCTGCCTGCCTGCCTGCCTGCCTGCCTGCCTGCCTGCCTGCCTGCCTGCCTGCCTGCCTGCCTGCCTGCCTGCTGCCTGCCTGCCTGCCTCCTGCCTGCCTCCTCTCTCCCCTCTCTCTCTCTCCCCCCCCCCCCCCCCCCCCCCTCTCTCCCCCTCTCCTTCTCTCCCCCTCTCTCTCACTCCGCCCGGGTGTAATAATTTCCTTATTTTTACTTATTACAAAATTGTTTTCTCTTTCAAGCTTGGGCAGGATCGATTACAATAGGTGTAACCTTTTCCGCCATACCACTTACTACCATGTTTGTTCAACGGTTCAATTACCGTGTTGGTGGAGTTCTGGGAGCACTCGCGGCTGGAGTAAGTCTTCTACTCACGTCCTTCACCCAAAACCTTCTTCAAGTCTACTTTTCCTACAGTATTTTGTACGGACTTGGACTGTCATTACTCTTCATCTCATGCATACTCGCTGTGACAAATTACTTTGAGAAAAGACAGTCAGCTGCTGTTGGTATACTTACTGCTGGTATAAACGCTGGAGTGTTGTCACTGGGACCAATTATTCAGTTACTTATCGACTTGTATGGCTTTAGAATGATGTATAGGATCATCGCTGCGACCTTTTTACTAGCTGTTTTATTGATGGCAATAACTTTTGACCCGCATGTTGAGCATAGGAACCCGCATCGCGTCAACGAAGATGTCCCTGCAGAAGAAATCGAAGGCCATGGTTACACTTGTTCTAACATTGTCCAAATATTCAAAACGCCTTCATATGTGATCGCAGTAACATCGATGACACTTCAGGCCCTCGCAGCCTTTGTGATATTTGTCCACTTGGTAAGTTGATTTATAATAGTTTCTTCTGATTGGTTTAAAAATGCCAACCAATGGTTATCAACGTCTTCACTGATAGGCTGAAAAACGGCCCATGCATCATAAGGTGTGTGTGTGGGGGGGGGGGGGGGGGGGGGGGGGGGGATGATAGGGTTCAATGCCAATGGATATATCTCCAACGTAACTGCACATGCGTAGCAGTGATATGCGTGCATGAGAAATAGAATCCCATACTCAGTTCTTCGCACATTCAGGATTTTTATTTCTCTCGTTCGACTGAGTATGGAGTGAAAATTGAAATTTCTCATCCAAATGTTCATGTCCATAGGTTAGTTATTGTCTCGAAGTAAACATCCCAGCCCAAAGAGCCTCACGACTGTTTGTTGCTATTGGTATGTCTGCATTGGTTTCTTGTGTGGTATCTGGACGAATCTTGGACATCAAAGCCGTCAATCCATTCTTCGTTAGTCAGGCTGGAGCACTTTCAATGGCGCTAAGCATGCTACTTGTTCAGTTTGCTACTGAATATTATCATTTTATTATCTACTCTATATTCATTGGGTTTGGCCTCGGTACTTTCTCGACTACGATAGTTGCACTGTTAATGAAAACAGTGGAGACAAGGTTGAGTGTGATTGGATTTTCAATTGGTCAGGCGATCACTTCCTTGGGAAACATTCTTGGGTCACCTCTTGTAGGTATGAAGTAATGATAGATGCAGGCTGCGAGCTGCATTTTATTTTCTATTATCTAGAAATCGAGAGCAAAGCACGATAGTTTGAAAATGACCGAGTAAGGTAAACCGCTAGTCCAGAACTAGCCCCACCTTATTCAATAATTATATAATTAAATACTGGGCGCGAAAGAAATATAAAGACTACGAGAAGCGCGCGCGTAACTCTAGCTCTCTCAACCCAGCCCTCTTTTCTGCTCTTCTGCTCGTGTGCTCTTTGCCGCGTGCGTATAGATAAAAACGGGCACCGTTCTGCAGGGGCGTAGCGTGCTTTTTTTGCAATGTACGCACATAGCAACGAGCGCCGAAGGCGTGAGCTTCTAGGGGGGTGAGGGGGCATGCCCCCCCCTGAAAATTTAGAAATCTAGAGCCTTGGAAATACCATTTTCTTCGTTTTCCAGCGGACTTTCTCGCTACATAAATACATAGTAAAATGCATTTATCACTCAGTTTTATGGGGGGATTTATGTAAAGGTTATATAAAGGATTCAGAAAAGGATTTATGTAAAGGTTGTGTAAATGATTTATGAGTATTGGTTAAAGGATTTATGTAAACAGGTTATATATACCGCTACCGTTATATATAGCGATATAATAACCCGAGGCGAAGCCAGTTTTTTGGTATTTATTTTGTTTGAGACTGTACTAACTACAATCATCATTATACATGCCTACAATGACTGACTGAAAGGGGAAATGTATTGGGGGACACAATCTGACGAGCGGCAAAGGTGCGAGCTCGTAGGAGGATGCGGGGGTATGCTCCCCGAAACTTTTTTGAGGTATAGGGTCTCCAAAATAGCATTTTCCTGCCTTCTGTGAGTAGTTTCCAGCAAGTAATCTGCCGTGAGCTGTTAAGATTTTGTCCTAGATTTCATTTTATTTTCAATATTTTTATGTTTTTTATAATATATACATATATTAAGGATTTTAAATTGTACGCACGTGCGTACGGGCGTATATGCACGCTACGCCCCTGTTCTGGACTAGGTAAACGCAGGCACAGCTCGCATTCTAATGATAGTTGCATTCAGTTCAGTCTAGTTGTCAGTAATAGCTAGTTGTTGACTGTAACTATTATTAATGTTTTCTCTTCTTCTTAAGGTTTTATTGCTGACGTACAAGGTTCGTACAAACCAGCCTTCTCTACAGCAGGATGGATAATGCTACTTGCGTTTTTAATTCCCTTCTTACAATATTGTTTTAAACCATGGAGGAAAGAGGTAACACGGCGTCTCCATGCTGACGTCGCCCCTTCAGCTGTCACCGATAATGGCGTAGCCTCAAAGAACAATATTCAAGTACGACTACAGAAAACAAACCATGAAGAATTTGATGCGGTAGTTTTGGAGAATTTCAACAGTGAGTCGTCTGCAAGTCAATCCCATGTTAATGAAGCTGTAGAAGAAAATCAAATTGAGGTAGAAATAGGCGAAAGTCTTGAAAAAGATAATGAAGAGGAAGTAATTTCAATTCTCAAAACTTCGAATCCGTCACAAAGTGAGAAAGAAACAACGGTGGAAGCGTCGTCTCACATAAATGAAGCTGTTGCACGAGACGAATTCGAAGAACAAATAGGGGATGAACCTAACCATGCTCAAGAAGAGACAGCACCAGAAGACATCAGAGAGGGTGTGGACACGAAGATGTAAAACGTGGCGGCAAATCCATGGACTTCCTAATGTAATGCAATGTAAACTTTATTTAGGCAGGGTGGCTCATTCAGCACTTGGCTGGTATCCATAGGAGCCCTGCAATATATTCTAAGTACAGAGTAAAAGTATAAATATTAATTATATGACTAGTAATAAACTATATATTTTCAAACTTTGTTTTTCTCTTTATATTCTCGGGTACTTTTTGAGTAATACTTCAGAAAAAGAATATTAACAATTTTGAGACAGGATATCTCATTTATCTTTATACTACTTTTATGAAGTTAATGTATATCCAGATTTACTTTGTATTTGAGTCATATCTAGAAGCGGCCTTTTCCCCTTTCGTCAAAACACCCAACTGATGGATGAATGGATGTGACTTATGTGAAATTCCAGTTAGATGTTCCGCCGGAAATTTTCCTTGCATATCAGTAGTGAATACCACTTCCCTTTTCCTGCTCGTAAAAATTAGTCCGGGTGGGACTCAGAAGGGAGGGGATAGGATATATAGCAGCGAAACTAATCTTGACGGAGTTCCTGTGTCATGTGTGGTCGTGTGGGATCTGGACACTTATGTGGATGCAACGAGAGTCTCGTCTCGACTCAACCTCGTCCCCAGGGCCTTCTCTTCTCGCTATTTTCAAAATGGCGGACGCTCGAGAGAAGACCCTGGTGTAGGCTGGTCACGTGTCTCCAAGAATCTTGGAGGTTCGTACCCAGGCTGCCATTTTCTAGCCTCCGCATGCAGCGCCACAGGAAACCCATCTGATAGAGTTTTAGTATTTTAGAGCATTCTCGTACCCAGAGCCCGCTCGTCATTTGGTTTGTCGCTGGCTCTGGGAATCCCTGAAATTTTAGCGAATTTCATTGGCTGATGAAATCAACAATGACTGATCGTATTTGATTGGTTCATGAGATCAACAAAGATTCAAACTTGCAAGGCGAACGAAAGGAATGACAGCGACGGTTGTATTTTCATACAATGGTATTCCGTTATTGAATTATAAAGCTATGGAAATGAGAGTGACTGTGTAGACATAAATTGATCTGAATTCGTAAAGGGAGATCTAACAATACATAAATTATAAAAGTAAAGTAACGGCTACAGACACAATCGATCGTACTCGCTTTGAGTATTCAAAGGAATATTTTTATAATTCAAGAGAAACAATAACAAAGCGGAAGACAGGAAGGTTCACATGCAAGATTATATTAGAACATGTATTTATCGTCCAGCCTTTACCGCAACAGAGCCAGAGAAGAACCGGTGATGAACGTCGAAGGGATTTTAAACGGCTACACGAAGATAAATGTACAAACTTGTGTACTTGTTAGTTTGAATATTCAAACCAACGTAAATACTACGTAGCCAGTAGACTCTTCCACAGTACCCGCTCTCAGCGGTCTTTAGTATGAGCATGCGCTCTGACGACTTGGTCGTCAAAATTTGACGACCGAGCAACAGGGTTTCCCAGAGCCAGCGACAAACCAAATGACGAGCGGGCTCTGGGTACGAGAATGTATTTTAGAGTTGCCTGCGGAGGCTAGTCGAAAGTAATCGAAAGGGCCTTGTGAAGAGTTACTGAAGAAAATACGTTCGTTGATGTTGCGATTGTTTTGCCTCAAATAATAAATAAAATCACCTGGAGCAATTCTGGCCATTTGAAAAAGGTTCGGAAGTGTATAAATTAATGACACACAGTTAATGACACGTTTCATAACGGCTAAAGTACAAAACATGTTGACGTGGATTGACGTGTCACATACTGCAAATCTCAAGAGCACTAGCAAATTATGTAATCAACGACAATAATATATCAGTTTGCCGTGTCGCCGTCCGAGTAGTCTTGCTCGTATAAATTGATACCTTGCTTTACGGTAAACGATCTCGATCGGTGGACTTTTTCGTGTTCCTAAAGATATTTCAATGCTTCGATAACACTCACACATCACTTGCAGCGGCTTCGATCTTCCTAATTCGATACATTTAGGACCAGAAAAGAACTATCCGTTGAAACTATAAATTCGAATTTTAATTTATGCTATATTTAGCAACCTTCGATATGGACCAATTAGATGGCTTGTTGTGTTATCCAATCAAAATGCGTTTTAGTTCAGCCTACACCAGGGTCTTCTCTCGAGCGTCCGCCATGAGAGAAGAGAGGGCCCTGGGGACGAGGTTGGTCTCGACTGAATTTCACGGAGTTTGTGTGTGGAGATGATTTTGAGCCCACGGTACTTTTGATCAGCGCACACTCACAACACGTTCAATCGATTTATACTGTTGGAAGCATTCGTCAGGGTCATGAACAATTTAGTGGCATTTCAAGGGGAAGACAATGTTCTTTTATGAGCAGTTTCAGCGCTGTTGTGTGCTCAGTCACGTCTAGTTCCACAATGGAGTACTTCTACAGCCTTCTTTCAGATGCTTTTGAAAGACACAGTATCCCAGATACAGAGACGCTGTCGCTGACCTATCTACCTGATCGAGCTTATTGGTCTTCGTCAAACCAATCCGGCCCATGCCATTGGCATATAGGCAACTACTGAATCAAATGATAGGATCCATCCTGGTGTACTTTTATCTTCCTTTCTGATATCTGGCCAGTAACATTGTATATACTATACACCAAACACAATTCTCTATTTCATTGAATCCATATTTGTATTAATTACTGCATATCAGTAGAGTGACAAACTATTAAAAGCGTGCAACATAAATAGTGCAAAGTATTGCATGCTTTTAGTGCTTGTACATGTCTATAGCTGTCTGTCTATGACCAGATTATTAATTATGTGTTAGCTGATTTGTATATAGAAACTCGGGTGGGAATGAGAATTAATAGAGACATGGAATGGAACAATGTGACCGGGACAGGAATGAGAATCAATGGAGATGTGGGATGGGAACATTGGGGACAAGGGTGGAAATGAGAATCAGTAGACTATGGGAGGGGGAGGGGATTTTAGTGGGTATAGATAGGTGTCTCGAATTAGTTTCTTGTTAGTTAGAACACATGACACAGTAATTATTATACTGCATTTTATTATTTTATATTACCACTAATGCGCCTTGCTGACAAGGGACAGCCACATGTATGCATTGAAAGCTACATGTACCAGTGGCAGTGCACAACTCGCAGCACTACACTTTCTACCAGAAACGACTAGTATATGAGTCAGTGACAAGTTTTAAAAGGTGGCTCCGTCGAAATTCCAGACGCATTCGTCTGAAATAAAACTTCGGCCATAACTTTTTTAATATTCGCGTGATGGACTATCAGACTTGGAGAAAGTTGAACGGCTATTATTTGGCAATATTACAACATGATTCGATTCCCCTTTCCGCAAATATTTTTAGTGATATCGGAGCTACAATGGACCTTGTTCTCGCTACTTAAACGCGCTCAAATAAAAATTTGTCCGATAATTTTGCGTAAAAGTTTGTGAATCGTGTTCAATTGACTTGGTGAATATCCTAGCTAAGTTTCAGCAAAATCGGCGGAACCAAGTGTATTTTAGTCATCATGAATTTGAATGCTGTTAGTTGTGAACCTGTTTATTTAAGTAGCGAGAACAAGGTCCATTGTAGCTCCGATATCACTAAAAGTATTTGCGGAAAGGGAAATCGAATTATGTTGTAATATTGCCAAACTGATAGCTTCATCTTTCTCCAAGTCTGATAGTCCATCACGCGAATATTAAAAACGTTATGGCCGAAGTTTTATTTCAGACGAATGCGTCTGGAATTTCGACGGAGCCACCTTAAATGAGTAGTGGCTACTCACTTAACTGCTTTATGCAGGCAACTGGCCTGAGTCGGTCTAGCGGATGACTTAAAGCAGACGCGTGTGCAGGCTTCCGATTTACTCTAAAAACGGAAACTGTCTGCTATATATAGGAGGCTAAAATGGGAGGAGAGGAATCAAACGGAAATGAGTTCCTTGTGCATTGTGAGATTATTGCAAAGGCAAAGTGAGCACCAAGTGAACAAAAACAGCTTGGGCTTTTCCTTTGTAATACAATGCATTGCGTGCGTACCGAAAGTCTGGAACTCTTGATGTAGTACACCTATTTCAAAAAAGGTTGTCGAGGACATCAGTCCATAGGCAATAGGAGTATACGTCGTTCCAAGACCGAACTGCATTATGGTAACAGATTGAATAGCCGAAATAGCACTTCGTATGAAAACCTGTATGATATCGTAACTATTTGATTTCTAACAGGACAAGACAAATTTTGAATCGAATTTTCTCTGGCATCCACGACATTCAATCTGTTACCATAATGCAGTTCGGTCATGGAACAGGGGCGGATCCAGGTTTTTGTCAAACAGGGGGTTGTGTTGCGGCCGTTGTGTTGTGTGAGCGGCAAAGCCGCGAAGTACTAGGGGGGTGTGGGGGCATGCCCCCCCAGAAATTTTTGAAATCTACAAGCTCTAAAATGCAATTTTTAGAGATCTGGAGTTGTTTTATTAACACAACAAAACTCAATTTTCAGTAAAATTTTGAGTTTATTGGACATCCAACAACGGATGCTTGGAAGAGTCTTCTTGGGTGAGCTTACAAGTATGAAGGCTTCACATACGTTTTTGACGCTAAAAACGGCAGGTTCTTTCTGTTATCAGTCAAACCGGCCTCGAAGTCGAACGGTCGTGTAAACAGTATGAATGAATTATATTATTCTTACGAGGGAGAGAGCTGAAAGTGCAAGAGAGACCTACGGACAGACATATCTATACAAGCGGTTAAAAAAAAATATCCATAGGGGGGGTTGCAACCCCCAGAACCCTCCCCCTGGATCCGCCCCTGTGGAACGACCTATCGCCTATCGCCTATCGCCTATAGACTGATTTCGTGTATATAAAAGTGACAGGTAACACGGAATGTTTACAGTAAAAGTGATAGTAAAATAGACTAGACGTTTACTATCAACTGACTGATTGAGAAAAATATGAGTAGTTGATTTTGGTTATATAAAAAGACCATCAAAGGAATCAAAAAACCCGATTTGGATGTCAGCTGGTGACTGGAAATGAAGAGCTGAGCTACCATGGTGTCATCAGAATCACTAAATCTTTGATAAGCGATGTTTGGACGAATCTGAACATAATTGTTTTTGCACTGATTTTTTTTAAATTTCAGGGGTCCATTTAAGGTCCAGATCGTTCCAGATTGGGTCCAGATTTAGTTTCCGCCAGTCGGAAACGTGACCAATCAATTGACGTTCGAAGGAGTCAGGACGATGATTACACAATCACGGACTATATTTCCCCGTCTACACACGGGGAGTTTGTCAAAAAAACGTCCCTCGTTTCTTTTGATGACTGTGTCCAGGCTGTGTAGACTTGCAAAAGTTGCCCGGCAAACAAAATCTGAAAAGCCGCTTGAAATCCTCAATTTCAGTGCAACCGCTAGATCAGTACTCACACTGAACTTCCGACTCAGTGGGGAGAGTATTTTGAAATAGCAATGTCATCGCTCCACGGGATGTCCAAGGATTTTTCTAGTATAAATATTTTGAGATTAAAAAAAATAATAAAAACGGCTGAAAAAAGCTATGAAACGTCCTGAAATGATCGTGATGTTTCCTTGTAGGTGAGATTTCGCTGATTTCAAGGACTTTGAACCACCCGTTTAGCTTTAACGTAAGTTGTTCAAAATCTGTTGAAATTAAATCGCAAACATCACGAACAACATTCACAGGTATATAAAGTTGTATAGCTTTTAATTAAGATTTCTATAAAAAGACTAGTTTGGTATATATAGACAAACACGTGCACTCAAAACCAGATCACGTTGAGACCACAGGTATCCCAAGGTGTGTCGAGACAGAAATAGATCATCTTGACACTCCGAGATAGGTGTTTATACTCGTGCATATTTATCATGTTTAAATGTATTTTGGTATTTGTTTGTTTATTTTCCTTTCCCGCTTCCTGGCTTTCCTAGGTCGATTCCTGGCTTGTACGTGACTTGAACAGACTTCATGGCAGAGAGTTTGAAACAATGTGGTTTTTATTTCCCCATGGGGCGCTGTTCTATATTTGAACTTCAGTCATGTTCTTTCCAGTCACGTAAATTTTCCAGTAAGTCTGTTGGTTACTACCAACGTCATGTTTGGAAAACAAACCCGTTGCACGTGAATATCAGCCATCTGTCACCATATAAGGGATGTGGTAATAAACTATCACATGTTCAAAGAAGATGTCGACCAATCAGATTGCTTGTCAGATGTGTATCATGTGAACAGTTCAGGGTTCATTGCGAATGTTTTTGCAAATGAAGAGTGCAAAGTAAAAATACAACGAAGGGAACGTATTCACACGGAAGTCTAGTTTTTTTTGGCTACTGATTCTCTGAACAGTGAGCTAACCACGGAGTTGTACATTCTTACTGAAGGATGAGAAGTTCTCCTCCTAAAATTGTTTCTAGGATGGCTTCTACACAGTCAACCTTCGTTCATTTGGTGGCGGGAGGGTAAGTATTATAGACGTACAAACTACGAGTACATACATACAACGAAGGTTTTTCGATCGTGTTGGTGTGATTCACTTACTGTTCTTTAGGTTTTCACATACTCCACAGTTCCTTTACAAATAGAGAATACAATAGCAAGAGAAATTGCTGTGTCTGAGTGTAAAAGTGTGAGAAAATGTGCACATAAACTCGGGCTTTTGAGAACCAACGGCGAAGCAAATATCGGACAAACCACTGTGTTGTTGTCCATGCAGTGAAAACCAAAGGAATTTCCTCTCACCAATACTATTTTATCATCTCCAATTTCAACTAAGCAAACAATTTCATCTTCAATAACATCCATTTCAGTCCAAGGTTCAAAACCATTTCATATTCCCTCGTGGCATATCCGTAAGCCCAGCTTTCACGCTGAGTGAAGTTTTGATAATTTCATTTGTGTTGATTTAGGGTCGCTGGAACCGTAGGAGCTTCTTTGACTTGTCCTTTAGAAGTTGTTAAAACTCGACTGCAGGTAGGTTTTGCCATCTCTAACGAATTTGGGGTCTAAGTCCATCCGGGCCGTCTGTCAATGTTTATTTACACTGCGAGGATCGTGTTGAAACCATCGCGATCGTGTTGCATTCGCTATATCGGCTCGTCGTTTCACTCACTGTCACGCTATTTTGGCAGCATGCAAGACTCCTAAAGTTCTACACTTTCTAGTAAAGTTAGCTGCTTTGAGATACTTGAAAGAAATAGTGGATTGTTCGCAACGATCTTTATGTTGGAGGAATTCACCAATTCTGCCTTTCAAACGCAATATTTGGGAAACATTTCAACAGTCCCACTTGAGAACTGCCAGACATGAATTCATTAAACCCTGAATTTCGTAAGAAGCTCTTATTTTTTAGTGTATTGATTGTACATGATTGAACTCCATTTCTGCAGTAACCATTTCTGCAGCAAATAATGCAAACGAATATATGTTCTGTAAGCCCATTCTGTTCAAGTAATTATAGACAAACACATTCCTTTACTTAATAATAATAGAATAATTTTTACTTATAGTAGAGCTCTACATTACTTCCTATCTTTGATATATAGAATAGAAACTTTATTTAGAACACGGTAGTTTTAACAGTAACTACAACTGGTTTACATAAAAGCCGTGTGTAAGAATGATATTCAAGCACCTTCCTCTTTTACCTCAAAGCAGTTCATAATATTTATCTTCATTGTGCTTTATCACAAAACAGGCTTCAGTAACTACTTTCCACGCTACAACATGTGTAAGTGGCTTAGGACCAGTGCCAGTGCAGTTGACGTATCAGAAACCAACAGGAATCTTAACATGTCTCAACAATATTATTCAGCATGAGGGATTTACTAAGCTATTCAGAGGTCTCGGACCAACTCTTATTGGTATTGCCCCTTCGCGGGCAATATATTTCTCCTGCTATGCAACAGCCAAAAGGACTCTGAACAAGAGTGGTTGGGTTAGTCCAGAAAGTAAAGTTGTCCACATGCTGTCAGCTTGTTCTGCAGGTATACCTAATGATTTATTATCAACTAGATGCTCTACTAGCGTGAAGTCGGGCTTCTATAAACTATTAAGCTTACATAAATATGGTAGCCTATTTATTTGAACTAAATATAGATTATTATCGCAGTGCGATTATTTAAACAGTGTTTGGTCGCTCGTTGGCCGTTGCATGACTCGGTAGAATGGGTATTTCTCACGGATCTTTGAGATCAGAAGTGTTCCCATGCCAGAGCTGGTTCCTCCCCCAAGAGAGTGAGTTGCATGACTCAGCGAATCATAGAAATGACAATGACAATAGTTTATTTGGTGTCATAAATATATCCATACAAATAAGATTACAAATGTAAATAAATTAGACATCGCAGCACGTGACTCGAACAATCAAGAACAATATTTCCTACATTCTGGGCATTCAAATCAACTGAACGATTTCAAAAACTCCACAAAATAAAGATCTATCGGTGTTATAAGCTTACCACAACACAAGTACAGCAGTACAAAGTATAGAAGACATTGACTTCTTGTGAGTTGTGTCAGTTCTAACTTCTCGCCTTTTGCTTTGATCCCCATTATTTCATCATTTAACTCAACATGTGAGGTCATTTGAGCGATATTTGAGTTGTTTTCAGCAATATTTGATGTGTTGATCAGAGCCTTCGGTAATTATCTGAGCGGCCAGCACAGGCGCATGAGCTGTAGAACCCAGTTGGCGATTTGAGGTCAAAGAAGAAGAACGGACTGCATTTTTAGAGTCGGGCCTTCCACAAGAAGCCCGACTAAATAGAGAAAGTCAGGGAGGGAGTTATTAACAGGAAATTAATGTTGTATTTTGTAATTCTCTCTCAGGATTGTTTACATCTACAGCAACTAGTCCACTCTGGGTTGTCAAAACTAGACTACAGCTCCACAGTGGGTAAGTGTTTCTGCATTTCCATTCCTCACTTAGTCCAGCATAAGTAATCATCCAAAACATTCTTTGAAATTAATTATTGTAATTCTCTCCTTTTACCAGGACACGGCTAAACTTATGGAAAATATTTTTATCCATTTACCAAAAAGATGGAATCAAAGGATATTATCGTGGTCTGTCAGCATCGTATGTTGGTGTAACAGAGACATGTATACATTTTGTAATATATGAACACATAAAGTCTAAGTTGCGAATTCATAAAGAGAAAACAAGACCAGGACAAAAAAGTGCTTTTGACTTTGTGGAGTTTATGATGGCTGCAGCAACATCAAAGACTTTTGCTTCAATAATTGCATACCCTCACGAGGTTGTTCGTACAAGATTACGACAGCAAGAAAGTGATGGCACAAGAAAATACTACTCGTTTTTCCAGGCTTTGAGAAAAATTGCAATTGAAGAGGGAAGACCAGGGTTGTATGGAGGATTGGGAACACAACTAATACGACAGATCCCTAATACTGCGCTAGTGTTCTTCACTTATGAAGCAATTGTGAGCTTCTTGTGCAGTGATGACTGATGGAAGAATAACTGACAGTGAATTGTCTTTATTCAATGGAACAAGTAATAATTTGTCTTGGACATTCTGTAGTCACTGCAACTGAGCACATTATTTGATAGAAATATTTTATGAGAGTCAGACTGTATAAAATGCAGTTGTTGTTACTCTTATTCAGTATAACTGTTACCATATAAACAACCCTGCATTTAAATTTTCATTTTTGCATATTATAAATTTTTTGCAAAATCTGTTCATAAGTAAGAATTTATGCAGATTTTTCTACTGAAAAGGACCATTCAAGTTTTTGTTTATAGGCTAAAGCACATACATTTATAGGCTAAAACACATAAATTTATGTGTCCTGAGATAAAAATGTACTATATGTGTAGGCTAAAACACATAAATTTATGTGTCCTGAGATGTATATCAACAATATTATTGTGCTAATTGTTTGCAAGATTGAATAAATGAAAAACTGCAAAACAGTAATTTTGAACAATAATTGTACGTGATGGAAATTGAACTCCAAATAATGAAATAAATATTGTCCTTTTTGAATGGTCAGACCTGTTAAAATTCTAAAAACGTGTGCAAAATGGAACTAATTTCAGCAAAATGCAAATATGCAAATTTAAATGCAGGGTTGTTATAGTATATGTAGTAAATTATAGCAACCAGATGATGGTTGAGTGTAATTTCACAATGATGACTTGGCAGTTTTAATTTGTTTCTGGATGGCAGTGTACTTTGTAATGTGAAAACATGCAGCCACCTCGATGTACTTGCATACTTCTTTCTTCTTTTACTTCTTTCTTCTTTTACTTCTTTCTTCTTTTAAAGTGTCTATATGGAAATCACTTCAATATAAAGTGAATAGTTACAGGATTTGATACTTTGTTATTTGGGGCTTTGCATTTGTGAGTTCTAAGGGTTTGAAATCTGGAAATACAAATGAAATATGTCAAAGGTAGTGCAAATTACTGGCATTTTAAATTTGCAAAATATTTTTCTTAGTTTTAGTTTCATAATTCCATAGACATTTTGCTAATTTTGGCTCAAAGCGCTGCTTGAAACCACCAAATTAATATATCATGATATTTAAAACCTCTATAACTCAGTAATGTGAAGCTCATAACATTAAACCACCCTGATATTCACTTCATATGGAAGTGATTTCGAATTTATAAATAGTTGTCCTGGGCACTTTAAGACCTTGTGTGCAATCCCACGATACCTTGCCTACAAAAATTTGAAAGAGATTGCAGATCAGAAGAAAATCTGAACTACTTATGGTCGGTTTGAACCATCCTTGACCAAAAACAATAACACTGTTCTATTTAAAGCCTCTATTATAGTTGTAGCAGGTGCTTGTAAACACAAAATCAAAACATTGGCACAAGGGGCTTGGACACAATGTCTTGCAAAGCAAGAGAAGTATGCACAGACATAAAGATGGCAACTTTATGCATTATTTTCTGTACAATTATTTCCAAAAGGTTTATTTTGGGGAACTAATTCGGCTACAGACCTGATTAATGCTGGAAATGTCAATGACTTGTAACTGAAACCCCAACTGACAACCTTTTTAAGATACTTGTACGAAAATCAGTACCTGCATCTACTTTAATCGGAAATACTTTTAGAAAGGACTGAAAACATGAGCTACATGTATATCACAGCTAATGTATACTGTGACACTGTAAATTTAATGTTTAAAACGTTCTTATACTTTTATAGTTTTTTTATTTGTATTTTGACCTGAAGTAGATCGAGGCATTGACATTCAGCAAGCCAGTCATTTTCACATGTGTTTATTAGATTTTGCTGACTAAGTGCTCAGTTTCAGTATTACAGAGTACAAAAGTAATGAAGAGAAATCCACCCAGAGTTTATTTATGTATATTAAATGTAAGATATAATATGTAACTATTATTTGATGATTTATAACAAATGTTTTGAAGAATAAAATATTGATGCCTGAATAGATGTGTTGCGATCTATTTTATTCCTGAAGTTTCTGATCTGTAGTTTTCCAAAATTCTCCAATTCTGTCCCATCCCACAGCTAGTTGATGGAATGATGCCTAATTTCTGTGACTAACCGTATTTCCAGCAACCTGTCAAACACAGTTGGTGATTGACCATTCCTCTGACCAAAACCTTGAGTACAAAGTTCAACTGCAACTGAATAAAATATCCTTGATTGTGGGCAGTAGTCACTTCTGGTGCTAATTGAGGGGTATTAATTAAATACCGGTTGAGTCATGCTCGAGGATCCAGCTGTTTTTGCCCGGCGCTCCGGACAAAAACCGGACAGAAACCGCTGATCCTGAAGGTGCAGTAATACGGGCAACAAAATCATGCAACTTGTCGCGCAACATTGTTGCGTTGCAAGTTGCAGAGCAACGTATCTCGTATTACCACCGTTCGCGCAACTTGTCGCGCAACACATTTTCGTGTTGCAGGTTACAAAACTTTGTTGCGCAAAGTAGAAGCTCTTTCTACTTCATGCAACAAAGTTTTGGAACCTGCAACAAATGACCGCAAATTTAATTTGTTGCGCAACAAGTTGCGAGAACGATGGTAATACGAGAAACATTGCTCTGCAACTTGCAACGCAACAATCTGAAAATGTTGCGCGACAAGTTGCACGATTTTGTTGCTCGTATTACCGCACCTTGAGCATGCGGATGAGTCCGACTTACTAATAGCTAATTACTCGGGCTACCTTCATATCAAAACATGGAAAGAACTGGTGAATTTACGAATTTAAAGCTGTGGTTCATTTGTTTGTTTCCTTTGCCCTACTCGAGTAGAGTGAGGTACGTGCGGGATTGCGGAAATAGTATGCGTGCAAGCTCAGTCAATTTATTAGAAAATGACGTACGAAGTTGTGTCAATTTCCTTAATTTGCATAATCTTTCTGCAATACCGCACCTTAGGTCGGCCCACTAAGGCCATGTTTACTAGCACTAGGGTCAACTCTATTGTTCGCATATTCCCTGTGGGGATAGGGAAGGGATATCCGGCCCCTAAGCCATAACTTCAGATTTAAGGTGTGATTTTTGCAGTCTAGTCGGCGAAGCTTCATTGATATGCTGATACGTAGTGTAGTAGTCCTTAGGGGCGTCGCGTGAATAAGGTTTGGAATATTCTGAGATGGTATTATCGTGTGGAAATTCTGTGTTAAGGAGGCTCCATATGGTGTTTTAAGGGCCTTTATACCAAATGTAAAAAGCGTCTTATAGCTAATACAGATGTATCATTTGACACCCGTTCAGCCAACCATATGACAGATCTCGAAAGGTTACCATAGCAACGCCATGCCAGCTTTAACGAAGGTCATTTTTTTCATAAAATCAATAAAAACGCACGGTTTACACGGTGAATCTTTTTAATACTTTTCATTATGAAAATTCTACACTTCACCTTTCATTTGACAAAGAACTGAAACATTCCGCACTACAGTATCCAAAATATTGCAAAATATCGATTTTGCAAAATAAAGAAAAATCTGTAGTACCAATTTTTTTCATATTATGTTAATTAATGTAGCTTTATATTACAAACAAATTGTAAAATTATGAAAAGATTTTACCGTGTAGTTTTGGAGTTTCTTTTCAAAAAAGATCGCCCGCGCATGACGTCATCAAAATAAAAATAATTCAAGTTCCATTATTGCGCATGCTCATGGTCTTGCGCGCGCTCGCTTGCTTAAACTATTAATACTCCCGTTTCGAGTTAAGCTACTTGTAGCCTCTTCTTACGACGTTTTATCCGAGGATATTGGTTCCGAGGATATTGGGTTACCTGTGGTGGGGAACCCAATATCCTCGGAACCAATATCCTCGGATAAAACGCCGTAAGAAGAGGCTACAAGTAGCTTAGTTTCGAGTTTGTTTAGACACCGCTGTACTCCTTGACAAAAGACGCGTTTGCTCAGGCTTAGCCTCAATCCAGAGAATAACCAGTGCAATTAAAAATGGTTTCTATTGTTGAATGTCAACACTTTTTCGCGTTCTCGTTGGTATTTGTGAATAATTTACACTGAATTGAGGCTTAGCCTGAGCAAATGCGTCTTTTGTCAAGGACAGCGGTCATCGCTTAACAACTCGAAACTGGAGTATTGTGCAGAAATAGGCTAAGACGATACAAATAAGTTTTTAAGTTCACACGTTTAACCTATCGATTAAAGTAGCTTTATTAAGAAGCCCGAGCTCACGCTATTAGATAGCCTGATTTTTGGGGAGTGGAGCGTATGACACATGAGCCGTCTGAAAATCAGGCTAGCTAGCTATTAGAGCGTCTAATTTACAAAGATCACGAAATTCAGATGTATTATTCGATCGAATTCCATATTGTTTTCGAGTTCTAGAAGAGATAAGCATGTAAGAGTTAACGCACCATCACCCTGCAACTTGCCCGCGATCGATTTATTTGGCCTTACTGTAATAAGAAAATACCAAACAGATCCATCATAATTTTCCTTTTCTTTTTATTCTTTTTTTAAGTTTTACATCATAGATTCAGTATTGCATAAATAAGACAATTTAATTTAGTCACACGGAAGGGACATATATCTTTTGAATCAACCAGTTTATATTTATTTGTCTATCCAATATTACTTCTCAACTCAACAGAGAAATCTACGACGTTATTCAAGTCATCAGGAAGGACACGCGTGAGGTAATTCTCACTTAATAATAATAATAATAATCAAGTTCTTGAAAACGCATCGTACATTGTCTCGATGCTTTTAACAATGAAACACCAAACAGATGCAAAAGATACTTTCAGCGTACGTAATTATTGATTTTAAAACTGATAATCCAGTAGGTTGGAATAATACATCTCTTAGTCGAAAACTTGGGCACCATGAGTTGCATGTGACTGTCGCTAAAAACGCTCTCAGAACGATGGAATGGAATGATTTCAACCAATCAAATCAGTTGATGAAAATTTTAACATGTCGGAAACGGGCGCTTTTTGCACCAGTAATAGGCAATAATAATGACAAGAGCAAAATTGTTATGGAAATAATCCTAAAATGAACGTCCACCATTTAAATCAATTTCAATTTTCTTCAACATACTATAGTTTTGATATTCATCAAAACTTTCAATGTTGACTCAAGCTGCCTGTCACTCAGCGCATTTTATCGTACAGTATAGACCGAATGCAATAATGACGTCCAATTTCAATTGCCATTGTTCTGGACTGACTAGCCTCTCATTCAGGTGAAAATGCTTTTGTGTTTCCACATGAACACGAGGTTAGTCAGTCCAGAACAATGGATGTCCAAGTCTAGATATTTTTTTCAATAAAAAACAATCCTATCCTGAAGTAATATTGAAAAACTATTTAACTGTAATCAAACATCTATCTGTCTGACATATATATACTATCCAGTTCACGCGAGTGGGGGTTCTTTAGTTTTTTTTCAAGTCATCATTTCACTTGAATGGCAGTTGTCTCTTGCGTATTTCCACTGATGCATTGGTCTCTATCGCGGGCTCGCTACTCCAAACCATCATAAAGATGCTACTTTTAATAATTTACCAAAGGAGAAGACGAAATGATATTTCAAATTGTTCCTCAGTCTTAAACTCACTTTACTTAGAATTAGTAACTTCAACATGGTATAACGATCTCTTTGGTTTTATTGACTTTTCTCAAGTCATTCAGTTAGGTCCATCTGTTCATTCGTCACAACCAAGACACACTTTCTCGTCGTTTCGAATACGGAATTTTTCCCCGGCTAGAGCTTTGGCGCATTTGCTGCAAGTAAAGCAATCACGATGGAAGTACAACTCTGCGTAGGCTACAAACTTGGTATTTCCTTCGATAAGGTTTGTGCAGGCTCCACATCGCTTGGCGTAACGTTTGCGGTAGCAATTCTGGCAGACATTGTTGCCTTCTTGTTTAGTAAATGGTTTTCCCGCTAGCGGATCGTTGCAGTGAAAGCAGGTGAAGCATTCACTATGGTAGATGTTGCCGGAGTGTTGTACTGAGGAAGTTCGAATGACTTCTTTGCATTTGACGCATACCTACAATAAAACAATACAAGTTCACATTTAAAATGAGACAAAAAATATATATAAGGGTTTTTGTCTTAAAAGAACGTTTTACCGCTGTACTGTTTAGTAAACTTCATTTGCGCATCAGTCTACATTTATTATAGCTTCGTTTTTGAGTTCTCCGAAAACGAAACCATTTGAAAACGCGGCTTCGCTCTTTCGAAGTACTGAGGTTTCCTGAACTGAAGGAAGCCCTCCAAAAAGAGCGTCGTAGCCGCGAGCGAAGGAGAAATAATAATAATAATAATAATAATAATCTTTATTTATATAGCGTTATTTCTTCTAAAAAACCAAGAGTCTTTCTTCATACCCCAGAGAGTCATAGTGGAAAATCTCTGGGACGGAGGTACATTGATTCAGAAGTGCTGACATACCTTTGCAAATTTGGAGTCAAAACAGTTATTACACAGCCGTTTCTCGTCTCTACGGATGAACTGTTTGCTTCCTATTGGCTCTTGGCATTCATCACAAATAAAACACTTATCATGGAAGGTTTTATTTTGGTAGCCAACTTTCTTTTCTCCTGGAGCAAAGTCACCACCACAATTTGCGCAAACCTTGGAGGGGTTTATACCTCGACAAGCGTGGCAGATAAGCTTGTCATCCTTAAAGGTGAAGCCTTCATTGAGCTGGAACAAGAACGAAAATGGAATGGTTATCCGGCGCCGTTCATCATCTTCCTCCTCATATCAATACATTCGTCAGACTTCGATCATTCTGCATTCTTTTCCCCATATCGGTGGTACCATGATATATCATCATCTTCATCATCATCACTATCACCCGTTGAAATATCAACGACATTTAAAAGGATGCACAGTAACTAGAACCAAACATTTACTTGTTATGGACACTTACTAGTTGTTTCTCACATTGCGAACATTTGAAGCAGTTTTCGTGCCAGTGTTTGTTCCGAACGTCGACATCTTTCGACCCAGGACCAATGGGCTCTTTACATGCTTCACACGCATTCGCGAAGTTTAACTCGTAACATTTAAAGCAAGATGGCCTAGCCTCCACTGTTACAAACTTTTGATTGGACAGCGATTCGTCACAGAAGGAACAGCACAAGTGACCCGGATGCCAGTTTTTCTCGATGGCTTGAGAGTACTCCCCAACGTATATTAGCTGTGAAAAATATTCCAATATGAGTCAGTGCCGTTTCTTACATCTGTGAAGAAAAAGGCTTAACAAAACTATTACCTCTTCGCATCCTGCACATCGTGGCTTTAGTTTTTCTGCCCAGTGCCTACAACAGTAGATCGCACAGTCCTTGAAACAGTGTACAAGATCTACCAAGAACTCGCCATCTTCTTCGCATACAAAGCACGCCACATGCCAACAATTATTAGCTTCAGCGCGCTCTGTGAATACAGCCATTTCACCGACATCAATGGATTTCTGGCATTTTGAGCACGTTGCATTTTCCGACAAGGAGGGATTAATAGTGCCTGAAATGAGATGGCATCAAAAGTCAAATGCTATATTAAACCGAGAACTAAAATGAATTTGTAGAAATAGCACTACATGTATAAATAAATAGTCAATATAAACATTTTGGCGTCCAACTAGCACCATGAATTGCGACGCATCATTGTGAAAAATAAAACGTGGCGAGTTTGTCTTTCAAAGAGAGAATAGTCAAGCGCTTTCCGGTCGGATTAATCTATTATCAGTGGAATGAAGTGGAATGAGATGATGATCCGATAAATTTAAAATCCACTGACGGAATAGGAATATTTGAACAACTTCGCGCGCGCGCACAGGCAGCCCAACCATTGTTTTTGAGGCTACTAATAATAAATAAAAATATATTTGTATGCGCGCGTCTTTTTTTGATGGGTTTCCTGTGGTAGAGCGCGCGTGCACAATACGTATTATATTGGGCTTCCTGTGTTGAGTAAGGTATAATGTTGGGATCCCTGTGTACGTCCTGCGGGATGCGCCCGCAGCAATGTATATATTTACACAAGGTGTGAAACTGATGGCGTATCATGGCCTGATGTTCAGTGGTGCACTTTTCCGTGAGCCGAAGAGCCGAAGTCGTCGCACGCCGTTTGGCCCGGCCCGTGGGCCCGTGGGGGGTACCCAGGGTGAAGTAGCTGAAGTTTTGAAAAATGGCGGAGAAGTTGATGAAACAAAACATGATTTTTTCGGTGTAAAAAAGACGTTTGGATTATATTCCTTATTCAAAACAATGGTAAGTTGAGGAGTCCACAGTCATGTTAACTATGAGTAACTTTAGAAGAAACTGGACGGTTTTTTAAAGTAGTCCTTTTTTTAGCATTTTGAATGGTGGAGAATTGCATGTTGGGCTCGACACAAGAAAGTTTTGTTGAAAAACAAAAACACAATTGACTAAAAGTATTTTTGTCAAGGTTTTTTTGAGTAGTATTTGCTCTAACTGTTCTCTAATAAAAGCACTTGCCTATACTAGGGCAGAAGGGATTGCTTAATAATCCTTAGCAAATCAGTTTTCATAAGTTATGACTGAGCTATTTGACTTGTGTAGTTCAGTTTTGTCAGTGATCGAAAATCACACTTCAACAAGGAACCTCTCAACTGACTGATGGTACTAACTTCATGTCTATCTAAACATTTTGATTATCTCATCAGAAAGTGTTTAACGTAATTTTGTACTTTCTTACAGTTGTTCTTACTGAAAACACAAGGCCACACAAGGGAACGCCAACACAGCATAAACTGCATAAACCATCTGAAGCAAAAATATAGACGAATTCAATTCACTGGCATCGAAGGAGACATGAATGGCGATGGACTCGTGAAGCTGCCGTGAACTAAAATATTAACAGTTCTTCATTATTGTCGTTGACATAGTACAACTCATTTTAATAGCAAATACTAGCTAACAACTGATAGAAACACAGAGTAATTAAATAAGGTTTTCCTAAGAACGTAAGTATCGCTTCCAAGTGCTTACAAATTGTACGAACTCCGATGTTTGTTATTCATTCAACTTATGATTGTGATGACATGCATAATATTTATTTCGTTTCGTATTATTCACAGTATTACTGATCAATATAGTGAATAAACTACACAGAAAGAACGGCGAAAGTGTGTAAAAAGCGTAGTAAACTTAGTTTAACTTATTGTTGAAATAAATACGTTTGTTTGTCATTTTGTTTACAAGTACTGATAGCAAAAATGTCTTGTGTAGTACTAAATATTGAGACTATTCAGCATTTATAAAACATAATGCGTCAATTTTGAAGCATTTTTATCGACAAAAATCAAAACAAATACTTTATAAAAGTCAAAACAGAAAACAAATAAAGTATATTGTAGATGTTTTGACTTATGTTTAATTTAGTGAAAATATATAAATATTAAAACTTGCTGAAAAGCGCACAGTTCAGGTTTGACGAGCGCTGGCCGATGTCCTCTCGAAGGTAAAATCCGACTGCCTCACGGAAAAGTGCACCACTGAACTGCGTCACACATCGGTCCATGAGGCGCAAATTGTCAAAATTAAAATTTCTCAGCGTACGCTGAAGTTACACGACTGAAACTTATGAAGCATTTAGAGAATATGGTCAAGTTTAGTTATCCGAAGAAAAATTGAAATTTCACGTCATATTGACAAAGATTAGGGGCAAAACGTAATTGTCACGTGACCGAGTTTCATACCTTGTCTCAATAGAGTCGTTTTCGTACGAGTGGGAAACCTACGGCACGGAGTTACGGTCACGGTACGGAATCGAACACATTGTATTCAACCAATCACAGCGCGCGAAATCATTTCTCAACCAATCAGAATGCTTGGATACCGCACGATGATGGCGCGATACGGTCACGGTACGGCACGATCCGTACCGTAGCTACTTCCCACTCATACGAAAACGACTCTATACACATGTACTGCGGGATGCGCGGGATGCGCACAGGGAGCCCAACATTATACCTTATTCAACACAGGAAGCCCAATATAATACGTAATGCTCGCGCGCGCGCTCAACCACAGGAAACCCATAAAAAAGTCGCAAATATCATTTTATTGAATTATTTAGTAGCCTCGAAAGCAATGGTTGGGCTGCCTATGCGCGCGCGTCAATTTTTCCCGCCAAAAATGCTTGGTCAGCGGATTTCATTTAATGCGCGGGCACAGCTTTCTGTTCTATGCACATGATTTGGGCGAATAAATGAGGCGTCGTGCATTTTCGACAATTCTACGATAGAAAAACGCCTCCCTTTTCAATTTCTTACCTACTCCTAGTGCATTCGAAAGTCTTTTCTCACTGAAATCTTCCATGGCCATCTTTTGGTCAAGTGTGAGCTTTTTGCAGTGCTTTGAAGAGAAGTCTTGCAAAGGTATTTGAAATGCTAACTGCTTGGATCGATTCTTGGCCCCAACGGAATTGAGTTTCGGTACGACTTCATCAGGTAAATGTTGCATAAACTGTTGTATCTGTAGTAAAAGATAAAGCTCTCATTAGTACATGTAGCTAACTACACAAAAAGGACATTTTAAAGAAAGTATAACAAGAGTATAAGCTTAATTACTATTATTCAAGAATTCCAAGTGACGAGCCGTGAAGAGGTGATAAATAAGCTATAAAGGAAGGCAGTTTTTAAGACCCCGTCCACACTAAAACGCTAACCTGCGTTTTCCTATTGTTTCTGGTATAAATGAGCTGATTGTTTTCGATTCCCTTGAGGATATAGAACAATATAAAAACGATGCGTTTTCAAACGTTAACGGAGTAGTGTGGACGGGGCCTAAGTCTAAGACGACCCTGCTGACTTGGTAGGTGTAAGCATGAGCAAACGTTTTCCATTTCTTGTGCTTGCACTTATGCTCGAGTCTGGCCCATGACACAACTCACAATACATTATGCTCACGCTCAAGCTTGCACTTATTTATAGTGGAAACCAGGTTTAAGAGTAAAGTACAGAGTCATACATGTCTGATATACATGTACAAATGATATTGCTCTAAACCTTGTAGACACCCTACACAGTACATGTAAGGTGGTATAAGGGCATGCCCTCAGGGGCGGATCCAAGTGGGGGGGCATGGGGGGCCGGTGCCCCCCTTTTTGAGTTGGGCCCGATACATATTCGTCCACGTTTCCCCACAATTTGATGCCCAGAATGGATGGAAATTGCATTTTACAGCTTCTAGATTTCAAAATTTTCTGGGGGGGCATGCCCCCACACCCCCCTAGAAGAAGGTGCCTTACGGCCCCTTAGTGGTGCACCCCCCTTTCAAATTCTCTAGATCCACCCCTGTGCCCTTGCTATCCATATACATCTCAGAGTTGGAATATAAGCTTACGGTAATACCTGTCTGTCCTACAGTTTTATTCAATAGTAATTTTTGTTTTATTTTACATTTACATTTTACATGACCCCACAAGCTGTAGCTTTAAAAATTATCATGTATAAATAAAAGTTATTATTAGAATCATCTGAAGAAAGGGAGTATACATGTAGAGTAGGGAGATACATGTACTAAGATAGAGTTATTGAAATATCTTTAGTATCTGGAAACCCCTTACTTTGTATGTGAACAATAGCATTGTTCACCACAGGGAACCCAATTGAGCCAGAGCAAGGTCTTCCATACCTGTTCACTGTTTAAGCCTTTAGGGACCCATTCATAACCTTCTAGACTGGCTTGTGATAGATCTGAACCAGACATTATTGGTGGGTCTTCTTCTTCAACACACATACGGTGTGTTGGTTGGTTGTGCTCATTGTTGTTTAAAGATGCAACATGTAGCTCTTGAGAACATTTGCACGAATTACAAAACTTCCTAAAAGAAATTATAATGACTTTGAAATGCATTGATACATGAACAACAATAATAATAACATTATTTAGACAGATATGGCCTACATGTATGTCACAGAATGTGATTAGTAAGGACACTATTACAATAAAATGTATCATTACAATTAAAAAGCTAAAAATTATATACTAAATAATAACACTAAATATAATATTTAAAATTTTAAAAATAACTCTTTCTGCAGAAGAAATGAAATAACATTATTCCATGTTATTCAGAATCCCTATGTCTAAAAGGATGTCTAAGAAATGTAATGCCTCCTCCTCTTCCCCTAGAGGGCCACTACTCAGGTTATCAAATAAACTTTGATTTCTATTCAGATCTAATACAGTTGATGTAGAGAAAATAGAAATAAACAGAAATACTGTTCAAAGTTGAAGTATATGCTGACCATAAGGTGTCTACTGTAAATATTTATACGTGTGTATATATGTATAAAATATTTCCATTGTAGAAAGAATTTGTTTGTGTCAAAAGTTCATCTAACAATGCAATCAGTCTGACTGCATGAGTTCCAAAAAACATTGCAATTTTAAAATTGGTTTAACCCTTTGACTCCCACGGCGCCCGAAACCGCCCGTAAAAATCGATACTGCTTTGAAAAATTCTAACTTTCTGAATTTTCGTAACATCGATCTCATGGCCAGTTATTAGTGACAACTAGATAACTCTTCATATTTTAACCTCAAGTAAACTGACTTACAGGTCCGATTTCTGGGCATTAGTTCAATTTGTTTGCCATAAAAATCAAAAATGCGTGTTTTTGACGCAATTTTACACCTCGAAAATGAACGACATTTGACTTGGATTTTCTTCCAAAATACATCCTTGCGAAACAAAACGCCACTTTCTCAGCAAACTTCCATCTCTCTTCTTGATATAGTCGTGAATTTTGCCCTCTCTTTTCCTTAACTCGCCGAACAATAGCCATTTCCTTAGGCCCACTTTCGCTAACACGTGTTTTCCTTCTGCACGCCCGAAAAGGATGCCGGGAAACATCCGGGAATTTCGGCATAGATCTCCCCCGAAAATCCCTCTTTTAAGAATATATCTATAGAGTGTCGAGCCACTCGGTCCTACAGGCAAAATATTGCACCGGTTGCATTCTTTACAAGTCCAAAGTCGCCAAAAATGCCTTTGTAGGTCCTGGAATCCACCACAGAAAGACCAGAGAGACGATTTCACAATTGAGTCCGCCATTTTGAATTTCAAACGGCAAAGTCGAAATCTGTTCGTGAATTCGTATCTAAACTCCTGAGTTCTTCCAGGAGAACGGTCTCTACCACACCAGTCAAGCTTAATGATGCTGTCCTGGGGGCTTCTGTGGTGAATAATGGCTATAAACACTCTAAAAATGCAAAATTGACCGCTCCTAGTAGCTACGAGATGCCGTTCCTCGAGGAGATTCACCAAAAGAGAAAGATTACGTCAGAACCTGAGCCCGTGGGCTTTCAGAACTGTCAAGATTTCCATGGAAACCCCTTATATGGAATCGAAATTTCCTATGGCGTGATTAGGTCCAGAAAATCGCTAAAAAACTCAAAAATCTCTGGGTGTCAAAGGGTTAACATCAACTTAATTAAAAAAAGAAAAACAATATAGTTAATTACACAAATATCAAGCAGTCAAACCAAAACAAACTCAATGCAGGTTTACAAATGTAATTACCTATGAGCTAAATTAATTTACAGGTAGATTGTTTCCTTTCATACATGTAATATTGCATCATGAAAAGAAATATTATCACAACAAGAGCGTTCAGATATACTTGAATTCTGACCTCCATGGATGGGTTGTATAACCCTGACATGCTGAACCACACTGCAAACAGGGATTCCCTTCTAACTCTTCTGATGATAGAGGTTCCTGAATAACAGAATAACCAATAAATTATCTACCAGTATAATTTTTATATATAATAATCATATTTAGTATAATTTTAGAATTGAATATAGAGTTTTGCGTGCTGTGACCAGTGATTATGAGATGATAATCACTGGTTGAGAGCAGACGTAAAATCACCAACGCAGAAGTACTAATAAAACTTTTTTTTTATATCCTGAATTTCGTCTTTTCTCTGATATTCAAGTCTAAGATTATACTAAAACAATTGAAGGGCTCGGTGGAAAAACGTGCTAGGTGACTATTAGATGATTTTTTCAACTTCTCTCAAAATGGTCTAAATTTCTGATTTAAAACACAACATGCTTTACAAAACCGTTATCCTTTAAATTTTGAAAAAAAATTGAAATTTTTAGCGATTTTCTATTAAGAGTTTCCATGGAAACCTTGGCAGTACTAAAACATCGCGGGCTCAAGTTATCACGTGATACGATGTAGTTCGTACAGATCGACTTGCAGTTCAGGAGGATTGGTGTATTTTGCCATGATTTAGAGTCTTTTATCACCTTTATTCAGCACAGAAGCCCCCAGCAGAGCATCATTAAGCGTGTCTGGCGTGGTAAGGCCGTTCTCCTGAAAGAACCCAGGAGTAAAAGATGCTATTTCAATCCCAGGTGAAATCGTATCTGATCTGGTCAGTCTGTGTTGGGTACGAGGACCTACAAGGCGGTTTTTGGTGACTTTCGACTTGTAAAGAATGCAATCGGTGCAATGTTTTGCCTGTAGGTCGGGGTGATAAAAGACTGTATAAAATATATATAATAGCAGAAGGGCTGTAGTTCCGCGCACACTTTTGTCCAGAATTACCCATAATACTTTGCGGTCGTACGTTGGAAGTCAACAGATGGAGTTGCTAAAGTAGTCGAATCTCGGCGAGTAATGGAAGAGAGACGAAAAAATTCACGAGTATGTCAAGAAGAGAGATGTAAGTACGCTGAGAAAGTGGCGTTTTGTTTCACAATGATGTATTTTGGACAGAAAATCGAAGTCAAATGTCGCTCATTTTCCAAAAACCAACTTGAAGCTCATGTACAATGTAAGTCAGTTTACTTTGAAGACTAAATTCACTGATGTTACGCGTGAGTGCCGTATCGCACTCTTGGGAGTTATTAAAACAGTAATTCGATTCATTATAAAACCGCACACAATCAAGATATGCAGATTAGCAAATCCAGGTCCGTTGTCAAGCAAAGCGAGGCCGTTTCTATGGGAAGAATTCAAGGTTTTTTCAATTCTGATCGCTAAAAAAAACCCATCCAAACATAGATTTAGGTAAATATGAGCGTGTTCAAGCAGAAATCTAGACCAATGACAGAAGTTGAAAAAATCATCTAATAGTCACCTAGCACATTCTTCCACCGAGCCATTCAATTATTCACCTCAGGCTCAGTGATTATGGTGAATATTCACTTCGACTTCATCTCGGTGAATATTCACCGATAATCACTTTGCCTTCGCCGAATAATTCAGTGTTAAATATATTTATTGTTTGTGCTTGTTGTATGGTTCTAGTTTCAAAAGATCTTTAGGGGAAAGTATTCATTCTTATTCCAATTTTTTCTTTTGAAAGTTGTTGTGGGATAGGCCGCTGTCCAACCCTCTGTTATATGTATTAAGCCTTACAGAGAATAAAACAGGAACAGGAACAGGAATTAAGACTCTTGGACACATGTACAGATGTGGGAATTAGGAAGAGTGTGACATAAAAGCATTATGATCTCCATTTGTAGAAAGAAATACTAACATGCAATGATTAAATACAAGGACTAACAAAAATTATACTTATAAAAAATATACAATATTATTATTCAGAGTAACATTTTGTAATTCTTTAGTTGTTGGATTTCACACATAAATATTTTATTACAATGACTATGCTTTGGATCAACAATGATATTATAGAGGAGATAACATGTCCACATGTCTGCCTTTAGAATCCTTAAGTAAGGTTCCTTCAGTGCATTATAATGTATGTCTACATGTAGATGTATATTATATAGTGGTATAGTATGATAGGTAATCTCTGAAATGTCTTTACACATATACCCGCAAGACATAACACTGATGAAGGGAGGGGGTAAAAGGGCGCACCGTCCACCTCCTGGGAGACCAGTTTCGACTGAAGGGGTTAAGGATATTAAATATAGTACCTTTACCTTCACATTATGAGGACAAATAATTAATATTGTGGGCTGTTTTATTCCTTTATTTTCAGTCTTTACAAGAATAACACCAATCATTCTGAATGTTTGGGAGAAGAAAGGCCACAAAATTTTCATGATACAGATATTGGTAAGAAAAAGTATTAGGATTATCTTGGCTAATTATGATATCATAAATCAGATCAATAATTATATGCATGCATGTACAAATGTACTACTATCAGTGGGTCATCCTTAAAACACTTTGAAGTAGACTGTAATGAAGGTATATGTACATGTACATGTATGAGACTGGAAAATAGATAGGAAGTCCTGTTAATATCATTAAATCAGATCAGTAATAAATTCAATACGTGTATGCATGTCATTCCCAAAATCTATATTCTATTCATATACAGTATGCATGTAGAGTGGGCTTTCCCTAAAGATTTTGAAGTAGACTTAGCTGGGAGGTACATGAATGAGGCTGGGATGTTTTATGTAGAAAAGATAGCCTAAGGACATTATCAAAAGTCATGTTGGTTGATATCTTAGTGTCATAACAGGTTGGCATTTTTCCATAACTCAAGACACTTTCTGGATTAATGATTACTGTAAGTCCCCACGTCTGCCTCTCCAATAAGTACATTGTATTTAAACATGTCTATTAAAATGCTCATAACAGCACCATACACTGTACTTCAACCATCATCCATCTACTCTGTATTTCTTTTGTAATGACACAGATTTTTAAATTTAGCTTGAAACATACATTTTGTATGTCTTGTTTCACATTGTATGGGGTTTTGATGGTTACTTAGCAACCAAGAATTCCACTAATAGTAAATATCATTTTGTTATATTTTCTGGTCTATAACATGTACTAGCATATAGTATAACATATATACAAGCTAATTACAGACAATATTTGTCTCTTCTTGTCAGGTTCTCTCTCTTGTTTGTTTGATATACATTGTCTTATTTCATTATAAACCAAAAACAAATAATTTATAACTCATCAATAAGATTAAAAGTCATCAGTCGAAACTTAAAAACACCTTTCCATCAGAATATAACCTGTAAATCTTCCAAAGTTTTAACTTCTATTTACTCAGATTGATGCAATTCCATGATTTGTTTTAATTGCGATGACAGAAAAACCATGTTCTAGTCTGCAGCTGCGTGGTTTTCCTTGGTAAAAGTTTCCTTTCCAAGTTATGATGGATAGACATACCCACTATAGCCCTCTCTACCAATAGCAATCTAGTGTTTAACTATAGATCCACTGTAGGAGTGATACTCAATCAACCCTCAAGTTCTTGGCTCTGACAGAAATACAGTTGTTAGAAAAATAATCTACATCGCTGGGGGGTGATTCTGCTTTTTTCAGACAGAAATATATATTTTCCCCTTCTGTTAGGTCCAGACAATCAAAATATTCTCATGAGAATTTATTGTTTAATCCTCACCTCTAATGGTAACATCTAATTAAGGAAATTAACCGACATGAAAGGACTCGTTACATGCTTTAGAATATTTAACGCTTGAAGGGTTAGTAGTGTTAGTGTTTTGCTAAATTCAGGAAAGTTGACAGCAAATATTCATAACTTATCTCGGTCTTAGCTTTTGAAATTGTTAATAAATTATAACTCCATTTTTTATTTTTTATACGCATGCAAAAGTAGTTTTAATACATTCAAGGGTGTGAATGGTTTTTAAGCTACATGTAAATATGTGTAAATCCAACCAGTTTCTAAATAAGTCCATACGCCTTGTTACAAATCTATCATTCCCTGAATATTTCACTGAAACTAAAGAAATGATTGTACATTTCTGAAATCAACATGGAGAAGATCTTAACGTTTGTTAATTTCTGCAGTGTGCAGTTTCCCCATATAACATCAGTTAATGTTTAGTCTCTTGTAGCTTCACAAAGAATACAAATAAGACAGTGTAAACCATGCCACCATATGATGGATCCATATGATGGTCTTGAATGCTTTCTGCAGAGTATTCTAGACGTCGAGAAATCATCACGAGATATCTAAATTAAAATTTCTACTTTTAATTTCTTATGGCTTAAGAGGCCTCCGAGGCCTATGATTCAACGCTGCTTCGACAATACATGTTGGAATTGCAAGGAACGAGTGCAAATGATCGTAACTAGTAGTGTTCGTTTACTCTCTGTGACAGCTAGCTCGGTATTTATTTAGCCCTTGTCGATATGCCGAGCCAAGAACACCCAGGTTTAATGCCGTAAAAAAGATCGTAAAGATGGACAATACAATACACAGAAAATGCATTGAACTTGGTAATCATGCTATACAAATTACCGAGTATTACGCTCTCGTAACTTGCGATCACCGGACCGAAAAGATTTACAAGTTAGAAGGATGCCGCGCTAGGTGTGCCGACCTATTCGATTCCTGAGAAATCCAAGGCGTTTATCTCGCTCTTTTTGTCTTGAAAAGATCACTTGATTGTTGACTCGAGTTGTTCAAAATTATCACTTCTTACATGGTAACAATGTTGAACGTGCACTCATTCTGATTAAGGAAACACCCTTCGAATACAGATAACAAATACACTGTCCTGTATGCATTCCTGTGAGAGGGAGCGTAATACAAAACAAAACATTCCCAGTGGGGATTTGAGAGGACATAGAGCAGTACAATATTAATATAATCTTACCTTGTCTCTTCCTGAATTCTTAAAATGGACGAAACTCAACAATTGATAGTCAGAGTTCGACATGACGGCGATTGAACACGAATGAAGTCAATCGGCCGTGGTGGCTTGTTGTTATATGCACATCTCTTGACTGTGACCCAACGTAGAGTTTGTGACACGGCTTCATTGGACCAATCATAGCGCAGTAAATACTCAGTTGTTTTGTTAATTTATCAAGCACAGCCCTCTATAGCCCTACGTCTAGATCAAGAGTTCAACCAAAATATTGATATTTGTGAATGGAATGGAAATCAAGTTATGGTCTTTATTCGGGCCAAACTAACTCGGTCAAGCCACGAGCTTAGTCTTGCAGTGAGTCGGCTCCGGCCCCAAAGCATGGACCAAATCGGAGCCAGTGTATTGACATTGAAAATTTGACCATCTGTTTCTTCCTTTCACTCATTCAGTGATCAATTAGTATTCCCAGACAAGAACTGTTCAAATATTCAAGGCACTCCTCCATACGTATTCATTGAAAGACTAAGGAACACTCTTGAAAACGCTGTTATTCAAATAAGCCACTACCCTGGTTCCAGAGGCTTTGTTACGGCTCTATAATACGATGGACTTTAATTTTTTTTTGCTCTGTTACTTTAAAAGTGTCGAGATATGAAAACCATGGTGTTCCATTCTTTGGCACACCTTTTAGGTTTTTGGTGGTTTTCGTAGTCGCTATCTTGGATGGATTTTGACTTTTAGCACTAATATGGGGCTGGGATTCAGGAACTGAGATAATTCTGATTACTTCGCCGCAGTCGCTGTGCAATATTTAATGCAATTTATTCTCGCTAATATTCAAACATACAATCGAAGAAATGAATCTCATTCACTTTCTACGTTTCGGCAAATAACACACTTCACTAAACGGTTATATTTAGAAGTTGAAACACCACTGAAACAGCTCAGTAACATAAACTAAGAATAAAGTCAAATGATCACAAAATATAAAACAATCTCAAATCTACAGCCCTTCGGCCGGCTTATAAAGGCTTTTGTTTTTAAAACAGTGATTATGTACAAGAAAATGATGAATAAAGATTATGATATTGTCTCACATAATAACAATTTTATTATTTGCGTCGCAAGTGGTTCGATGCATGGAATATTGTTGGTGGTCGCTTGTTGACGTGGTGATGCTGTCTTTGTAACTAATATTAAGCTGGCTTCAGTTCTTTATTATAAGTCCAGTAATTAGTCCACAACAGTAAATGCTTGATAGATTTGGTTGAAACCTTGACAGGCTGTTTTTCCCTTATTAAATTGAGAGAGGATGCAAATTGTCTGAAGGCTACGTAAATTTCCTGATCGCTTTTATCGCAGTCAAAGCATAGGATCAGCTTTTAGACGACAATGCCACAGAACAAAGCAATCCAATTATATAAACATCAATATATTTAAAATTTATGACTGTAGCCACTTCTTTCATTTCACCGAAGAGTGCTCTAGAGTAAATGGGAAATTAGAATGAAATTGAAAATAGATGGGATCAGGACTGAGAGGGGAAGAGCATGGTTTTTCTAACCTTCCCCCCTACCCCTCTCCCTGGTCAATTCAGGCCTGGAGATATTTTTTTAATTATTATTATATCCCCAAAAGTGTTTTGTTTTATCGTCCAAATAAAATAGCCCCATGCTGTGTCCATATGATAACATATCCATTGAACGGGAAAAGAGAACTGAGATTGTCGGGCACTCAAAGTTGGGCCTGTTAATTAATAAGTTAAGTTATTGACATCTATTTTTACAGGACGCGAGTTTTAATCACAACAGGACTAAGAAAACGCGTTTCATAACTGCGCATGGGGTGTGTAGTCAGACATACCACACGTTAAAGACTACTGGTGACATCAGCTTGACCGATTTCCTCATTGGTCAAAATTCTCCAGGAAGCCGAAATATTTTGCATTTCAAAAATGCCAGACTCGTTGTTCCGTCAGTAGCCTTACCACCATAACTAACCGAGACTCGTTATATAAGAGCATTATAAGGGTGTTTCAAGTCTTTTTTTTATAGACGAATGATCATGATCATGGAGGGTTTATTGGCTTTCAGACGACGACGATGATTCAAATAGCAACCATGTGACCAGAACATTCTGTACCGCGCCACTAAGAAGACAACAAGTCCTTGTGCGGTCCAATGATTCTTTCAGTCGGTGTTTTTATCTTCTGTCTTCTGACCACGAATTACTAATGTGGTAACCTGAAGCTGCGCAAACAATCAATTCTCCCCGAAGACTTCTCATTCATTAACTTGACTGGCAGTATGGGGAAACTCAAGTGGACGTTATGGTTTAAAAAACCCATCGTCGCGGTCTGTTCAGGAATCCCAATTCCGATAAAAATTCCATTCCGATAAAGTAGCCTGCGGAGGAGGCTAGGTCTGTTGGTGAATAGCAGTAATTTAAGGCGCCACCTGATGGCCGTATTCTGCTAAGCTGAGTCACTGACTGAAAGTTAGATGGTCGAGGGAAATTAGGTCAGCCATGTTGGGTCGCTTTGAAACCTGGCGATTGAAAGAGCTATGGTTACTGTAGTTGGTATCACTTTTCCAACTAGCGGCATTCGCTCATTTCAGTAGTAGATACTTTTTAAGAAATGTAAATAAATAACTCACTTATTGCCACTCGAAGTCCAAGTCTCTACTTTTAAATAAAATAACATTAAAATGCGACCTTCAAATGAAATCATTTTTTCTTTCATTGCTCAAAGATTTGTCTTATTTTTTCTTTCACTCTTCACGTTTTGTTAATGTCAGTTTAAAAAAACTCGACCGCACTATTTGTTGGAGAAGGGTCATGGGCATGTAAGCGATATTTTATTGATATCCACTAGACTGGAGTGATCATACAATCACAATTTCAGTTCAAACTCTCCAGACCCTAAAGCATGTGGAGATATGGAATAACATGATGAGTTTGCCATGACACAATCGTTCAAGTAGACCACGTTATTGAAATTTTGTTATATCGAAAAAAAGCATCTGCCGAATATTTTTTGAATTTTAAAAATAGCTGATGGAAATTGTGATATTTTAAATTGGTTTCGTTCATCCCAGCATTCTGGTACCGAAATCAGCATCGTGATAGACGTACCGTGATACGCTCTTTTCAATATCTTTAAGAGCGCTTGGTTTAGAGGAGTTAAAGGTATTGAAATGGACGATATATCTTTCTAAATATATTCACAATGCGAGTATGCTCTCTCTCTCTCTATATATCCCAGAGCACATAATGTTCTTAAAAAGTAAAACCAATCGAAAGGCATTAGTGTAGATGCGAAGGCATACAACTGGAAATATATTCTTAGAAATGTAATCGTTAAGTGCCAAATAAATTGTTAATTGCTGCGAGCCGCCAGGCGAGCAGCGAAACTAATCTTGACGGAGTTCCTGTGTCATGTGTGGTCGTGTGGGATCTGGGCACTTATGTGGATGCAACGAGAATCTCGACTGCATTTCACGGAGTTTGTGGGTTTGTGGGTTTGTGTGTGGAGATGATTTTGTGAGCCACGGTACTTTTGATCAGCGCACACTCGCAACACGTTCAATCGATATTGAGTATCGTTTATTTTTCGCTGATTCAAGCCAGGAAAGTGTTCGTTTTCTACAAATCCATGATGTCAAATGCAACTTTATTCATTGCTGGAAGCATTCATCAGGGTCATGAACAATTTAGTGACATTTCAAGGGGAAGACCATGTTCTTTTATGAGTTTTCAGCGCTGTTATGGTTGTGTGCTCAGTCACGTCCAGTTCCACAATGAAGTACATAAGCTTAAGTTACTTCTACAGTGAGTCGATCAGAGTTGACCGAAGGAGACAGCATGTACTTGAATGCTTTTGAAAGACACAGTTAGTATCCCCGATGCTGTCGCTGACCTATCTACCTGATCGAGCTCGTTGGTCTTCGTCAAACCAATCCGGCCCATGCCATTGCCATTGGCATTGAGGCAACTACTGAATCAAATTATACGATCCATCCTGATGTACTTTTATCTTCTACAAGTCTGCTATGAGGCTTCGACATCTTTCCTGATATCTGGCCAGTAACATTGTATATAATATACACCAAACACAATTCTCTATTTCATTGAATCCATATTTGTATTAATTTAATACTGCATATCAGTAGAGTACAAACTATTACAAGCGTGCAACATAAATAGTGCAAAGTATTGCATGCTTTTAGTGCTGGTACATGTCTATAGCTGTCTGTCCATGACCAGATTATTATAGCGGGTGGGAATGATAATTAATAGAGACATGGAATGGAACAATGTGACCGGGATGGGAATGAGAATCAATGGAGATGTGGGATGGGAACAATGGGACAAGGGTGGGAATGAGAATCAGTAGATATATGGGAGGGAAATAGGTTTCTTGTAAGCTAGAACACATGACACAGTAATAAAGTTATTATTATTATTATACCACATTTTTATTATTTTATTTTACAACTAATGCACCTTGCTGAAAATTAAGGGACAACCACATGTATGCATTGACAGCTACATTTCACTTTTATGTGTTACCATGTACTGTACGGCAGTGCACAACTCGCAGCACTTCACTTTCTACCAGAAACGACTAGTCTATGAAATATTTAACTCATGAGCAATGTTTTGTACAATACTTTTTGCTCATAAAAACATACATAAAAACTATGAGATAATCAGTGATGGAATCATGATTATGACCGCTGTGCATTGGATAAACAACAGGCTCATTAGGTATAAAAGCTCCCAGCCATCAGATTAGTGAAGCAATTTTAATTAAGGAACAAGTTTGTTTTGCCAGTTCAAGAGAAAACAGTATGCCTCAAGAGACCAGGAGATCGTCAGTGAGGACGGACAGAGAATGCATGGGGAGGGGGAGCTACTCGCTTATTCGATCTCTGTCTCCACTCTGAGTTCAGGATTCCTGTGGAAAAATAACCTGAGTTTCAGGCCCAAAGGGGATAGGAGGGGGAGAGGAGGACTGGGGCAGGCGTAAGGGAAAAGGTGGGCCTGACATCCTACACAGAAGTTGTGTTGTTCGCCCGTATTTTGGGCGAAATGCTGATTGGACGAAGAACAATGAAATGTAATAACCGGAAGTCAACGTTGCAAATCTGATCCGTTGTCTGTCGATGCAGCGATCTTGAATTTTCAAATTAGCTTGAAGTTTTTATATATTTTATTTCTCTCATCGAAGATGGGCTGTAAATGCAATACGAAGAACATTGGTTGTTTTGCATAAAATCTATTCAAAGCCAGGGGCGGATCCAGGTTTTTGTCAAACAGGGGGTTGTGTTGCGGCCGTTGTGTTGTGTGAGTGGCAAAGCCGCGAACTACTGGGGGGATGTGGGGACATGCCCCCCCCCCCCCAGAAAATTTTGAAATCTACAAGCTCTAAAATGCAATTTTTAGAGATCTGGAGTTGTTTTATTAACACAACAAAACTCAATTTTCAGTAAAATGTTGAGTTTGTTGGACATCCAACAAAGATGCTTGGAAGAGTCTTCTTGGGTGAGCTTACAAGTATGAAGGCTTCACATACGTTTTTGATAATAAAAACGGCAGGTTCTTTCTGTTATCAGTCAAACCGGCCTCGAAGTCGAACGGTCGTGTAAACAGTATGAATGAATTATATTATTCTTACGAGGGAGAGAGCTGAAAGTGCAAGAGAGAACTACGGACAGACATATCTATACAAGCGGTATTAAAAAAATATCCATAGGGGGGGTTGCAACCCCCAGAATCCTCCCCCTGGATCCGCCCCTGTTCAAAGCTAATTAGCCGAAAGATGTTTATCTCTTGAGAAAAACTAAACAACACAATCTTGTCAATGATACCGACTCTCAAATCGGACGACAAGGTCTTTCCAGATACGATCTTCCTTTGCTATTTAGTCTCCACATTTGAAACAAATAACTTTTCGCCTTCAACGTTTCTTTCTGAGACAAACATCGTCCCCGTCACCTAGTCTTTCACTTGACAACGTAACATTCAAACTGTCACAACGATCGCGACAAACGTCGCCGTTAAACGCTCAACCTGAACTGCTGTAAGGTAAATTGAATGTGGCATTATTCTCTATTTCAAGTAGTTTTGTTTCGATCGAAATCCAGTACAGGGATACGTGATCAAGCTGTACATATCTTGTATTCATCAAGTTTTGACAGTTGTGACACGTCAATTTTCAAACCGGAAGAAATTGTTATTGGCTAATATTGTGGGGGAACTTCACGAAGGTCATAAGGGGCGGAACAGGTTCTGTATAGCATTGGTGTCAGGCTCACCTTTTCCCCTTCCTTTTCCTTTCCCCTCCTCCTTCCTTTTCCTTTCCCTTTGAGCCTGAAACTCAGGTTAGTGGAAAAATTGATAAGCGAGCGTAAATAAAGGTGATCAGAAACTTACAGAATCGCTAGAGCTGCCAAGTATAAGCTTTTCTAATCGGTAACTGCGGGAATTTACCATATTGAAGACTGTGGCGCTCGCTTGAAACCCAACTTTTTTTGTTGCGTATTTCCCGGCTTTTACTCATCCAACATAAACTAGAACCGCGATCCTTTGTTGACCCTCCCAGACCATTTAAACTACTGTAATAATAACACTTTTAACTAACTTCATTCAAAGCTTTTTATTTTTCAATAACAAAATCAATGACTTTACCACGAATCTATGTGCGGTCGTGCAGTTTGGTTATTTTAAAATGTTGACAACGATAACTCGCACTGGAGGTTCCAGAACTCATTTGCGGTGTGGCGGCGTTGTAACTGATGACATCGCGGACGTTTTGATAAAACGTAGAATCAAATAATAAAAAATACATACAAAAATACATACAAAAATATGGCAAAAATTGGAATTTTTATATACATGAATTCTGTCGTTAGTTTGTACAGATGTCTTAATTTTAGATATTTCAATATTGAAGTACAGTTGTTTGTCTTGCAGTTTGGCTGCTGAGTTCAGTTATATCAGAATAATTCAAGAATTGTAGTCTTGATCAAAAACCAAGCTCACGAATCATTTCTTCTCTCATTACAAACTTTCTGACCTAGAAAACAAACACATAAACAACGTTAATAGACAGGCACAATGCTGAGAAAGGAGTGCCGAGTAAAGTGCTCCAAAGTTACGAAGTTATTCTTAGCGTTTAGCCCTAGAAAGCTAAAGATATGGAAAGAGCTCATAGTCTATTTACGTAACAATTATTCAGCTGGATGGTGCGCAAGGCCGGCGTAATAGAAACAATAACAATAAAAACTTTATTTACCGTGGTCAGAAAACTTAGCTCAATACAAAGTATATTATATACAGCTATTTCAAAAAACGTCGTGCGTATTGCGTATTGCGTTTTGCATATGATATTATATTGAGAATCATTTTTCTACTCACTGAGCTCAACATGTCGACAAACCAAATAACTTTCCATGGAAGCCCATCACTATATATGGTGGAGGCATGACTGTTTTATAAACCTAAGCATTTCAATTATCGAATACACAATGCAATACGCAAAGTGCAATACGCAATATGCACGAAACACGAGAGAACCTTTTTTGAAATAGCTGTATGTCGTATATGTTTGAAGTTGAAGTTTTTTTATTTGATTAGTGCCTTTGGCTTTTACACATACAGTCATTCTCAAAAAGGTTGTCCAGATGAAAAGACTACAATATACTACAACGATAAAGTCACGTGATTCATTATGTTTTCAATTTCTGAACTGCGAGTTGATACGTGTACTTTCGCATCTCAAATTGAAATTCCACGCGAGGAAATTGAATACATAATGAATCACGTGACTTTATTGTAGTATTGTAGGGTTTTAATCTGGACAACCTTTTTGAGAATGACTGTATATACACCTGTTTTCAAAAACGTTGTCCATTTACAAAATAGTAAATAGTAGAAAGGAATTAATTAGAAAAACAATGAGCCACAGTTCCGCGTGATTGAATTTCTTTTGTTTCTTCAATTAATTCCTTTCTACTATTTACTATTTTGTGTTTTGTAAATGGACAACGTTTTTGAAAACAGGTGTACACCTAATTGCAGAAAGGTTGTCCCGGAAAAGCACATTTACACATTTGCACATTTACACATTTGCACATTTACACATTTGCACATTTACACATTTGCACATTCGCAACATCACGTGTATATTTGTTTTGCGCAAGTGGAACCCAGAGTCAATAGATTCAGTAGAAGTATACTGCCATAAGAATGCTGCGGCCTTATACAGAAGATTTCAGGTGGATAGTTGTATTTCAGCGCTTGTAAAAGTGCAAATGTGCAAATGTGTAAATGTGCTTTTCCGAGGTGGACAACCTTTCTGCAATTAGGTGTATATAAAGTACAATAATAATAATATGTCGGCGTGGGATGAACCCTTTATTTGACAAAAATATGCGCAACCTTTCCTTCCTCCATGAAAGGTCCTCAAGCGCAATGACATCATATCCATTGGATCGCAAGTATTGTATTGTCGGATTTGTATGGGATCAAACATGACGAATAGACTTCAAAACAAATGACGTCACGATGTTGAAACGCATTGCATTGTGGGATTTGTTGCCCGTTCAAACATGGCGGACTACTTTGATGGCACTTGGTGAAATGTTGAAGTGACATTTTACCATGCACACACTTATGAAGACAGCTCAGTTGAAGATTAAAAAGCTTTCTCACTTGGAAAACAACAGTCACATTTCGAACTTTTGAAAAGATAAACATTATCCATCGCTAATGTACCGGTCAAATCGAAGCTTCAACATCCCCCCCCCCCCCCCCCCCCCCCCGAGGAGGGGAATTTGACAATCAAGGTCTTCCCGGGGGTGGGGAATTTAACCACCGCATGGGAGGGGGTGGGGAATTTGAACAAGTTGCCTCGATTTCATGTTATATGTTCTCGAGAGCTTTCAGTTGAAAATAATGGCAAACCTAACTGAGCTGGAGGTAAAATTATCAACACTAGAAGACTTTAAAGGGGAAAAAATATGATTTTATTAGCAAGTGGTTGCAGAACAATGGAATGGAAAAGCTAGTGGTTGCAGAACAATGGAATGGAAAAGCTGTGCTCTGTATTTGAAGGTATTTTAATATTGAAAATATTAAATTTTGTTGGAAAGGCAAAGACCACGGTAAACACGTTAAAGACAGAGAAACAGTCAGAATTTGATGTCAAATAAATTTCCGTTAAATCTCACTTCTGAAAAAAAGAATGCTTCGTGCTGCTACCTGCTACCTGCCGCGTGGCTTGTAGATTGTAGATAATTCTAGAGATGGAAGTGTTTACAGACTTTTATACAAACCAGGGGGGGGGGGGGGGGGATGTTGAAGCTTCGATTTGACCGGTACATAACTTGATATATCGTAAACACAAATCATGCATGCAGATCCATAGTCTCCTTCGCACCCGTTGTTAGTGTAGTCACGTAATGCATAGACTAGCAGTCCATTGCTCAGTCCACTCTTACCTTGCCTGTTACTGTTAGAGGAAAGCCTTCCACAAATTTGATGTACCTTGGAATTTTATAATGCGCAATCTAAAGAAAGCAAAATTTGTTAGATATCAGTAATCCGGGGGGGAGGGGGGTGGGTAGGGGTGTGCCGCCATGATCTCAAAAACCTTACCCTATCCCAGACCTAAAAAATTTTCGGAAATTTTCCGTACCCTATCACAGACCTAAGCTTCACTGAACTCTATACCCTATCACAGACCTAAGCTTCAAACTCTATACCCTATCACAGACCTAAGCTTCAAACTCTATGCCCTATCACAGACCTAAGCTTCAAACTCTATACACTATCCCAGACCTAAGCTTCAAACTCTATACCCTATCACAGACCTAAGCTTCAAACTCTATACCCTATCACAGACCTAAGCTTCAAACTCTATACCCTATCACAGACCTAAGCTTCAAACTCTATACCCTATCACAGATTTATTTATTTTATAGACTAAAATTGAAGCAAATTGACCAATTTGAAGCTAAGAATTTTTATTTTGCCGCTACGATCATTTGTAAACATTAGAGATCTTCAAATGTTCGTAAAAATGCAAAAAGAATGATAAATACTTGGTTGCTGTAAAAAAAAAACATACCCTATCCCAGTGCAAATGGGCAAAACATATACCCTATCCCAGACCCGAGAAGCTCGAAAACCATACCCTATCGGGCGGCACATACCCGTGTAGCTTATATAGCCGGGGGAGTACCTCGGGGATCAGTAGTAAGAAACTTGTGCTTTTGTGGCTGCTTTATGGATGGTAAGATGAATGTATGTTATGTTGGATAAAAATAACTAAACAACACTTTCTAAAATATTAGTAAACATGGCCACCATCCGCCTTTGTCATTTTATTTTCTTCTATAAACTTGTATAAACCATTATCACTCGAGACACATAACAGCGACTAGATGGCATCAACCAAAGATAGCATCCAACATCGCCGCAATCTTTGGCATTTTATTTCTCTTAGAATCATTATCGAATCATGAATAATTAATGAGGGAAATACAATAGAAATCATAAGCGTAGCAGACATCTGTAAATCGGCAAGAGATTCGTCCTCATTTGCATTCAACTTTAACTTGGATTTTCTCGGCCAAACTGTTTCCTATCATCCAAATTATAGTAAAACATCCACTTATACATCGTTGGATTCGATAAGTAATATACAATATTCGCGTCCGATCTGTATGGGATTTACAAACTCGCCTACGGCTCGAGTTTGTAAATCCCATACTAATCGGACTTATCAATCCAAATACAAAGGTGTCCGTGCAATGACGTTATAAGAAACATCTCTTCTTTTCTTTGTCACTGAACATGGCCGCTGTTTTCACAAGGACGCACGTTGATAACGAGATAGCGAAAGTAGCATTTTCAAGAAATGACGGCGAGTATTGACAACCTTGCTTGTTATGGTGGGATTTCTAATTTACAAAATTTGGTAAGAATGGGATTGGAAACTTTTCAATCCAGGAAACCAAACAAGGAAGGCTGTCAAAGAATCTGCTGTACACAGATCTCAGCAGTTTTTGTGTTGTATACCAACCTGGCCTTTACAAAACTGTTTGATTTCGTCTTCCGTGGCTGTCTCGCCAGCTTGCAATCTAAATGAATGGGAATGAAAGTGGAAAAAGAACATTAGAAAATATATATTAACAGCGAACCTCTAGAAGGCGAACAACACTCGATGTGATCGTAATCACTGTAATCTCGTAAGTGATCATCCTGGTTCAAAAGATATGATCGTTGGTTTGGTAGAGAAAAGATATGAACTGATCATAAATTAAAGAATTAGAAATAGAAAATTTGTGCCTTGGCGGGACTCGAAGCCACGGTTTCAAGATGCTAGTCCGTTAGCACTACACCACAAGGTACAACCATGCACGCTGGAAACGCAGCCATAATGAAGTATATGTGATAACTAACCGTAGGGTCCCAGGCTATTTCTCTTTCAGGGAAAGTTGAACACCGTAAATAATCGCAGTAACAAATGTATGTCAATGTGATAACTAACCGTAGGGTCCCAGGCTATTTCTCTTTCAGGGAAAGTTGAACACCGTAAATAATCAAATGTATGTCAATGTGATAACTAACCGTAGGGTCCCAGGCTATTTCTCTTTCAGGGAAAGTTGAACACCGTAAATAATCGCAGTAACAAATGTATGTCAATTTGATAACTAACCGTAGGGTCCCAGGCTATTTCTCTTTCAGGGAAAGTTGAACACCGTAAATAATCGCAATGACAAATGTATGTCAATGTGATAACTAACCGTAGGGTCCCAGGCTATTTCTCTTTCAGGGAAAGTTGAACACCGTAAATAATCGCAGTAACAAATGTATGTCAATGTGATAACTAACCGTAGGGTCCCAGGCTATTTCTCTTTCAGAGAAAGTTGAATACCGTAAATAATCGCAGTAACAAATGTATGTCAATGTGATAACTAACCGTAGGGTCCCAGGCTATTTCTCTTTCAGGGGTTGAATACCGTAAATAATCGCAGTAACAAATGTATGTCAATGTGATAACAAACCGTAGGGTCCCAGGCTATTTCTCTTTCAGGGAAAGTCGAACACCGTAAATAATCGCAGTAACAAATGTATGTCAATGTGATAACTAACCGTAGGGTCCCAGGCTATTTCTCTTTCAGGGAAAGTTGAATACCGTAAATAATCGCAGTAACAAATGTATGTCAATGTGATAACTAACCGTAGGGTCCCAGGCTATTTCTCTTTCAGGGAAAGTTGAACACCGTAAATAATCGCAATGACAAATGTATGTCAATGTTTGGTATAGATAGTTTAATCGCAACACTGCTTATCGTACTAGTACGTGTATTTATTTGGTATGCAAGAGTAAAAAGCCTAAACTGAGCTTATACGTACTTGATCCATGCGCAGACTTCCTCTCCCATTCGCTTATCAGGAATACCAATAATCTAAAGGGGAAACGATACTTGAGGTTAACTCTTGCAAGTTGAACAATGGACTTACCAATTATTCTTTTGAATTATTCTAACGAAGGAATCGCCATGTAAAAAAAAAGAAAAAAAAGAACTCTATGCAAGATCACGTGGTCACTTTACTTTCTCTTCGTTTAAATCTGTTTTTGTTTCTTTCGCTCGTTCTTTAGTTCACTCTCATTTCATAGTCTCACTTCACAATCAACCTACCTGTACATCCTGAATCTTAGGATGTTTATACAAGAACTGCTCTATCTCTGTAGGGTATATGTTTTCACCGCCTCTTATGATCACATCCTATACGACAATATTACATACCGGTCAATTTATTCAGAAGATTCTTCAATTGATTAATCAATTTGTTTATTGAATGAAATGTAAACACATTTTTTGAAATTCGGCCTAACTTAAAATTCTGCTCTTTTTTTGAAAAATAAAATTTAAAAAAAATAAAAAAATTCTGCTCTTTTTAACATATTGTAAGACAGTCACACTTACTTTGATTCTACCAATAATCGTAACGTATCCATTTTCATCCATGGTTGCCAGATCACTGAGAAATAAGTGTGAGACAGTAATCTGATTTGTAGTCATATCTAATCATGTTTCTTTATATGTTTGTATCTTTTTCTCGTATGCCGGGAAACCTACTTACGGTATGGCCATGGCACGGAAACTACATGCTGGTGAATCCTACAGAACTTACCCAGTATGAAACCATCCATTTGCGTCAATAGCTGCATCTGTTTTCTCCTTATCGCCCCAATACCCCATCATTACACAATATCCACGGAAACAAATCTCACCAGCTGAACCTATTGGAACCACACGACCATTTGCACTGGTAATTTTGGCCTGACAGGAAAATATTTCAAACACTTTGACATGAGTTGAAGGCTAGATTTAATAAACATGGGATTGGGAATTTCTCATTTTGATTTCATTGTAACCATATAACATGAGGGTTGGGCGTCCCCCTACTGCCTTGACATCTAATGAATGTGTGTTGTACATTCAATACCCCATGGGAGGACTTTCTGTTCATCCATTTATTCTTAAATTTTCTTCCATTCATTATGTGTCCACTACCTTGACATCTAATGAATGTGTGTTGTACATTCATTACCCCATGGGAGTACTTTCCATTCATTCATCCATTTATTCTTAAATTTTCTTCCATTCATTATGTGCCCACTACCTTGACATCTAATGAATGTGTGTTTTTGTACATTCATTACCCCATGGGAGTACTTTCCATTCATTCATCCATTTATTCTTAAGTTTTCTTCCATTCATTATGTGTCTACTACCTTGACATCTAATGAATGTGTGTTGTACATTCATTACCCCATGGGAGCACTTTCCATTCATTCATCCATTCATTCTTAAGTTTTCTTCCATTCATTACGTGTCTACTACCTTGACATCTTATGAATGTGTGTTGTACATTCATTACCCCATGGGAGCACTTTCCGTTCATTCATCCATTCATTCTTAAGTTTTTCTTCCATTCATTATGTGTGTCTACTACCTTGACATCTTATGAATGTGTGTTGTACATTCATTACCCCATGGGAGCACTTTCCATTCATTCATCCATTCTTAAATTTTCTTCCATTCATTATGTCAAAATCATTTATGATCATTGAATCTTTATGTACAATAAACACTCCTTATTAAACAGTACATCAATAATGCATTAAATTGATACATTTAGTAGTGATCCAAAATGTAGTGATATCACTTACTTCAGTGTTGGGATGCACTCTTCCAACAGTAGAGACTCTCAAATCAATTGGGTCATCTCGTAGTGTCTGATTCGTTACTGGACTTGTTTCAGTAAGACCATAGCAAATCTATATGAGTAGTATAGTATACATATTACTAATGGGAATAGTGCATACATCCATAATGAATAGGAGGGGTGTCGAATGGTCCCTGCAAAAAGTCAGAGTCTCGCAAAATTTCGGTCAAATTTTGCGGGTCTCCAAGTCTCATTTTTTGCAAAAAGCCATCTCAGATTCTCGAATTTTGAAAACAAAGGAATTCGGTAAAAAGCATCTTGGGCTTGCAAAAAATTTGCCTTGTCTCAGAGTCTCGCAATTAAGTCTCGCCTTGACCATTCGATACCCCTAATAGGTAATCAAAGAACTGATGAGTGGAAACATTACACTGTACGTATGTAACTTACTGTTACTTCAGGCATGTGAAACAATTGATTGACTTTTTTCATAACCTCTATGGGACAGGGTGAACCAGCCATGATCCCTTTATGTAAAAAACAGCAGGACTCTCAAAATCAATAGACTTGACGTCACATATTTGAAACGCAATGCATTGTGGGATTAGTTTAGGGCAAAACATGGCGGATATCTTAATGTAGCTTAAGTACCAAGTGACAATAATTAACTAGGTTAAAGATTAAAAAAGAAATATAGAAGCAAGAGGATTCTTGATTGTAAAAGAAAGATTCAAACATCCATCTCACAAAGCTTCACTAAGATATTCACCATGTTTTGTCTTAAACTAATCTCACAATGTATTGCGCTTGAAATACGTGACGTCATTGCTTCTAAGGTCTATGGGGTCTGACATCTCATAGAGACTACAATAATAATAATAATAATAATAATAATAATAACACTTTATTTAATGAGGATGTAACAGATAAAGCTATGCTTTTTTCCAATCTGGTCCTCCTGAAATGAAACTGAAACAAATATATTTTAAGAAACCCAATTGGCAAGGAGGCGAACCAGTTGGCTATTTACAAGCATGGTCGAGAAACTGAATTTGAACTAGGGATTGCCCAGAACAAATACAGTCGCAGCTAGTGGACAGAGCAGGACTCGAACTCGGGGTCACCGGATTCTGAGACTGACGCTCTGACCACTCGACCATGCTGCCTCCTTATTTGTTACTGGTCTTGTTTCAGTAAGACCTACATGTAATATACATGTATTGGACATAATGCATGCACCCATGAGTAGTGTCAGAGTGAAAACAGTGTCAACTTACTGTAACTTCAGGCATGTGAAACAATGTATAGACTTTTTTCATAACCTCTATGGGACACGGCGAACCACCCATGACCCCTTTATATAAAATGACAAAAATTCAATAAATAAAATAATAATAATAATGAACTTTATTAATGTGTCTTGTTGTTCTAGTACACTATACATACTAATTGGGGACACACACACACATTCATTAGAACTCAGTCAAAAAAATATAGCAGAAATCTACAATAATATTATAACAAGATTAGCTTTGCATGTATCAAATAAATTCAGTTGTTAGTTTGAAAACCACATCACGATCAGTTGAAAATATGTGGTTGACAGTAACCAAGCTGTCCTGTATCTTAGCGTTTTTTTCATTAAATGATTCAGATCTGTTAGTCAACTTATATTTCAACAAGTTCTATATGAATTATGAAATAAAACTTTTTGAATAAAAACAACTAAAACTATTTTTTGTGATGTCATTACTTTGTATAGGATGTCATATTTATTTCTTTATTATATGGTGTTCGAGTGCAATTTGGAATAAATTTGAACAAGTGGTTTTTCAAAGATTCAAAATTGCATGAGCCCATTTTTTCATTGCAATAGGAGACTACATGTATGTATTGTAGGCAATGTTCCAGTACTAACTTGGTGTAGGTACTTAATTATAGAGAAGGTAAACACATACCTGTGCGTAAACTTGAAAAATCACACTTGGAACAATCAGGGTGGTTTAGCATGTCAATAAACATAGTTGGAGTACCATATAGAGCATTGCACCTGCAATTTAATACTTCATTCAATCAACTGTCACATAATTTAATCAACAATAATAATACAATTTTACTGTTACTTACGAGTGATGTTTTGAAAGTTGTTATAATTACACGATCCTTTGGTCAGGTGCAATTTGAGAACTTTCAAAACAACTTTCAAAACATCACTCTTAGGTACAATTTCCTATACAAATAGTAATAATTTACAGTACTTAAAAGTTATTGTACTCCTCTCGTCCAATCAGAATCAAGTAATTTTGTTGACTGTATTAATAAGCTCATTAGCATAGAAGAGCCACCTATTGGATTGCTAATAAACCGTTGTTATTATTATTATTATTATTAAATATTATTAGTTACAAAATAAAAGCAATATTATTACTCTATTCTGTTTTGTTTTGTTTCATGGTTATAGAAAAAAAGCGTGAAATAGTATAATAATTTATTTAATTGATTGATTATTATAATTTTTCTACACATTGTAAAGTGCTATTGGACTTTAATTACTGGAAATAGCACTATAAATAATTAAATATTATTATTATAATAGGCCTGTATGATAATATTATTATGCATGACTAAAGTGGTCTGTAATAATGAATGAATAAACCTTTATTTAAACAGGGTTGTCCCTTCAGTGTATATAATACACTGTTATCAATAGGAGCCCTAATCAATAGTTATAAACAAGGTGGTGGTTGAGCATGTTTCTATTGTAAACCTTACTTTTCTTTCTGGATTGCCTGAAGTGTGGCACCTGCATCAAATGAACGTGAGGGGTATACAGCAGTTGTACCATGGGTAATTGTAGTAAGACTATAATAGAAAACAATTGATGTAATCTCCATAGACTAGCTATCATTGAATAATAGAAGAGCAGAAGGCCAAATGAATCTGGGGGGTACAGGCCAAAGAATCTGGGGGGGAGGGATTCAAAGCATATTTTGACATTTCTTTTCTCAGAGGACTGCAGCCACACAATTTCCTCATATTTCCCCAGTCATCTATCCAGAAAGATTCCTCTAATCATCTCTCCTTCTAAAAAGAAAGCTTTTAAAATTTGCATAAATGCAGAAAATAAACCTTATAATAATAATGTCATGTTATTACAGAAGTCAAAATAATAACCTGTAATGTTGACAGTGGTCAGCGGCTATTGAAACTGAGCCCGTCAGCAGTCAACTTAGCATAGGAAGACGTTGAAGTTACATTGTTGAAGTGTTGTCGAAGAGTTAATAGCAAATAAAGTTGATTACTTTACAAACCTACCTGCCTAACACCATACCAAAACAATGATACAATGGAACAGGCATACATATCCTTGTATACTGTTGCTGAAAACACAAGTATAAACCCAGCTTATAATACAATGTACTTGTACTCAATTAGCAGAGGTGTAAAATAGGGTGGAGCAGCCTTGATGCTAGTGTTCTCCAGGGGTGAGGGGATCTCACAATTCAAAGTTCTCCTGCCTTGATATGGGAATTTTCCTGTCCAGTTCAGAAACTTCCAACAAAGTTCAGCATTTTCCCCTACCCAGGGTTTTTTTATTTTATTAATTCAACTAACCACCTTTGTATTCAATTCTCCAACATATCCCCCTGGACAGCCTGGTAGTCGATAATAATACCTACAGCTTATATACAGTGCTTATAACATATAGATCTATGTGCTTTAGGTGTATTAATATATGTCACTGTACAAAAATAAAAAAAATAAAAATAATATTAATAAAAAAATTAAAAAATAAAAATAAAAATAAAATAATAATAATAATATTTAAAAAAAATGTCAGTGTACATACATACCCCATAATCAAGAATCTCAGATGTACATGTGGCATTGTTGATTATATTGTGATGTGAAAGAGTGGCTCCTTTTGGATATCCAGTAGTTCCCTAAACCATTAATTAAATAAACATATTATCATCTACTTTTCATCTCTGATTTCTCTATATTCTTTTATACTTACAGATGTGAATTGGATGTTTATAGGATCATCACACTCTAAATCATTCTGCAGTAGCTTGAGTTGCTCCTGTTCTTCCTTTCCTCCTAAAGTCTCAAGCTCAAGAAATCTTAACGTCCCCCTATAACAGGCATTGAATAAACTATTATTATTATTATCATCATCATTATAATAATCATTACCATCATATCATCATTATTCTAATATCATCATCATCATCAACAACAATAAACTAAGCTACTTGTAGCCTCTTCTTACGGCGTTTTATCCGAGGATATTGGTTCCGAGGATATTGGGTTACCTGTGGTGGGGATTAATTAACCGCGGGGGACCTCCACCACAGGTAACCCAATATCCTCGGAACCAATATCCTCGGATAAAACGCCGTAAGAAGAGGCTACAAGTAGCTTAACAATAAACTGATATACTGCATCCAGACAATGGAAACTGGGATATAACATAGCAGCAACAACAACAATGTTAATAATGATGATGATGATAATAACAACAACATAGCAATGATGGAATTTGATAATACACATTTATCTTGCCTGAAATCTCTTGTACTTTTAGAAGCAACAATAACAGTTTTCAACTCTGGGAACCTATCATGATCGATGAACATAATTAACACATCAATTCATATACAGTCATTTGCAAAAATTCTGGCCGCCACGATATATCAATATATCAATATATCGGGTGCATCACTAATACTATTAAATGAAGCAAAATTTACAAACAACAAACGTAAGACTAAAATAAACATTATACTAAATATTTCTACCAACTTTGCTGGCGTTAACCCGCTTTAAGGGGAATTTTCGATTATTTAATTACCCATAATGCACCCGATATATTGATATATTGATATTTCGTAGCGTCCAGAATTTTTGCAAATGACTGTAGAGGTGCTATATTGAAAATCTTAGTCTGGCTTCAAAGTGATCCTTGTTGTGAGTCCTGTCTGTGTTCAAGATGCAGGCCAGCACTGATTTATTTTAAGGCCGGTCAGTCTGGCAATCTTGAAAGGATCCTTAAAGGTGCGGTAATACGAGCAACAAAATTGTGCAACTTGTCGTGCAACATTGTTCAGATTGTTGCGTTGCAGAGCAATGTTTCTCGTATATTACCATCGTTCGCGCAACGCACAACTTGTCACGCAACAAATTAAATTTTCGGTGTTGCAGGTTGCAAAACTTTGTTGCATGAAGTAGAAAGAGTTTGCAACCTGCAACACGAAAATGTGTTGCGCGACAAGTTGCACGAACAGTGGTTAAATACGAGAAGCATTGCTCTGCAACTTGCAACACAACAATGTTGCACGACAAGTTGCACGATTTTGTTGCCCATACATGTATGCTGCATGACGACACTAAAAACGGCGGCAACCAAGAGACTACAGCATGTACACAGTATGGATATTTCTCCTTAGATAACATTAATTTTGATAGAATAATGTAATCAATGTTGTACCTGGAACTGTATAACTCGCCAGGAGAAGAGTCAGGTAACTCATGAACCAGTTGAGCAATCATATTGTAGTAGTCTTGAGTTTTATGTGCATCTGCCATAACCAGGGCCTTACAGCCAACCTAATAATGTACAGACACATGGTGCATATTGCACACACTATTGCTGGCAATATGATTGCAGTATGTCATATTCCACCTCTGCAAGTAGACATGCACATACTGAATTATTGTGTGATTGCCTCTGATACTACATGTACACATAGTCCATTAGCCTGAGAAAACAGCCGCCTCTCATCAGAGCCGACCCCGATGAGAGGCGGCTGTTTTCTCAGGCTAATAGTCCATGGAAATTGAAAACTAATTATAGTACTTACCTTTTTCAGTGCATAGTCAACTTCAGATACTTGGTAAGCTGGGTTGATGTTCACCTTTTACAATAACAAACCGGTATCATGCACCTGTATAAAACTACAGTCTGTGGTATAGTGATGTTTTATGTATATTTTTAAAGCATTTGCTTTGTCTCTCTTTGGGTTGTCACTTGAAGAGATTAATTGACCAACTGATGCCTTGCAGTGTATTGGATTCCGGTGCATTGGTACGTTGGTGATGTGCATGGTTTAGTTCGTTCAGTTTCGATCACATCCTGTGCGTCTCTCTGTCTCTAGTTAACTTTTTGTCTTGACTATTGCAAAAATTCTTGTGAAGGTGCTTTATTTTATCAGCCAATTATTATTATTATTGTTTTAATATTTAATATTTATATTAATAACAACATCACATGAAACATTGCTCATGATCGCTTACCAGTACTATGCCAGCTTTGGCAGTGGCAAACTGTGTCAGAATCCATTCTCTAATGTTTGGACCCCATATTCCAACACGGTCACCTTTCTTTAAGCCCAGAGCCAAGAAGCCTGTTGCTACTTGCTCAATCTGTAATAAGGTCATGTCATTTATATACAGCTAATTCAGAAAACGTTGTCGGCGATCGACTTCAAGCCTACGCGACTAGACCGAAAAGGAGTATGGGAAAAAATCAATGAGTCTTATAAATACACTATCAAAAAGGAACGTCTCATGGAATATGAATCATATCTGCTTCTGTTTCCTTGTTTTAAAATGCGTAGGCATACATTTACAGATTGCACCTGCCATTGTCACCAAATACGAAAAGCATGCAAGTGAATTATCATATCTACCCATACTCCCTTTCGGTAAGTCGCATAGGCTTGAAGTCGATCGCCGACAACGTTTTCTGAATTAGCTGTATATAGTTAATGAATTGTTAAGCTGGTAACTTTGCACACAACATTACATCATGGCAGCCATATGTTGGTGCCTGCAGATGACAAAACAATTTCCCATTGGAATTTCTCTTTGGAATTTAAATCTGCAGGGATTGATTGGAAACCAACAATACAGTCTGAATTTACAGATTCCGTCATAGGTTTCCCACTCATACGAAAACGACTCTTATCATCATTATTACCTCATCCTTTAACTGTGCAAAAGTAGCCCTTTGATTCTCTTGGCAAAACACATAAGCCTCCCTGTCAGGATACTTTGCAGCTATTTTATCAATCCTCGTGCCAATGGTATCTCCTGATAGAGGCTTATCAGGCACCCCATGGCAGTAGCTTTGGGTTAACTTCTCATTAAGACACACACTGAAATAGATAATATTTGCAATTTATAAAGTAATATGTCCCTTGGTAATAGTTATAGTAAAGTAAGTTTTTTTTTGATTAAAATCAAATTATGCATATTCAAAGTTTGGGACAGCTCGATCTCGGCCCTCTCCTTCTTTCCCTTCCAGTAAAATAGCACATTTACAAGGACATAGTTACAAGTATAGTTTATAGATGGACCTTTGGGATGGTCCTCACATACTTCAGGTGCAGATCCAGACCAGTTTACGGAACGGTCAAAATTTTCAAAATAGCATAATATACTGTAGCTCTCTTGAATGTTTAATTCATTCATAAAATCCTGTTTAAGGGTACAAAAATGGCCAGTTCGAAAAACAGCCACCCTATACCCAGCTAAGCAGGATTTACAAAGCAATGTACTAATCTCTTGAATGTTTAATTTATTCATAAAAACCTGTTCATACATGTAAATGTACAAAAATGGCCAGGATAACAGTCATTTGGAAAACTGTCACACATACTTTGTTACTATGTAACGGTTGATGACTTTATATATATGACTGGAAATTGTGAGAATAGTCTATCCTGAATCTCTATCAAACTCTCCCTCTGGTAAATTTTAGCTAGAGCAGAGAAGAGAGAATGAACCACAAAAGGGACATCACTTCATATAGGAACACATGATGAGTTGCTATGAAAATGGCAATACAATTTACAATACAATGGAATACAATGCCATATATATCAATGGTAATATTAACTGATGGTAATAATCTATCCTGAATCTCTATCAAACTCTCCCTCTGGTAAATTTTAAACTACCAATCAGCGAAGAGGATTGTTTTATGAACCACTCTGGGACATCCCTTATAAGGAGCACTCTTGCTATGAAAGGCAATACAATTTACGCCTTGAACCCCTCAGCGCCATTTCTACTTACCACACGAGAAGGAAGAGTTTCTCTGGAGAACTCCGGACTGCCATTGCTGATCCGTATCGGAATTACGAAAGGCGAACTTTTCAGTGTACTTTTCATGTGCGTTCTTGTCAAATCTAAGTAGTATCCAGGTATGTAAACAATAACACGGCGCGCAATGCATTACCTGTAAGTGTCATTTGCTTGCTGCTTTGCAACTCGTTTAAAAAACACGGACATAAGTTTTGATTTTGATTTTTCTGACTTGGGAATTTTTTTCAGTCAAGTTTCGAACTTTCAGCCGAACATCAGGAATTTTCAACATTAATTCCCCTGAGAGTTCCCGTCCTCCCGTACACGACGATATAAACCGAAGTCTACTCACTGTTGCGTAGTAAGTTGACCTTCGACACGCAGCATATCAGCCCCCCTTAATGTTGAAAGTACTGGTATTGCCGTGCATTCTATTTAAGTTTGTTAGTGGACTATTGTTTGTGGTTGTTGTTTGTACAGTTTCGAGGCGGGTCAGAGTCGAAGATGGGTCGGAATCCCGGGGTCGGAATACGTTGATCCCACGTTGATACGTCCGATGCATATTTCCTGAGTACATTTTAGAAAATACGAAATTTGCACCTACCTGGAATTTATCCAACGACTTGGATGACTGTTCAAAAGTTTAGAACGAAGGAATATTGAGCTGATCTTTGTTGGACGTGTAATCATGCAGAGCGCCGCCATCATTGCAACTTTGTTCGGCCGCGCTTTCGGAACAGGGGACTCCAAGCGAAAACTAGAACCCACATTTGTAAACAACTTCCGGTTACTTGACTTCCGGTTACTTGACTTCCGGGAAGTGGACTTCTCAGGAATGCGGGGTTTCCACCTACTAGAACGGCTCTATTTATACACATTTTCCAGCTAGATTCGAAAGTAATATTAATTAGAAAGTCGACTTTCGAAATATCAAAGTTTTGGTTTCCTACTAGCAACTCAGCTGAGTCATATCAAGGTAGATTTGCGAGCAAAACTGAAAAGGCGAAGACCGATCAATTTTGAAGACTCACAATGGAGATGAAAAGATTCTTGTTCTGCTTTTCGACAAGAGAAGGAAGTATTATGTGTGGCATTGGAACACTGGTAGGTTTGCAGCTAAAGACTTTCCTTGCTCATCTATCTTTGTGTGTAGTTTCAGTTATCAGTTCAAATTTATAATATTTTTTTTCCATGACAGATTACTGGAGTACTACGGATCTATTTCCTCTGGTTCAACATGTTTTTCTTACACAGACTCACTGAGACACAAATAGATGACTTGCCTTTGTCCTTGGATGGTATGCACTTTGTCCTCTGAATGGCTACCATGGTATGCACGACTTTTATAATATGAATTATTATAAAGCGATCTCTAAGCTGATTACAATAAAAAGTAAAATATGAAAAAATACCATTATAGGGTATTTTAAAAATTCACTGGATATAATATATAAATAAATAATTATTAATTATAATTTATATAATTTAATAACTTATAGCGCATATTCCATGGCGAAATGATCAAATGCACTTAAATAGTCCTTTTTTACCCAATTTCCCATTATTATTTCCTCCGGTTGTCTTGCCTTGCAACAATGGTAGCCACTAATAACAGACCATCACCTCCTCCTGCCACCTTGCCACCTTCCCACCCTTCACCTCTCCACCCCCCCCCCCCCCACCACCACCAGTGTACAAGCCCAGCCTGGCTTATAACCTCAATTTTATAGTATTTGATATTGTATTGCTGGGCCCGGTTGTTCAAAACGCAATTAGCGCTAAACCAGCTGGATTAAATCTTGAGAAAACTATTGACGCTAATCCAGGATTAGCACTAATTGCCTTTCAAACAACTGGTAATAATAATAATAATAATAATTTATTTATATATGGAAAGTAATCTGATTCAGCCTAGGTATGAAAGTAAACTTTCTTCTTGTCTTACAGTTCTGTCAGACATCAGCAAAGTTCAGACTGCTGTCACAGTAGCTACAATAATTGTAGCTATGTTTCTGCTGATTGGAATAATCAAGGTAAAACAATTAAGGCTATAAGCATAAACAACCAACAACCATCCATTCATTGATTGATTTGTACATTGATTCTGATTCAGATGCACACATTCCCCTTTCCTATGGTTCTGTCCCAAAGCTGATGTCTACCAGCAATAAATAAATTATTATAAAATTGTTATATCCATTTGTGTCATATTTTCAGCATAAAAAGAATTTCCTACTTCCATGGATTGGGTGTGTGATCTTTGAGGAACTTTTGGATATCAGTATTATAATCTGCTATATCAAGAAGAAAATAAAGGTAGGCACAGGTAGCCTGTAAATACCTACCAATGCTTGACGTTGTCTCCTTTCTGTCTTCCTGCATGAACGTGAAAGGAGACTCTGCCAAGCGCAGAGTAGTAAATACCTATAAATTATAGGTAGCCTGTGTAACACTACTATAGTATACAGCTAATTCAGAAAACGTTGTCGGCAATCAACTTCAAGCCTATGCGACTAGACCGAAAAGCAGTATGGGAAAAAATCAACGAGTCTATAAATACACTATCAAAAAGGAACGTCTCTCATGGAATATGAATCATATCTGCTTCTGTTTCATTGTTTTAAAATGTGTAGGTATACATTTACAGATTCACCTGCCATTGTCACCAATTACAAACAGCATGCAAGTGAATTATCATATCTACCCATACTCCCTTTTGGTCTAGTTGAGCAGGCTTGAAGTCGAGATCGCTGACAACGTTTTCTGAATTAGCTGTATACTGCAGGCCTGTAGTGGAGGGAAAAGGGGAAGGGAGGGAGGTTTCCTCCCTTTGCCCCTCCCCTCTCATTTTCCCACTTTCCTTTTCTCTCTCCCCCCTCCACCCTATTCCCAGCTAAGCAGGATAAAGCTTATATTAGGAGACTTAATTACTAAGCGATGTACTAATTAAGTTCCTATTGCAAAACAGTTGCGTTTGTGGGCTACAAAATGAGGGTGGGTGTAGGTAGAGTGCGAATCCTAAATCCATACTAAAGGAAACAGTAGATGTGGCACTATTTAGTAGTACTATTTATGGTTGCAAGGATTTAGTATTTGCACTTTACTTAAAATGAATGGCAAACTTGTTTGAAGAACATACTACAAGTCTGAATGAGTTACCACTTAATTACTCTCTTGCAGGTCAACTCTTCTGTGTATATTGGGGATAGCGTCTTCTTGCTCATCAATGTAAGTTATATAATGAGCATAAAATACACTGTACATGGAAGGATTGGGGTAGAGAGGAGAGAAGGAGTAAAGGAAAGAGGTTGTAAAAGATGTATGGTATGGTATTGCTACATGGTATACCAATAAGAAATATTATTTTATAAGAAATAATTTATTATAGACTTTTATTTTAGATGTACTGTGTTCTGTGTGTGTATTCATTCTTCAAGCAACTCAAAAGAGAAGACATCAGCAACATGGTAATATGGAATAACAATAATAAAGAATAATTTCAATGATACAGTATAAAAATTGATTTAACTCATGTGGGTCTCAAATGCAATGTACAGACTAAACCCGTTTCATAGTAATAAATGATTGATAAGGAAGGTACTGTAACTAACTTGTACATTTTGTAGACATTATTATTATTATTAAAGGCATATTTAATATTTTGCAGTTTTCCACAGTCTGTCATTAATGACTCATTGGGTAAACAGTATGATTAATATTATTGTATTATTATTACAGAAGCCCACATACTGCTTAAGAAATGATTCTGACGAAAGCGAAGAAGAACTGATAGCTTCATCACCAAGTCGCATTGTCTAAAATACCCAATATATGAACACTGTACTAGTCTGGCTGTTCTGAATACTAAAGTGCATCGTGCCTTGCGGTTTTGATGCTAGTTCAGCTGCCTACTGTTTAGCTAGAGCCTGTTACTCAAACACCTAGTGACAACCCTACCCACCTATTATATAACCTACTGTGTCTTGTTATTTTACTAGAGCTAGCTGTTACTCAAACACCTAGTGACAATCCTCCTGTGTTGTTGTTTCTTTTAACAAGATTAAAAACATGTTCTTTATTATTACAAAGAGAATTGATTGTATTTTACAGTGAGGACACACTAACCGGGACCATTTGAGCAAAACTGACCAATCAGATTACACCTGAAAACAATCACATTCCAATAAAAGTCATCTGCGCCAATCAGCATTATAACTATAATGCTGATTGATTGGCCCAGACAACTTTTATTGGAATGTGATTATTTTCAGGTGTATTTTGCTCAAATGGTCCCGGTTAGTGTGTGATATCAGATAATAACTGGTACACTGTATGGCTTTTATATCTGAGTTGAAAACAGTATTTGAAATTAAACTACTGGTAAGTCAGCAAGATATCATACAAGAAATCCAATTTATTACAAATACTGTAGCCATTTTAGGCTTGTACAAGTACTATGCAGTGAAAGTAATAAGGCTGATTTAGACAGCACAACTTTTGCCTACAGTACACTGTCGCATACAACTTGTTTGCGCATGCTCAGTCCATACATACAACACAAATTGCTTTGTGTAAATCAGCCTACAACTTGCTCAAAACTGTTGTAAGCAAATTGCATGCGACAGTTGTAGGCAAATGCTGTGCTGTCTAAATCGGCCTATACAGTTTTTTCTATCAAAATAAGTACAATACTCCATTTTCGCGTTTTTAGAGATGACCGCTGTCCTTGACAAAAGACGCATTTGTACAGGGTTAGCCTCGATTCAGAAACCAGTCCGTGCAATTCAAAAATGTTTTTAAGAAGTAACCAATCAACAGATGAGAAATTTAGAGTCTTTAAGCTATGTTATATAATATTCACGAAGATCCTATTGATTGCAGTTTAATTAAATAATGTCCGCCTACTTGCCTTACTACATGTACATGTATTCTTGCTTTTATTATACTGTTTTCAGTTCTTATTCTTGTTTTTTCACTGGTTCTTCCTTTATTGCAACGACGATGTACATAAAGATTATGATGTGTATGATGACAACTGTAATGATTGCTGCTCCTATTGCACCATTAATATAGCCAAGAAATGCTGTAAATAATAATTCAATATTAATTATTATCATTGATCTTATCATATATTAAAGAGGGATTGGCATGATTGGTTTGTTCATGGGAATAACTTTTATATAGAACTCTCACTCCCATTTACATGTAGTACTTGTAGTACTGACTGATTTACTATGGCTTTGTTTCACATCTATCTCATTATTTTCCAAGGGGCAAACACTTCCCTCCTACCCTGCTAGCAGAGTTTCCTCTTTGGTCAATGGTTTTGTATTTATCTTTTGCTGTATAGGCTTTTGCTTCTGTTTCTTGATCGTCTGAGAGGAAACTCTGCCAGGATTCGCCACATTTCTCGTTGAGCATGCGCGACGGTTACGTCATGGGTTGCGTAGCGACGACAATGCACAGTTGACTAACGGTAATCAGTAAAGTCTTTTTTTTTACAATACTTTATTCCTAGATTTGTACATTCTTCTATTTGGTCAGCAATTAATAAGTTCAGAGGAGTTATAACGATAGCTAGAGGATTTGCCAGTTGGGAAACTGATTGTCCACTGACTGACTGCGATGTTTTATTCGAACCGCCGTATAAACTGGTAAACATCCAAACACATTCCCACCTTGATTGCCAGTTCTTGATGTATTGACAGCCTCTCTAATATTCCTCTACGTGAAACAACAGCTCCATCGAAAATAACATTTTCGAATCAGTGGACGTTACGCCATATTTGTTTGGTAACGAAGGTACAATATTCTAACCAGCGGCAATTCATTAGACTCTGCGTGTGCATACCGTGGGCTCATTTATAGCCAGATGAAACATGTTTAATTTATGCGTGCGCCTGTAAACCGGGTTTAAACCAGTTTCTATCATCCAAGAATTTGGAAGAAACCATCGCGCATGCTCAACGAGAAATGTGGCGAATCCTGGCAGAGTTTCCTCTCGGACGATCAAGAAACAGAAGCAAAAGACTATACAGCAAAAGATAAATACAAAACCATTGACCAAAGAGGAAAACTCTGCTAGCAGGGGGCACTTCCCTCCATGTGCTATCTTCCAAGCAAATAAAATTATATTGAAAAGTTGCAATTCAACTGATCAAAATTCCTCACAAGACCGGAAATGACGTCTATTGGATGTGTTGACATAATCTTCTTTCCCTTCTGCAAAAGTCCTTCCATCTTACTTTATCTTCCCACCCCCCCCCCCCCTACCCTGCGAGTAGAGGTTTCCTTTTTTTTACTCCCCCCCCCCCCCCCCCCCCCCCCCCCCCCCCCTAGTCCCCCCCATAGTCCAGTGAAATAGAGTGAACAAGAGGACTTATACAAAGTACAAACACAGTTACGATGTAACTGTACTAGTGAGTAGTGTACTTCACCTTCAAATAAAATCCATTTTGAGAAAAAGAAAGCACTTATAGGAACTATAACCATCCCAAGTGTGAATTTTAACAGCGTCACCAGAACCTCACGTTCACGTGGGCTAAAACAAAAATACATGCAATGAATTGATCAAAATACAGCAATTCAAACTGCAACCAAAGAACAAAATCTTACCCAATTGTATCTAGAGCTATATTTGGTTCCTGCATATTCGTTTTATCTCTAAAGAAACTTGAAATAGAGGATCATTGACATTGACAGCAGCGAACTACCGAGTAGACTCTTCCACAGTCCCCGCTCGGCCGTTGCACTCTCTCGCAACGGCCGAGCGGGGACTGTGGAAGAGTCTAGAGTCTAACTACCGAGACGCCATTTTGTTTTTGAAGATTAAACCGCTGTTCAAAAGACTGCTTGTTTTCTCCTTTCCACACAGGCAGCCCAAACAATGGATTTGTACAGTGACATAAAATTGTAAAAAATCAAAATATAATAAATTTTCAACACACCTATATCCAACGTTGTTTATGGTGTTTTGTAGACTGCATTGGGCTAGATTTGAGCTTTTTTTGTGTTTTTTTAATTTTTTCCCCTCTACGTGTTCTTTCACTGTACAAACCATTGCTTGGGCTGCCTGTGCTTTCCACAGTCTCCGCTCGGTTGCAAACCAACAACAACATGCTTCGCACTTTTACATCAACGTTGAGCCGTTTTTTTCACTAAAAACGTAAATATTTTGATCACCGAAGGAGGGCTTCTCACTACTTCTATCTACGATTCACCAAAAGTCGTCCAGGTGTGGTACAACCGTGGCGTATTGGATTTATAAGCAAGAAATGGGGTTTAAACAAGTGGTTTATGTCGTCGTCTGTGCAGGTGTTGCGTTGTGCCTCTCAAGTAAGTCATCTCGTTATAATAATTGTTGGTTAGTTGTTATTAATTCAAGTTATAAGGAGCTAGATTTAGATTGCTACAGTTTGTATATCGTTGTTTGTTGAGTTTTCGATTATTTTCCTTCGTTACATTTTGCTTGGGTTCATGTGGTATAAAATGAGTAACTTATTGTGATGTTGTTGTTTTTATATACATGGCTATATTTACCCATCCTATCTAGTGACTACTGTAGTAGTACACACAGAATGTCAAGTGTGGATAATGTGTAGTTTTGCATTTTGTCAAAGAAATTTGACATTCCAAGTACATGTACACTGTACACTGTATGTGTGTGGGCTACTGTGTGTGTGGTTTGGTTTTAAAAGTCTACGATTTTTCCTAGGTTCATGTAATAATTTTAAAGTCAGAAAATTTAAGTGCCTTTTTTTACATGGTGTCAAAGTTGTCATTTTACAATACATTTGGTAAGAGAGCATAATCTTGCAATCTAATTGGCTCTCAGCCATTGTCAATAAGAGTACAGACACAGTACTACATGTAGAATGACGAATCGCTCGTGAACACACAGAGACATAGCGTTCACTGAAACTTTTTTTTTCTTTCCAACTTTTTCCTTGTTTTTGGATGTTTTATTTTGACTTTGTTATTGTAAAAAAAAAAAAAAAACACTTTTCCATTGTCTGTACTGACAATTGATTTGACGTCATAAGATGTTCAAAACTTTGCAGTGAAACCACTCACATAGAGTCATCTTCGTATGAGTGGGGAAGTAGTTACGGTACAGTTTCGTGCCGTGCAGTGACGGTACCGTGCCGTGACCGTGCGGTATCCAAGCATTCTGATTGGTTGAGCGATGATTTTGCGCGCTGTGATTGGTTGAATACAATGTCTTCGATTCCGTACCGTGACCGTAACTCCGTGCCGTAGTTTCCCACTCTATATTATTCGATTGTTATTATACTGACTGCATGTAGTTTTTACCACTAGTCACTACATTGTATCTATAAAATTCTATAAGATTGTTACATTTATTCTAACTTCTATCAACAGATGTAATGCAACGACTATGTAAATCAGTAAAAGGAAGATGATATCATAGAGTTAAACAGGTCACTGCAGTACAGTAAACAGGTACGATGAGGTTGGTCATACATGTAACACTGTAGTGCTCTCATGGCCACCATGAGGGACGTGCCGTCCCTGGCAGCAAAGGAGGTAAACCATGGTAACCAGCCATGGTCCACCACCAATGTGGTGCTTGGGAAGAAGGAGGGACCATGAAGGGGAACCATGGACAGGCTCCTAGTCCCGCATCTTTCGCCAATGAGTTTAACTTATGAAGTTCATTTGGAAATTCCCAAGTTCAAGGCAAACTAAATAAAGAACTTCGGAGCACAAACACCCTTTGTAAAACATAAATCATTTTATCTCAACAGACTAATTAAACCAAGGTCATGATATCAATGAAAGACACTCACTTGGTTGGATGCCAGTTCATGTTGCTGCCATCAATGGAAATGAGAAGTATGATGTTATACAGTACGTCTAAGCAGAGTTCTCAAGAGATTTCGGCGGGAGCAAGGGTGGCCAAGTGTTGAAGAGCACCTCGCAAAGTCTCAACAACACTGTGGTACCTGGTTCAATTCACGACCGCACGGCGCTTCACGTGACTTGAGTTTGTCAGTTCATTCTCTCTCTTGCTTCGAGGATTCTTTTTCTCCGGGTACTCCGGTTTTCCTCCCTCAATAAAAACGAACTAGTGAAATAGTGTTGGGTGTATAGAATCTAGAAATGTAGTAATAAGTGAGTGTAAAACACTGACAATGTTAAAACAGTAATTTATTTGATTTATTTTTAAACAGCCGGCCCAAAACTTTAACATGGCGTGTAATGATGGGACATTTTTGTAGAAATTGATACACAGAGACACTTTTTATACAAGTACCAGCCAGGGACAGGTGGCCACTTTCGTCTTGACGGATGGCAGAATTGTGCTGGTTATTGGCATCTACTGCAGAGAACCTGTCTATGTACTTCATAATTCTGGCAGTACTTAAGTTTCTAAATACGATAATTGATGATTATGATTTAATTACTTTTAGTGCCTTAGAGTCTAAACGCACTTAACAATAAATTTAATGATGCTTTTTTTACACAGTGTTATGTTTTATTCTGCAATTCTTGTTTGATTGTTATACACTGACACAGTCTCTACTAGTGTGCATAGTAACCACTAGTCCCTATCACTAATTCAGTAATATTGTAAATTCGTTATATCATAGGGGCTCTTAGAATTCTACTTGAAGCTGGTGCTGACCCTAATGCCACAGAGGAATTCAGTACCATATTTCAAACACCAGCACAGAAAAAGCACTGGAGATCATATGAAGGTGACTCTTAACTTACTAATTCAGTGTCTATTACCATGGCAACCACTGCCACAATGCGTTATTTACCCAATAGGGTATCGAATGGTCACGGCGCGACTTTGCGAGACTCCGAGACAAGGCATATTTTTGCGAGCCCGAGACGCTTTTTTTCGCCGATTAACCTTTGTTTTTCAAATTCAAGACTCTGAGACAGCTTTTTGTGAAAAACGAGAAATTTTGAACGAAATTTTGCGAGACTCTGACTTTTTGCTGCGGGACCATTCGACCACCCCTCCCAATGAACATGTAACCTGACACATTATTTGATTGTTTTCTTCATTAGTTATCATGGAGAGAGAAAATAACTTTCAGTGACAAGCTAAGCAAGGGAGCCAACTTTTCAGGGTTTACACCGTTACATTATGCAGCTCTGTCCCTGACAGTCTTGAATGTGTTTCTGCTGCTTCTTAATTCAGGTAATAAAAATAGCGATACAGTTAGACTTTGAGCCCTGTCAGGGTTCATTCATGAGTTATTTTAGATTCCCATGTTTTAGTGGGATTCTCTATTTTTTCAGGGTTTGTCCAAAACTCAGCCATCAACCAAGTGTATATGACTGTAGGACCTCATGCCTTGAGCTGCCTAATTGTTAATATGTACATGTAAGCTATAGCCTGCTACTCAAAAAACTAGTGACGAGCCTGCAATTTTGTCAGAAATTCAATCATATTCTGGTGGATTCTTTTTTATTTATTTATTTATTTATTTTATTGTCAACAAATATTTAGACAGGGTAGTCCCAGTTCAGCTAAGGCTGGTTTAAATGGAGCCCTGTTTTAACAAAGAAATACAACATGACAAATAAATAGAAACTAAAATTAATTAAATTACATCATCATTATTATCGTCATCATTCTAAATTCTCAGGGAGCTAATAATGGACCAAGTGTACATAATAATGTTCTCTTGCATGGAAATCAGAAATGAAAGGGATCATTTACACAGGCAATTTTATCAGCGATTCAGTAACGGTGATTTTATTGCAAGTCCACAAATCGCCCGTGGTAACTAGCAATAAAATGCAGCCAAATCGCTGCAATTTCAAACTTGCTTGAAATTTTGTTCAACTTCACGGCGATAAAAATCGCGCCCGACCAAATTGGCCATGAATCTTTCAACATTTCAACTTATTTGTATGGTGCTGACACCACAATGAAAGAGGATTCAGGTCACACTGTCTACAAGCTATCAGCTAGGGATTCAAGTTATTGCCTGATGTTTATACAGGAACATTCTGTTAAGGTGAGTCTCTTGTTCACTATTATATTATTGTGTAATAATTGCGCAATATCGCATACGAGAGACTTTAGAAAATTATGATACAGCTTATTTTGTATATAGTTCTTCTCAGTAAAGTCTCGTTAATGCATATGCGCAATTATTGAAACGTTACATCAAACGAAACAGTCTTTTTTACAAAAAAGAAAATTATTTTATCAATATAAATCAATGTAACAGTAAAATGTATGTCCATATATAGTTGAGAAATTAATAAGACGTTTTTTATCATATCCAAATCAAAGAGACCAATGCGCTGATAAGAAGCCGTTTGCTTTGGCGGCCCAATCTATAAATAGCTAGAACCAATTGTTCAAAGACAGATTTCAATCTGGTAAATGGATAATCTCAACTAATCCTTATATTCCAACAATAGCGTTATTTACGCTCGAGTGTCCAATGGGAGGCCGCTAGTTTTGATCAAGTATATTCAGGTAATCATAAGTTACTACTCCAACAGCACGGTTACGACGCCATTAGACAAGCAAGGTGCAACATAGCGTCAGAGAAGATGAATCTGTTTGACACTAAACACAACGAGCGCAAAATAACGGCTTGATGGCCAAAATAAAGTACTTGATTCCCACTGCAAAGTTTTTTCACGGGGGGGGAAGTGAACAAAATCGACCGAGAGATCTTGGCGTTGAAGGGAAACAACTAGTACAAAAGCCACGAAGGACCTTGGTACGCGATGTGACAATCAGTAGACGTAATGGACATGTGATCTGCCAAGAATGGGCGATGCCTCACCGTTAACCATTAAGAAAGATATAAACGTTCGATTTAAATGAAGACAAACTTTAAAGCAGGTAAGGTTTGCTAGAAGGCAATTCCAATATCAAGCACCATTAGAAAGGAGAGGAAGAAATACAGTAACTTTACAGGAAAGACGCTTGGTGTCCAAACTAAATCTCGACATCTTTGACAGAAACATCAAGAAAACTTGGCGTGAACATCTTTTACTGTTCGAGAAAAACACCGTCCATGTCTTCATCGTCAAAAACGATAAACGGTTACCAATGGTGAAAGGTCAAGTAGACTTGAACACTGCAAAAAATAATGGCCAACAAACACCTTCAACTAATGCTAGATACTTGGCTACGAACGAGTTCAGTAGTCAGTTGACCGCAGATGAAGCAGAAAAAATACCAATATTTACGAAACCACTCGAAAAAGATGTAAACCACAACAAACACTGGTATGACACAACGAAGAACCAAAGTATGAGGAACTATGCAGCAATTAATATACGAGAAATACTGACTTCTAGAGGAAACACCTATAAGCGGACTATTTGAAAGACGGGGGACATTCCTATACCGCCACATTATGAACATATTTTCAGCCCAAAATCAAAGGAAACACTCTGATTGCGTTGGTTAGAAACAGCACATCGTTCCTATTAGTAAATGAACAGCAAAGTTATCGACACCAACGGATTTCATCAAACAAGGACGCACATTTCCAGATCACCAAGTAACACCAAAATCAGGTCCGTAGCGATTACAAACCAGTTGCAACAGAAAAACCCGGAAAGCGAGGAAGACGGGAAATGTCCACAGAAGAGAGTAATGAAGTTGGACGAACAAGAAGAACAAGAAGTAACTGAAAACGCGATGATGAAAGAACGTGAACAGAGAAGAAGATTAGCGTCCATGGTAATGATTCATCACTCAACGCACTACGTGGACTTCCAAACTTCACTCTAGAGGAAAAATAGAAAGCGTTTTTTGCCTGGTGCTGTTACTAGCTTTCCCCAAACGACCAGGTCACGTTTGAACAAAGTTCCTTTGATTGAGTAAAATAGTGAACAAAGAAGACAACGCGGAAGGAAACGTCTTGAAGCATAAATCAGTGAGAGAAAAAAAACTATTTCTTCGAGCAACAATAAACCTGTTGAATTTATAAATAATTATAAATACTAAATACTAAACTTATTTATCCACGTAGCAGCTATTCATATTAAGTCTCGAAATCGTTGGCACGTGCTTAACAAAAACATTAATAAAAGCATACACAGCCATAATTCATCAAAAAGGTTGGTGAAGGTTTTGTTGCATCTTGCAATCTTGCATACCAAGCCGAAATGTATTGTGGATCATTTATAAAATAATGTCAGCATGCACATACAGAAGAAAATTGCCGGCTCCATATTGGCGAAGACTAGCTAAGACAAAGTTTGCCCATATTGTTGTGACCTTTCGCTGACATATCCATTCACATCGTCCAGTGCATTTCGGGGAAACCTTCACCAACCGTTTTTGAAATAGCCTGTATACATTACACAAGGCTCTATCCGGCCCAACTATTTTTCTATGGTGTTCTGAATGATAATATAATAAATATGCATTGCACGTTAGATAAGTGAGAAGAGTAGGAATGTGAAAGTCACGGTGCCTGTTTCCATGGTTTATAGATGTCGCAAGTATGGAAATGACGTATAGAAAAGAAAAGTATAAATATGAAAAAAGAAGATTATATAATATTTCCTAGGTTTGATCGGGTCCCATAACTGGATGGAGAACGAATTAATGCGACGGGAGATGAATGAAAAAACAATAAGCGAGTTCGGGAGTTTAAATCGCATTGAGATTTTTTATAATCCCGATATATATCACATTCATTTTGTTAACGTCTCTGTTTATTCTTTTTTAATAACAAAAGAAGTGATATAGTCGGGATAACATGATCATCTGGGTGATAAGGAGTAATGAGCGATAATTAGCCACCTTCGGTAAGGCGAGCCGACCTAACCGCATCGTGTTCATTCATCGTTCGATTACTCTGCATGTCCCGCACGCCATCGAGTTTGTCGGATCTACGCGTTTACCCACCTCCTCTCTCAGCGCATATCACATCCTGAAGGGGAGGGAGCTTAATTGAAGACTCGTTAGTGACTGAGTTATGTCCTTTCAATAAATATTTGTCGCCAAACATGGTTGCTACTTCATGTATGACCCCATGAATTGGCACTATTAAACTTATGTTAATTATCTTACATATATCTTCACATTAATATAATAAATCGCATGCGCACTGAACCTTAGCTACAAGATGTAGGGCGCCCGCGCGTCGTCCAACGCGCAGTAAATCTCTGGCCGAGTGAGATGGGTTAAAAGCTGACAAGGATGGCCGACGGAAAAAATTGTGTAAGTTTAAAACAATATGTAATTTTTCTACGTATTTCGTAGGTTTTTCTAGTGTACTTCCTACTTTAAGTATCTAATATAATTCCTAAGTCTTATAATTCCGTTCACCTTCAGGCATCATTTGTTTATGTTTTCTTTTGTTATTTGGTGGTGTTTAGCAAAGCAAAGACACAGCGTGGTAAACGTGTTATTGAGCAAGAGATCACCTAAAGTCACTGAAAACACGGACAACACTCATGCTAATACGAAAAGGGTCCCGGGGCAGAACCAGTGAAACTCGAAAACAAGCTCTTAAAGGACTTGGTGAGTTATCAAAACCACTTTATCGTAAGTAAACATAGCATTTTAGCGTCGTTTTTTATATTTATGTATGGTTTTGACCGACATCCTGCATCCACGTGTGTTGTAAAAACAATTAGCCACTACCAAATCGAGCAGGGTACTGGAAATGAGTTTATATGAGAATTAATTATAATTACGAAATTAAGTTTG